>CM052539.1:179629406-179726599 GCA_028533065.1 Trachops cirrhosus | reverse complement strand
GAGAGGGAGAGGGAGAGGGAGAGGGAGAGAGAGAGAGATCTTTGTTAAAAGCCTGATTATATTATCTCTGGCTTTGGAAGGTCCAGGTGCTTCTTTAAACTAATCAATCAACTTCCCAAGCTTTGCGGGCTTCTGCTGGATCCACCTCCTCACCAATCTATTTCCTACATGTTCCAGGATCCTGTGTCTCCTATTCAATCTGACCTCTTCCCCAGGCTAGACACACAGGACATAACTGTTTCCATCTTGGCTCCTATGGCACATGTGCTTACTCCCTCTTTAGCATTCGATCCCTCCCCACACCCCCTGGATTCTGCAGGAAACAAACTGGCAGTTCCCTGGGGAGTGTGTCAAGCAAACTTATGCTCTCTAGTTTATTATGATTAATAGTGTCTGATTTCCTTTGCCTTCTTCCTTTGTTAGTATTTAACTGCCTACACTGACAGAACCAGAGTTCAAACCCAGGCAGCCTGACTCCTGATTCCATAGACTAAACTACATTGTATTGGCAGTGGTTCTGCTCTTCAAATGATCATGCAGATTATCCTCCAGCATCCCTTATTTCTTCAGTCAACATAGGCAAGTACAACTATTAAAAGGAACTTACATCATATGTGAATTTTGGTAAATAGCAAAGAGAAATTTAATAGTTATTTTGTGGAAACCAATATTTAAATATCTTGCTTTGGAATTAACATGATAGAAACATCCACCTGTCTTTTCTATGCCATATTAAGTAAACAATTACTTTCACACTCCACCGGGGGCAGTGTTGAGAGTGTTAGCATGTACAGTACCTGTGATTAAGCCATGATAATAGGCATAAAAAAGAATTACCCCCTAGTAAACTAGGACTTTTCATCATCCTAATTTTACATCCTCAATACATTTGGCAAAATTACCTTATTTCTTTGCAACAAACTAAAAATTCTAATTTAAATAATTCAGGTTTTCCAGAAGCAAGAACTCATTTTTAGCAATACACCTTTCATTTATGTAGGTAAATAACTGTCACTCTTTTCAACTAATATCTATAATTGTGAGCTTGTTTCTGATTGTCTTGTCAGGTTCCCTACTGCTATAATTGCATTCATTATTCAATCTTTGTGTGGAGAAGCAAGCAAACCCATGGAATGATGCACTGTGAGATAAGATAATGATCTCCAGCTTTGAAAATCAGGGTTTCAAGATCTCCCTAATGTTTGTTTTCTGAAACCCCCTCAGCTTTGTTCTGCTGTGTGTGTGTGTGTGTGTGTGTGTGTGTGTGTGTGTGTGTGTGTTATAGCTGGGGCTATGTCCATGGCACTGTGGCAGTGGGTAATGTTTCTTGGAGGAGTGAATACCTGAAAAGCAACTGGACAAAATAATGTGGATTACCTAAATAAATGTTTTTGTGTTTTTCTTAGCAACATGATCCCAGCTCATCCTTTGCACTTACTTCCCATTCCTGGGGGAAAAATACGTTGCAATACATACATAAAGCTCAGCTGTGATATCATCATTTCCCTGCTCAAAGATGCTCAGTCAATTTCAGTTCTCTACAAGTGAAATCTCACTTTTCAGCCAGGCTTGAAAATCCTTCACAGTTTAAACTCAGTCCTGTTTAACATTCCTTCATAAAATGTAACACATGCGTTTTCCCCTATATTTTAACACCTGGGAAGTTATGAACCTGGGAAGAATCTCATAGTCATCATTCCTTTAACATGAGTCTTTCTTTACAGTTCAGATAGTTCCTCTTGTCATGCTTCCAAGTTCACAGATTTTTCTTCTTCTTTATCTAATATGTTGTTAAAATCATGTGACGCTATTTTTATTTGAGAATTATTGTTTTTCGATTCAAGAAATACCACTTGATTATTTTTCATATCTACCTTTTCTCATTTCATGATAGTCATGTTTCTTTAAATTTTTGTTTGTATACATAATAGTTATTTTAAATTTGTTGTTTTTAATTATACCATTTGTCATTTCTAGGTTTATGGATATTCTTCCTCACTATGCATCATCACAGTTTTCTGACTCTTTGCATTTATGATAATTTTTACTTAATAATAGACATTTTTATTGCTACATTTTTGAATGTCTAGACTTTGTTCTTTTTAAGTTTTAAAATAAAGCTGGAATTTATTATTCTTGTTGTTATTGTTGTTATTATTATTATTATTAGATATGCAATTGATCTACTTGCAAGAACCAACTTCAAGTTGATCCTTTAGGGACTTCCTTTCTAGGCTTTATTTGGCAGGTACACTTTACCCCTTAGTGTTCACGTAGGATACTGTGGAGTCCTTCCTCAATACCCAAGATATTCAGTAAAGTTCCTTCACTCTCACCGGGTGAAACATGGCATTCTGCAAACACTTAAGGGCCCTTATATGGATTCTTGTATCTCTTAATCTGCATATTTTTTGTCTCTTTGGGGCTATGCACTACACCTTCTAGCCACCTCCGCCTGACTCCTACCACTTTCTCCTCAAATCAGCGGGACTACTATCGTCCTTTGGAGGCTGCCCTCCTTGTTTTTATCCTGGAAAGTGCTTTCAGTTTGAAATCCTGGGTGACCATACAGCTCAGCTCATTTGTTTTCTTTCTCTACTAATCATTTTCTAACAGTGTCTAAAAACAATTGATTTATATATTTTTCCAGGTTTCTAGTATGAGGTATGAGGGTGAGTATGGGATTTCATTCTGTCACGGGGCAAAGCAAGAGCATAAAACTATGCTTTTAGTGGATTAGAATCTTTAAATTTAAAAGAATTCCCCATCAAGATTTTGATACTATTATTTCCTTTTTTCTTGCATCCAATGTTGTTGTATCAGTCTGAATTTGGATTCTTTGTAAATAATCTTTTTTTCTCTTTACATTGTACTTCATAAGCTTTAAATTATTATTTTCAAAGTTCTAACATTACCCTCTAATGTTAAGAATTCTTTCATTGTGACTTCTCTAATTATCTGCCCTTTCACTTTCACATGTTTTTATGCCTTCTCTTACTCTTCTGTTTTTTTTTTCTTATTCCTTCCCTTTGGCAGACTTTTGATGAAATTTGGCCCTCGGGAGGTCTTTTTGGGAGACTGAATGAGAAACCATTAAATTCACCTCCTACCCACTATTTAAAAAACCGCCCCAGAAAATGAGGACATCTCTTTATCTCCAGCCCCTGTAGGAAGGACACAGCTTCTGTGGTTCTTGCTCAAGTTCCTCACTGTGTTTTCTTCACTTTGCTATCTGGGAAACAGCTGCAGAACTAATGTTTTTCAACCATGTCAATCAAAGACGCATTAATGCTTGTCTTGTCAGATCATCAGATATGACATAGACCATTTAATTAGAGTATCAGAATAATTTTATATTAATATGACAAAATAAATTATCACTTTTAAAGTATACTTTATTAACTTGTGTTTATATTTTAAATTGGATAAAGTTAGATAACTATTTATAAAACAGTTTGAACTTCTCACTAACCTTAACAGAGCTGATTCTTCTACAATATTTTAAATCAAAACCGTGTATTCTGTAATCTATCAGTCTATTATTTTTCTAAAGTGATTCATCCCTTTATTAACTACCAATAATCTCTTTCAATTTTACTAAAAAAATTTGTCAGTGACACATTTAAAATGAAAACTCAATACTGTCCATTCTGAATATTTGTTCCTCTATTTAAAATAATTGTGAGATGTGAAATGTTTGTCCCAGTAATTATGAATATTGTAAAAGCTGAATCAAATTAATATTTATAACTTATTATAATCTTATTTCTATAGGTATCCCAGGAATTCTATCAAAGTTAATGAATATTATAGACTCTTATTCAAAAGTAAATAGAATAAATAGAAAAGTACAGAGTAATAAAAAATCACCTAACCATCTGAACAAAATAACTCTTAATTACATATCTGCAAGCAGCTGTTTCTGAAATAAGACTAATCCAACATTTTATAAGTTTTGACTCCTTTTGACCTCCATTTTGACCACATTCCTCTTGCCGAGTCTCTAGAACTAACCACTGTCCTGAAGATGGTGGACATATGTTATATGGGGAACTTTATTGTCACAAATATGTGACATATGCACATATTATGTGCTATATGCAAATGGTATAACATATTTTTGCATTTTTAGTAAATCACATCAGTGTATACATAATTTTGCAATGTGTTTTTCATTTAATGTTAATGCTTTCAGAGTATAAATATATTTATACAAATAGATCTAATTTTGTTCTTTAGTTTGCAATATATTTTCTCTATTTGATGTTTGTTAGGGATGCCCATAATTTTTAAGATATATTCATATGACTACAGTACATTTTTGGATTTATTGCTAAATATATTATAAATTTGTCTATATAAGGGTAACTTTGTTGTTCTATTGTTTATTGCTAGTTTTTGGAGTCATGTTGATTTTTTATATTAATATTTTATGAAGACTGTCTAACCCCTCTTATCTTTTACTTTAGTTTTACTATTATAGATGATCTTGGATTTATTTCTAAAATAAATAAGTAGTGAAATGATATACCAAGATTACTTCTTCTATTCAGTTTCTTTCATTTATAGTTTTGTTTTATTTTGCTTTCAATCTATTGTTTCACCAAGGGCCACCAGTATGATATTCAATTTTGAGCTTCATAGACTGTATCAAATTTTTATTGAAAAACGCAGTGATTCGGTGAGTTATCATTAACATTGACATTCAGTAAAGTTTATTTGTAAATATCATTTGAAGTTTTATATGTGTTAAATTTTAACATTATTAATCACATTCATCCACCAATTATGGTAGTCATATAGTTTCTCTCTATTAATACATTAGATCCAGTGGCGGGGGTTGGATATGCTTTCAGGTCTGTGATGAATCCATAGTACTCTATACAATAGGCTGCATGGGTGCTTGGGTCTGAGGCCAACATCAAACTGAGTTCTCGGATTTTTCCAATGATAGAGTCAATATCTAAGTAACAGCAACTAGCAGGAAATGTGATGTCAACTAAAAAGATATATTTAAAACTTTATGATCTATGACCTGATATGACTTGACCATAGTTCATGGGAGAAATAAATTGGTATAATATTCCCAAATGTAAAAATTTGATTTCACATATATACATAATACAAAAATAACCTTTTTTTTTTCTTTTAAAATTTTCTCTTCACTTAGAGTTCTAAGATTACCTCCCTTGGGATGATCTTACAATGTCTCTTACCATAGAGTCGTTTTATATGAAAATTTCAATTTCTTTGTGTCTTCTTTTTTAACATTATTGATGATGATTGATATAATTGGAACAGTCTTCTTTTTACTAGCCTTGTCTTATTTCACCTTAAAAGAAGCTTGTTTTATGTTGCTTTTTAAATGAAGAATAAATAATTTAAACCCACTTTTGTTTCTTTCATAATACTTGTGATGCAATATTATTTTAATTTTCTTTTTGATTATTTTATATTTAATTTTGTATTTAAGTGAGATTACTTTCTGGTTTCATTTACAAAATTATACTATCTTCATCTATTGCCAAAAAGATTTTAAAAGATATGTCCCTTTTCTCATTTTTAACATATATTTTTTATTGTATTTTCCCATTACCATTTATCCCCTTTATATCCTCTTCCACCTCCACCCACTCCCCTGTCTACCACTATCACAACACTGTTGTCCGTGTCCGAGTCCTTTTCCTTTTTTGCTCCATCCCGCTACCTCCCAAACCCACCAGAGCAAACAGCCTGCTCTGTTTCTGTGAGTCTGTCTCTATTTTGCGTGTTAGTTCAGTTTGTTCATTAGATTCTACATAGAAGTGAAATCTTCTGACATCTGTCTTTCTCTGACTGGCTTATTTCACATAGAATAACGTTCTCTAGGTCCCTCTATGCTGTCACAAAATGTAAAATTTTTACTTCTTTTTAACAGATGAGTAGTATCACTTGATAATTTAGCAAAAATGTCCTGTAATACTGAGACTTTAATTTTGAGTGGAATAACTTTTACTACCAAATAATTTCCTTTACTGAATATTATATTCTTAGGTATTGTATTTCTTTGAGTTTTTATAATGCATTTCCCCCAATTTTATTCCATTTTATCTTGAAAATACATTGAAATAAATTTATTGATAATTCAATTATGATATGTCCAATTTACTTTTTTGTACAGTATTGATATGTATTTAATTGTTTTCTTGTTTCACCTTTAATATTATGATTTTTTTTGAGTCCTGTCTCTTTTCCAGGAAAGAGACCACTTTATCTAAATTATTATCATGTTCCTAAACAAAACTATTTAGCTTATTTATATTTATTAGGTTTATTTTATATTTCCCTTGTTGTTTGTTTCTTTAAAAATTCAAATGACTTTTTAGATATGATTATAAATATATTCTATAAGTTTTGTTATGTATTTCCTTCACTAGTCTCCGTTTTTACCCATGGAGACACAGTGGTAGTGGGGGAGAGGTGTTCCTGTCAACAGTTCCATTGGGGTCACTATACAAGGTCAAGGTAAGGGAAGGATTTGCTGTAAGCATTTCATAAACTGCTTTATTGAAGAATTATAGGTCCCTATGCTGTTATGATTTTAATAGGATGTATTAATAAAAAGAGTTATTTGTAAATAAAAGGATAATTAAATAATATTCAATATTTTTAATAATAGTATATGACCTTGAACTTCTCTCTTAGTCTGTATATACATTTTAGAATACTATTTCAGCAAATGATTTTATATTTTGTGATTAAGTAGCAAACAAAAAAGATGTCAGATATTTCTTCACAGTATTAAAAAATATCATTGTTAGTGATAATTCCCCATATCTACCATAAAAAATCCCAAAAGGTTACATACAATGCAAATTCATTTTTTTAAATGTAGGTTACCTAAGTACTTCAATAAAGCAAACTAAAAAATAATATTTTATTAACTTATTAGCTTGTATCTGAATTTTAGAAAAAAAGAAACTTCAAAGGATCTGCTTATCTAATCATTAATAATCACAAATACTTAAATGCTTTTAGTATGGAATAGTTTCTTATATATTTGTATACAGAATAGATTATAAAATAATTTTTTTGCATTATGCTTAAATTCTACTGGGGAAGACAGACTAACATCATTTGAAATAATACATTAACAAATTATACAGTACATTAAGTGGCTGTATGTACCACAGGAATCTAAGGCTGGGTAAGTAGAATAGAAAATGTCAAAATTCAGAGGAATGGCAGGTTGCACTTTTAAATAGTGTGGTCAGGTAAGCTGCACTAATAAGTGACTTAAGCATAAATACAAAGGACAGAAAAGAATTAGCCATGAGGATATCATTGTTGGCATAGGTAACAGCCAGTCTAAATACCTGTGGCAAGAGGATATGTGAAAGAGTATGAAGGAAAATGTGTCTGGAAAGAGTGAGCATGGGAAAGTGTGGCTAGCGAGGTCAGGGAGGTGATTGAAATCTACCACGTGGGGTATGTAAGCCTTTGCTTTTACTCTGAAAGAAATATTGAGCTCTTGCCTGATTTTGAGCAAAGGGATGATATACATCAACTTAAGTTCAAATAAACACTAAGTGGAGAATTTACCACTGGGGCAAAGAGTAGAAGTACTGAGATCGGATATAGCATTACACAGGTGAGAAATAATATCTTGGATCCAGATGGTGGCAGTAAAGGTTACACATGAGAATTGTGCATATTTTATATGTTTTGAAGCTAAAATGAATCAGAAATAAGGACAGGTTGAAAGTAGAGTATATGAGGCAAATCTTAGGCAAAGATGACCCCAGGTTAGTCAGCTAATGTCTTCATTTATTATGAGGTTTTCTTTAAATTAAAAACATAAACTCTTCTGTATGTGTATTCCATCTGTAAGTACACAAACAATTAAATTATGTATTATTTTAATATGTTTATCTTCTGGGAAAATGTTAAAGGATAGCATGATTATATTAAAATTATTTGCTGTAATTAATCAACTGATAACAACATTGAGCTTATTATAACGTCCCCGTCCAGATTTGCATCTCTACTCTTTATCAGTGAGAAAGCTGGTTCCTCTCTTCATTAATACATTTCCTTATTTCATCAATGCCCATATATATAATCAATTTCTCACTGTCCTTACACTCTCTTCCCCATATAGGTAACGTTTTACCCGTACAAATTTCACAATGTGAGCAGGGCCCACTCCCATGTGGTTGCTCTTCCACTTTGATTGGCTTCTGGCAACCAACTCCTGGCAGTCCCTCCTTCTGGATGCCTTCTTCCTTCTCGGATTCTGAAATCCTATGTCAGCTGCCACACCAGAAGGACAGCTACCTCATCTGGCTTGGGCTGTCAGATACCGTGTCAGGCCAATCCTCAACCAATACAGATGTCCTCCTCATCCAGCATATACTCCCTCATATAAAAAACCCCTCCTCGGGCTCCAACAAGCAAAGGGAAGGAAAGGAAGGAAAATAAAAAATGAAGAAAACTCAAGCTTTTATATATATTGTATATCTAATACAATATACAATGCATGATATAATATGTAATATATATGTTATATAATATACAATTAATATATAACACATAAACATATGTATATGTTTACACACATTTGTCACTGTTTGAACAACTCAATGTTGCTAATATGACAGTTTTTTGCAAATTGATCTATTACAGGGAATAACAAACTTTTTCTATAAAGGTCCAGATAGTAAAAAGTTTAGATTTTGCAGGTACTCATTTTCTCTGTTTTAATTCCTCTGTCTTCTCCTTCCTCTACCTTTCCCTTCTCTTTCATCTTCACCTTTTCCTTGTCCTCAGCCTCCTCCTTCAACTGCCCCTTCTTTCTTTCTCCTCCCCCTCTTTATTCTGCTGTTTCTTCTCTGTAAAAATATTTTTGAAAAAACTATTTTTATATCATTGGCTATATAAAATATTCTGTTGACTTACTTATGTAATATGTGTATTTGAAACAATCCTAGTCATCATTCCAGAAAAATTTTAATAGAAATGAAAAATCTGATTCTAAATATCACATGTATATAAAAGAACTGAGAATAGTCAAAATGCGTTTTGAAAAGCATCAACAAAGTTGGTCGCCTAACACTTGCTGATTTCAAGACATTAATCAAAACAATGTAGTACCGACATCAAGAAGATGAGTAATTCAATGGAACAAAACAACATATCCTGAAACATATACATATTTGTGCATGTATATGGATAAGTACATTTTGATACAAAAAATGATACAAAGACAATTTACTAGTGGAAGGATAGTCTTTTCTACAAGTAGTAATGGAACAATTAGATCCATGTGCATAAAAATAAATTTTGATACCTATCTATCACAACGTAAAAAGTCAACTTAAAATGGTTCATAGACCTAATGCAATACCTCCACCAATAAATCTTCTGGAATAAGATATAAGATGAATACATATTAACCTTGTGTAAGAAAATTATTCCATTCATAAGATATACAAATAATTATTTTTAAAAGAAAGAAATGATGGTTAAAATTTAAACAGCATTTCTTCAAAAGACACTATTAGATAATGATAACCTACAGATTAGGAGAGAAATTTATGAATTTAAATTTATAAATTTAAATTTATTTTGTTACATTCAATAAACAATGCTTATCCAGAATTTAAGAAAGCCCTCAAAATTCTGTAATAACAAGATAATCTAATTGAAAAATAAGCAATCTTTTAATGCTATGTTACCAAAGAAAGATATGAATATCAAATGATTATGTGATATTACACTTAATCATGAATAACATGTATTATTAGGCTGATATTAATTAAAACAACAAGTTAGCATCAGACACCTGTTAGAATGGCTGTAATTAAAAGGACTGGTCATATCAAGTATGGGAGATGATATAAAGAAACTGAAACTCTAACACACTGCTAGAAGGAATGCCAAAAGTACAACTACCATGCAAATAAATGGGCCGTTTCTTTAGTTGTTGAATGTGCACCTACCACGTGATCAAGCCATTCCACTTCGAGGTATTTACTTAGGGGGAATAAAATCATGTTTAAAAGCCAATACTTATGCCTGAATGTTTGTAGTAGCTTTATTCATATTAGGAAAAATTGGAAACACTCAAATATTTGTTAATATAATTGAACAAATGGTGGCATATTCATACAATGATACTATTCAGCAAAAAGGAACAAACTACTCATACATACATGACTCTTAAACAATATCACAATCTATTAAAAAAGCCAAAAACTAATGACTACATTTTATAACATTCAATTTCTATGACCTTCTGGAAAAGACAGAGCGGGACTAAACATAGATCAGTTATTTCCAAGGGCTGAGTGTGGAGGGTGGGAGGTTGCCTAAAAGGACCATGTAAGAACTTTATGAGGTAATTTTATGAGGTAAGTCTGCATCTTGATCAAGGAACTTACAGAATTTATATGTGAACAATTATTAAATGTGAACAATATCTCATTTCAAAATAAATATATCCATTTTTGAACAAAACACTCTTATTGAGCTACTTTTTGTTGCATTGTGCTTTCGTACTTCCTTCTTCCTTTATTTTATTATTATGTATACTCTTTCAAACTTCCTCCTTTTCCAACACAGTATGAAAGAATTATTTTCATCAGAAACAGTCTTAACCTTCCACATTCTTTTTTACACATCAGCTTTCTGCAGACTGCACCTTCTGTTAGTATACATGTCAGACTCCGCATTCAGTGAAAGGAGGTATTTCTCATTGTTTTAGGTCTCTGTTAGACATATTTTATGATACTTACATAAACTTTCAGTATAAAAATAAATTGAATTGAGCTTGTTATAGCTCGACTGAAGCAGAATCCATTAGCAAAGAATTTTGCCTGAGAAGATAATGAGCAAGCACTTAAGTACGCATCACCATTTTCAAAATGGTGCATAGAGATTTTTCTTTGAAAAATATGATTATAAAACATATTATATTGCTTTTCCACTTCAGGAGAATGACAATTTAGATCTTCCAGGATAATTTTTTCTCAATCAAATCATCTTCTGTCTCAAGATTAATAAAGATTAAAAATTAAATTTCTAAATTAAAGTTTTACAAAAACAATATTTCACTCCTTTTTCCATACAAAAGGGAAATTTTGGAAAGGAGATTTTTAAAATGTATTAACCAAACATTAGTTGTATCTCATTATACTTATCTAATCAATGTCTTCTTTCCAGAGATTGTGATGTATAGTGTGTCCTTCCTACACGATTTTCATAAGAAAAAAGGAAATGCAGGCCTCATACAATAAATTCTTTATAATTTATTTTTCAAGAGATCCATATGTGTATCAACATTAGAGTAGCATCATTTTATTTGGTGATGATACATTTAGAGTAAAGTGTTTATAGAAGTGTTTTTCAGTAAATACATATTATTATGCTTAGGAAATTTGACGTTTTTATTATTAATAAAGTTTTTGAGAAAATCATAAATTCACATTTCATTATCATAAATAATACAGGGAGATTGTATTTATTCTTCACTTTATTGAGGGGACTAGATATTTTAAGATCAGTGTTGGTGTGTGTTATTTTTGTTTGTGTTTTTTTAATTCATGTGATCATTCAGTGATTAGAAAACTATTTCCTGGTGCTTTGTGAGACCCTTTGGTGGTTGAAACATAGTTCTGTATTTTTTATTACTATGTAGTACCTTTTGAGTTTTTCAAGAATACTTTCTGTCCCAGGTGATTAATAACCCAACTAAATTTAATTGAAAAACTAATGTGGATTCACTGCCACATGTTAAAATAGGAAGAAACCCATCTTCTGATTTGTCTGGCTTTGTCAGCACTTCTGTTTTATTGTCACTCCATCAGTTTTCGATGTTACATAAAGTATTAGGTAGGCTAAGAATACCACATTCATTCCTTGCATAACAAGTGAAATATTCACCCATTCCTTTCCTCCTAAAGGCTCTGAATTCCAAAGTAAAAACTCATCTGAGTTTTCTAATGTTTGAGTAATTTTTGTGATATAAAGGCTGCACCATCATACACAGGTTAGTAGATAATATTTGCCAATCAAATTTATTGATTTTATTTTCTTGAATTTGTTGGGGTGATATTGGTTCACAAAATCATACAGGTTTCAAGTGTACAACTCAACCAGACACCATCTTTACACTGCATCATGTGCCCATCACTCCAAGCAAAGTCTCCTTCTGTCCCCATTCCCGCACTTTTGCCCACCTCCACCAACCCCTCAACTGCCCTTTCACTTTGGTTATTGCCACACTATTGTCTGTGTCTACATGCTTATATATATGCTGTTTGCTTAATCCCTTTACCTTCTTTCATACAGTCCCCCAGCCCCCCTCTTTTCTGACAGCTGTCAATCTCCTGCATGTATCCATGCCTCTGTTTCTACTCTGTTCATCAGTTTATATTGGTTATTAGATTCCACATGTAAGTGAGATCATATGGTGTTTGTCTTTCTCTGACTGGCTTATTTCACTTAGCATAATGCTCTCCAGTTCCACCCACACTGTTGTAAAAGATAATGTTCCCTTTGTTATGGCTGAGTTGTATACCATTTAGTAATAACAAACATTTACTATTTTTAACAATGTATCTAGCACAACTTCAAACATTTTTATCTTCCTTAATAATTACAACAGCTCGACTATCTCCATAACAGGGCAGAATTAGAGAGTTTGTAAATGGTAAATCCAATACTGTTAATGGAATAATCCAGTACTGTTAACAGGGAATAAGTGATGTATTTTATTATTTATTAAAGCTTTCCATGTGAGTTTCCTAGAATTATCTGTTCAAAAATTCATTATATCAAGATTACTCAAAATAAATAGTATTTAATGTTACATTTTAATATACATAATTAATTTCTTGTTCTACATAATGTTGTCTGTGCTTTACAGGGAGAATGATTCTCAAATTCTTCAGTCCCTCACTAAACAACATACCTGTGTGTTTTTTAGATCATTCACTTAAAGGAATACCAGGTTGTTTGCTTGTGCAGGGAGCCTGATTTCTCGACCAGGGGTATGACTGTTCAGAGACCGGCAGTTCGTACTTGGATTATTGACCTTTTCCCAAAGTTCTCAGTTTCTCTCTTCTTACTTTCTGCTGAAAACCATTACTTCTAAAAACAAGGAATTTCTATTATGAATGGCCTTTCTATTTTATTTTTGGTCTCCTATTCAACTTATGGTTATCGATTTCATTCTTATCTCTGTTGTTCTCTTTCACATTTGAAACATAGTTTATTTTTTCCTTATCGGAACTCCTGGCTCCTACTTCCTCATTCTGTTAGTGCTTGAAGTCCAGATTGTTTACATCAAGAATGCTGATAGACATTATTAAGTGAATGTGTATCTTGCCATGTGGACCTCCGATCAAGTCACTACTCTGATTTCACATGTTAGATTGTCAACTTTTAATCCTTAAATGTAGTATTCTTAAATAAAATTAAAAAAATTAAAATTAGAAAAGAGGCCTATTAGTCTTAAGAACAAGATGAAATCTACTATAAGATTAAATACGTGATTAAAACTGGTGCAGAATGAGTCCCTCTGCAGAGCTCCCAGGCAATCATAAGAAGATTTGACAATTAATGAAAATACTTTTGTCTGAAGAGGAAACCGACTTTATTGGTCTATTTCTCATTTGGTCCCCTTCTCTAGCATAAATCCTTCATTTTGGTGAATTTAAATTCAAAAGTCATGACGGCTCATAGGGCTGAGGCATTCATTCTGCTCCGCCTTGCAGGGATCTGGAGACCCAACTAACTGCCAGTTTAGGGATGGTTCTATAAAATTTTCTGCATCAACCATTTTCAAAGCTGGATTCAGTCCTCATTGTAAGATAGAGACTGGGCATTCACATAGGGATAAACAGCTATAGAATGATAGTTGTCATTAGTGATGAATGTAAATTTTTATATATAACCCTTCAAACTTCCACATATATTAGTATGTGTGAAAGATATACAAGTTTATTTATAGCAGTATGATATTTTACATATTATAATTTTCTCAAAAAATTAAAATAGAAACGAACTGCTTTTTGATCCTGTTATTCCATTTCTGGGAATACATCCTAAGAATCCTGAAACACCTAAATGAATGAATATATGTGGACTCCTAAGTTCATAGCAGCATTATTTACAATAACTAAGATCTGGAAACACACCACTTGTCCATCAGTAGATAAGTAGATAAAAATGCTGTGGAACTTTTATTCAATGGAATACTACATGGCCATAAAAAGCATGCATGGACCTGAAAATTACAATATTATGCTAGGTGAAATAAGCCAGTCAGAGAAAGACAAATACCATGTGATCTCACTTACGTGTGAAATCTAATAAAAAGTAAATAAACTGATAAACAAAATAGAGACAGAGGCATGGCTACATGGAACAGACTGACAGCTGTCAGAGGGGTGGGGTTTGGGGGACTGGATGAAAGATGGAGCAGATATTAGCCAAAAAACACGTATGTATAACCCATGGACACAAACAACTATGTGGTGATGGCCAGAGGGAAGGAGGAACACGAGCTTGGAGAAGGGGCAAAAGTGAGGGAAATGGGGACATCTGCAATAGTTTCAACAATAAAAGTAAAGAAAAATATAAATAAATAGAAAACACATTTAAATTTTAGGTATTAGCTTATTTGCATATGTTATTTGGGTACACCATGGAGATATGCTTTATGATTTTTAGCAAAATTAAATAGTCATACAAAATATTTTTATTTTCCATTTATTTATTTATTTATTTATTGTTAAAGATTTTGTTTATTTACTTTAGAGAGAAGGGAAAGAGGGAGAAAGAGAGGGAGAGAAACATCAATGTGTGGTTGCCTCTCATGTGCCCCCTGCTGGGGACCTGGCCCACAACCCAGGCATGTGCCCTGACTGTGAATTGAACCCACAACCCTCTGGTTCACAGGCCAACACTCAATCCACTGAGCCACACCAGCCAGGGCTCCATTTATTTTTTGATTTTATGCTTTTTTTGAGGTATAATTGAAATATAACATTATGTTAGTTATTTTATTGTTGTTCAGTTGCAGTTGTCCCACTGCTCACCCCTACCCTGCCCCTCCCTTTCCCACAGTCAGTCCTTCCGCATTGTCTGTGCCCATGAGTACTCCTTGTTATTCATTTTCCTTGACTTGCCTTTATCCCTTCTTTCCCCTGTTATCCCCCTCCCTCCTGCCCTCTGGTCACTGTTAGTTTATTCTTTATTTCCATGTCTTTGGTTCTATTTTGTCCATTTGTTTATTTTGTTAATTAAGTTCAAGTTACATGTGAGATCATATGGTATTTGTCTTTCACCACCTGGCTTATTTCATTTAGCATAGTGGTCTCCAGTTCCATCCATGATGTTGCAAAGGGTAGGGGATCCTTCTTTCTTTCTGCTGCATAGTATTCCATTGCATAAATGTACCACAATTTTTTGATTCACTCACTTACTGATGCGTACTTAGGCTGCTTCCAGCACTTGGCTATTGTGAATTGTGCTGCTATGAGCATTGGAGCGCATAGGTTCTTTTGAATTGGTGATTCACGAGTCTTGGGATATAGTACCAGTAGTGGAATGGCCGGGTGAAAAGGCAGTTGCATTTTTAATTGTTTGAGGAAATTTTGTACTGTTTTCCACAGTGGTTGCACCAATCTGCATTCCCACCAACAGTGTACCAGGGTTCCCATTTCTCCACAACCTCACCAGCACTTGTTATTTGTTGATGTATTTATGATGGCCATTCTGACCACTGTGAAGTGGTGTCTCATTGTGGTTTTAATTTGCATCTTTCTGATGGCCAGTGATGTTGATCATTATTTGATGTAACATTTGATTATAAGTTAATATAGACTTGTGGATCCTCTTGCCTATTATTAAGTAGGGTTTTTAATTAATTTTTATTGTAGTTATAAAACACTTATTGTATTGTACATAAATGTACCATAGTTCTATATTTATGAAATATCAATCTCTAGAAAAATAAATGTTGCATAAATATTTCCTTACTAAATACAAATACTTTCAATTTATATTGTTTTCATTCAGTTTTACTTTATAAACTGTTATGACTAATAGGCTGCAGTCTTTTCAAATATCAGATAAAACAAAAAATTAAATATGTATTGATGATGTTAGCCCAAATATTCACTTGCTTATATTTTGTTGACTAAATTTCAATGTACCTATTTGGATAACTTCCATTTGTATTTTCTCTTGTAAATAATAATGTAATAAGTAATCATTGATGTCCCTTATAGTAAGCTAATTTAGCACATATATCTCAAAATGTACCTTTCTCTGTCATTTACATATTGTTTTAAAATGTATTATTTTGAAAATATATTACAGTTAAATAAAGTAATTTTACAATAGATACTTCATTTCATGTAAAATAATAAATACTTTTCCTTTAGTTTTAACTTGGTAACTGCTATGATACTTTAAAATTGATGACTCATCATTTTCTATAAATAGCAGTTAAGAGGAAAAAAAGACTGCACTATTAGAATTAAGTATACATAAGCACACTAACACATACATAATTGCTGACACCAACCACTCTCCATTTAGCTGGTGCTTGTTAGGCTCCTGGGAAAACCTCTCCTGCAGTTGACAATGTGGGAATTGGAAGTGAGACCTGAGAACCGTCAGACTATGACATATCTAGAGCAGCTTTGAACATCAGGCACAAAAGACAATCAGCTGGTTTGGCTCACTTTTTTTATTGTCACTTCAGCCCCAACCAAAAACATCTGACATAAACTGAAAACATTTCAAAGGCTCTTTGCATATACTGCATCAAAAACTCATCTGTCTTTTGCATATACTGCATCAAATAGAATTCCTTGCAAACAGAAATGATTTATGATATGATAATTATCACAAATAAGTATTTAGTGCAAAAAAAAGAGATATAAAAACAAATCTTCAGAGCTGCTACTAATTCATTAGAAGTCTAAGTCTGAAGAAGAAAGTATTCTAATTATTTCTTTTAAGAAATCCAATTTGGCTGAAGTAAGCTAAAATACTCTATTTTACAGACAAAACCAATTTGCATTTGATCAAATATACATGCTGGGTCAAATTCACTCATTATGGAAATTATCTGACATTGGCAATGTTTAAAGGACATCTATATAATCCAGAGTCACTCTAAACAACATGACTGGCCATAAAAATTTGCGGTCTCTGAGGATAAGCATTTTGGGAGCGTCTTCACTCGAATGAGGTCTATATTTGTTTAGAAATATGTAAAGGACTTCTATGAAAGCCAGTGCCACTCTGAACAATGAGCTTGCATAACAATTTTTCAATTCCATTTTTAGGAGTTGGACTGTGCCCCACATTACTATGATTATCAGATGATAAAAAAAATATTAGCTTTGGAAACCAATTCAGAATGGGGCAAATGACCAGATCAATGCGTACATGGATATTTATGTTGATGATGTATATACATGCCTACACACACATATACACCCATACATAAAATAAATTCAGATCACAGATATGCACATCAATCCTGTAGAAACTGTCACATGAACTTTGCTTCTGTATATAGTATCTACTGCAATATTTCAGAAATTTAAGAAGAGAAACAGGCAACAACAAAAACAGAATTAACAAGAATATAAAAACAAGGAAAGACATGCCCTTTTCTTTTCAGAAACCGGGTACTACAAACCTATAGTCTCCATCTTAAATTTAGGCATGCCCATTTCCTACCAGGTTGATAATTGTTGTAGTGTATGGCACTCAACATTTTATTTTGTATATAAGATCAATTTTTATGAATTATGAAAATTCATTTATTTACCATAGTCCTTGATAATGTACATATCCAACATGTCTTATATAATCAACTCCTCCACTGCTCACTAAATAATTAACAACATTGATTTTTCACAGCATCTATGTGGTCCATGCAAAGTGTAATTACATTGGACAGGTAGCTAATACAGTATAAGCAAAGCTGTCGTAAAGGTGCCTGGCTGCAACTCAGCCAATGCGTTCAGTTAGGATTTTCACTGCATCTTGACCTACAGTGTGGCTCCTGTTTCTGGAGCCTTCTCACTTAAAAGGCACGTCAAAGAGATTTAAGACAGAGGCGCATGAGGCCACGGTAGCTGCTCTTTGAATGGCTAATTCCTTCTGATGAATTTATAAATCTCAGGGGTCACTCAGAAATGTGGTCACTGGACAAAATGTGCGACTTAAAACTTCCTCGAGGTGCTGACAGGAGTTTGACCCCATTTCTGTCTTTTAGATTATTTATGGCCCAAAATAGGAAATATTACACTAAATAAACATGTAATAGTGTTTATTACATGTTTAAAATGTAATGTGGTTCATGCTTATTTTACTATCCAATGTATTAGCTTTTTATGATTTCTATTTCAAAGTCCCTAAAGTTAGGAAGTCTTTTTATCACTCAGAATAAGAAGTTCATTTAAGTTGTCACACAGATTGAACTGTTTACACTTTTTAAATAGCACTTTTTAATGTAATACTTAGTCTTGTTGTGTATGGGAAGATTTAAATTGTTATGTTTGTCTTGCGTGGTCAACAGATGACCCCCCTACAGTGCACCACTGTGTTCAGAGCTCACACCCCCATTACTGTTCTACCTGAAAAGAAACATACTACGTTACACTAAGATAGTAAATGCTTTTTTTTCAATTTATGTGACTATATAATTTAAACTTAGGTTCAGGGTAGAGATCAGACATGTCACTTTTCTGTTTTGTCAGAGGAAATGGGGTAAAAGAAGTAGCACTTATCTTTTTTTGTTTTTTCTTTTCTAGCACTTGATGTTTGCTGGCTTGGTAGGGCATGGCATAGACGCAGAGTCATGAACTGTAATTTTAGACTAGAAAATTTAGACTTCTGTATCTAACCAGATTCTTGAATCTGATCAGATACTTGAATCTGATTAGATGAATCTGGCTAGACAAAAAGAAGAGTTCTCATAATCCAAACCTAGAAGATAATGTTGACTTCAGCTTTAAAAGCAGAACCTAGATGAAGGCTGATCTGGATTAAGTAAATTTGGGAATTTTATTTTGTATATTCCCTCTATTCATGCCTTCAATCAGAACATAGAATAAATAAAGTTAAATCATTATGTTTTTCCTTTTTTTAAAAAAAAAATATTGTTGTTCAGTTACAGTTGTCCCACGTTTGTCCCCATTGCTCAGCCCAGCTTGTCTGGGCTTGTCTTCCTGGAGGTGGGTTCACTGCTAGTGCGGCGGTAATTGAAGTTTGCAGGCCAGGCCCTCATGTTATTGTTTTAGTGGATTAATTTATGATGGGAAACAAAAATGTTGCCATTTATTCCCTTTATCATTTGGTTAGTTTTTCAAATTAACACAATGAACTATGGATGATACTATGTAATATTTTTGGTCCATGTTTTTGTAGTAAATCTAGGATTGGAGGACCTTATTTTATTGATTAATTTTCTTGATGAAATACAGGTTATTTTTAGTTAATCATGAACATATTGGAGACATTTGAGTTATTGACTTAGTAATACAAGAGTAATTAGATATAGACAAGTTCCTATACAATCACAACAAATATTTCTGAGAAAACAATAATTTGCCAGCCTGTTCTCAAGATAACCTATTTTTCCAAATTTTCTAGGGTTGAGTTCTTGTCTACAGTGCTCAGTCTTATAATGATCATCTATTTTACCAAGTTTTCTGTTATCATGGAATTATGTTTCTGTAAGTTTGATACTGTTTTAGAGTGAATGTATATTTAGGTGTATTTATAATATTTGAGGGTTTATTTGTTATTTAATTAGGATTATTACTATTTCATTTATTTTTAATGCACTTTTCTTCTTTCAACTCATCAAATAATAATGTTTTAATTCCCTAAAAAATGATTTGTGCAACACTGGTTAAATAATTTTTCAAATAAATTTTGCTTATATTTTATATGATGAAATAATTGAGTAGAAATCTATTCATGTAGACTGTTTCTGCATTTGCTGTTAAAATTAAGTCATTCTTTCCCATTATTTCATGAGACATATTCCCAAGTAGAGATGAAAAGTGCGAAGACTTTGGAGGAGGAGGGGAGAAGAGTGGAATTCTTTGTCGTAGATGCTGTTGGAGTCTTGTCTGTACTGACTTGCTACTATTCTACTGCAGAGTGAAAATGTAAATAAAAATGCTAGCTAACTGATATTTTGAGAAAAGTTAAACAGAATTCTATATTTAAATTGTCTCATTTTTTCTAAAAAATGTTGCATGTCCAACCATAAACCACTGTGTTGTTTTTAAGAGCTGCTATGTGGGTAGTAGTGTTACTCCTCTTTGGTACATTGAAAATAAGAATGATGAGATACTACCATTTCTTCCCTTCAAACAGACCCTAAAAATAACTTGAATAAGTAACAAGCACCATATATTGCTGTGTATAGTGCACACCCACATATTGTGCACATTGTAAAGGGGATTACCCATTATACCTATGATATGTAATCATTATACCCATGTATAATGCACATCCTTATATTTCCCTCAAAAGTTTGGGCAAAAATGTGCATTATACAAGGCACAATACAGTAATTTGTCATTTAATCATTTAAATGGTAAGTTTTAGTTTCTTGAGAAGTTTTAGGGGCCTCTGAAAACAATGAAGTAGGCTAAACTGCGGAATCGGTTTCAGTGATGAAAGGAAAAGGTGAATGATGAATTTTGAAGACTGACTTTGCATATGCCTCCCATATTGGGCTTGGTTAATGCTGAAAAAAGTACAATCAATTCTGTTTCTGTGAAATCACCTTGGGAAGTTTCATCTTAGAAGTAGTTTTTCTATTCTCTTTCCACAATCCCTTTGCATGTAAGAAGCAGCACAAATGTTGGACATCAACATTTCCAACCTATATCCCAGATACTTGAAAGATGTTAGTCAAATATATAATATGATGTATCTTAGATGTTTCTTAAATTTCTGAGGGTTACAAATTTCATAGTTTAGTTTACTTAGAAAGCCAACCTACTGTCTAACCTCTCCTTAAGAGTGCACAGGTTTACTTCAGATTCTAGAGAGAAATACAAATGGAATTTGAGAGCTTATAAGTATACTAAGGTACTTTGTGGTTGCCATACAGACAACCTCTACCTGCCTACTTTGTTCAAAACCTTTTGGGAAGAAAAAAATGGGCACTATAATATTTGAAGATAGATCATGAAAAAGGTAACTTTTGATGTTTCACTCTTGGTCTAATAGCTTTTAGAAAACTGAAGAATGGATCTTGAAGTTGATGGGTCAGTCAAGACAGTAGATTCCATTGCTGAAGTAATTCTTGTCATTTGGATGAGCAAGCAGAATCTGAAATTCCTTTAGTTATCTCTTTCTCTCTCCCTCTGATTTCTGGTGCTGTTTTCTGTGTTTCTGGTCTCTTTTTTGCTTTGTCTGTCTTTCTCAATTTTATTCAGTGCTTAAATTGCCTATAATTTAAATAAAAAATACAGCCCTGGCTAGTGTGACTCAGTGGATTGAGCACTGGCCTGTGAACCAAAGGGTCGCCAGTTTGATTCCCAGTCAGGGCACATGATTGGGTTGCAAGCCAGATCCCCAGTAGGGGGTGCATAAGAGACAACCACACACTGATGTTTCTCTCCCTCTCTTTCTCCCTCCCTTCCCATCTCTAAAAAAAAAATAGGTAAATAACTAGAAAATATATGAATATACATATCAATGGAGCAAAACATGGTAGAAGCTCTTATATTTATATAACAGCATTTTATTTGAAGGGCAACACAATAGCCAGTAATAATTTATTTACTGGTTTTATTTATTTTTTAAAGAATATTTTCAAATCATTTTTAAAGATTTTATTTATTCACCAGTTGCCCATAGCTGCAGCCTTCTGAATCATCCAAGTAGTTTCTATGGAAGAATGTTCCAGCTTAACACAATATTTGGTGCAGATTCATTGCTCTATGCACTCCATCATTTGGACTGTGGTGGCCACATAGTGTACGTGTTCCCTCAAGGACTGCTACTGCCTTCACTCACTAGTACAGTGAAGCTGTACTAGTAGTTGTTCATATGTGCATTCCTGTTCACTCTCCTTGGCTGCCAAGTTACATCAATGTTGCACAAACCATTCTCATTATATTAAAAATGGCTGGACTTTTAATGGACAGGCCTCATATATATAATTTATATCATAAGGTCATACAAGGAAAGGGGTATATACTATAATTCACTATCTGAGACACGACAAATTTTATTATTTATTTTCTATCTGCCGCAACTAAAAGTTACAATCCATGATCATAGAACTTTTTGCATCTCTTTTGCTTGGCACATACTAAGCTGAAAAGCAAAAATTTAATATTTGTGTGAACAAACAAATGTTAATATCAAACATCTAGTAGGATAGTTCATTGTTTGGATTAATTGTGGGTAACAAAATTACACCAGAGTGGGGAAAGGGGCACTCAATATGCATCAGTTAAGGTTATGCTTAAACATGAGTGACAAGAAGAGTGAAGTATTTCAGTAAAATAGAATCTTTACATGATTTACATATAAAGGTCAGGAAGGGGTAGCATGTAGCTGAAATGTACATAAGAAAATACAGGTTCTGTATGTGTCATTGTTCCTTTGTGCCTTGTTTTTGTTCTCAAGGCCAACTCATCATTGAAGAGGGCTCCTTCGGTGTCAGCAATCATGTGATATTCTGGCCAGCACAAAGGAGGTAACCGAGAAGGCAAGATCATCTTCTCTTTGAAATAGACAGGACAATCAGTAGAAATAGCACTTCCAAAAAGATAATGATCAGTTTCACTTAGGGCTTGTTAAGTTCAGGACACTGGGATAATATTCAGCTGACATAATTATGGTCATTTAAAAAAGTTTTATTTTGGAGAAGTTGAATTTTGGATTATTCATATTTAACACTAAGAATAGAAAAGGTACCAAAGAGATTTTCATATTTTAAAGCTTTTAGCTGAAGTTGGAGTTTCATTTAATTTTCTGTTATTCATAGTGAGCACTACCTTGTATTTAATACATTGCAAAGATACATGTAAACACAATTACACACCTATGGTAAATACATAAGAAATATTTTTAAGCAAAGAAACAATAATTAATAGTAAGTAACCCAGTGAATTTTATACTCATTACATGTTAAATAAACCACAGAGCATATGAAATGTAACAAACCCTGGATCGCTCCCCAGTAATCCAAAAATCTTGGAGATGGAACATAGATATAATTAGAAAATCTCTATTGCTTCACCAATAAAAATAAAAGACCAGCTTTGGTGAGCATTTTAAGTAGTAGAATTTATTTTGAAATTGAGGACCACTGAGATGTCACACATTGTTTATTTGACATGAGACCAAAATTTACCTGATTAGTAAACTAACTGAATCACCATGTTATAAAATAAGATTTTTCTGCATCTGTTGGTGTGGTTGTCTGGCTTTTAACCTTTGTTTTGTTTATGTGGTGAATCACATTTATTATGTGCCACACTTACATGTGGTGAATGCTGTACCAACCTTGCATTCCCAGAATAGATCCCACTTGATTATGTTGTAGGTTCTTTTTGATGCATGGCTGTATTTGGTTTACAATATTTTATTGAGGATTTTAGCATCTGTTCATCAGGGATATTTGCCCATAATTTTCTTTCTGTGCAGTGTCCTTATCTGGTTTTGGAATAAGGATAATGCTGGCCTGATGAAATGAGCTTGGGAGCCATCCCTCCTCCTGAATTTTTTGAAATAGTTGGAGAAGGAGAGGTTTTGTTCCTCTTGGAATATTTGGTAAAATTCACCTACGAAGCCATCCAGTCCAAGGCTTTTGTTCGTTGGGAATTTTTTGATTACTGCCTTAATTTCACTAGGTGTGATCTGCCTATTCAGATTCTCTGATTTTTATTGATTTAGTAGTGGAAGATTGTACTTTTCTAGGAATTTATCCATTTCGTCCAAGTTGTCCAGTTTGTTGGCATATAATTGTTCTTAATACATTCTTATAATCCTTTGTATTTCTTTGGTATCTGTTGTTATTTCTCCTCTTTTATTTCTGAATTTATTTATTTGGGTCCTTTCTCTTTTTTCTTGATGAGTCTGGTTAAAGGTTTGTCAATCTTATTTATCTTTTCAATGAACCAGCTCTTGGATTTATTGATGTTTTGTGCTGTTCTTTTAGATTGTCTTATTTATTTCTGCTCTGATCTTTATTATTTCATTCATTTTACTTTGGGCTTTGTTTTGTTTTTCTTTCTCAAGTTCTTTTAAGTGTAAAGTTAGATTGTTTATTTGAGCATTTTCTTGTTTTTGTAAGATAGGCTTGTAATGCTCTGAATTTCTCTCTTAAAATTGCTTTCCCTGTGCCTGCAGATTTTGGATTGTTGTGTTCTTACTTTCATTTGTTTCAAGGTGTCCTTTGATTTCTTCCTTGACCTCATCATTGACACATTCATCGTTTAACAACAGTTATTTAGCTTCCATGTCTTTGTGTTCTTTTCAATGTTATTCTTGAGATTGATTCCTAGTTTCAATACTTTGTGGTCAGAGAAGATGCTTGATTTTATAAAATCTAATAACCATTTATTATAAAAGCTCTTGGAAAAGTAGAAATAGAGGGAACACACCTAAACATAATAAAGCCCGTGTATGACAAACCCACTGGTGGCATAATCAATGTGCAAAAACTACAAACATTCCCTTTAAGAAGAGGAACAAGACAGGGATGTCTGCTTTCACCTTTCTTATTCAACATAGTACTAGAAGTCCTAGCCACAGCAATCAGACAAGAAGACAAAATAAAAAGCATTCAGATTGGAAAGGGAAAAGTAAAACTGTCTTTATTTATAGATGACATGATAGTGTACCTACAGAATTTCAAATATTCCAATAAGAAACTATTAGCAATGATGAATGAAATCAGCAAAGGAGCAGGATACAAATTAATATCCAGAAATCAGTTGCATTTTTGTATGCCAAAAAGATCTAACAGAAAGGGAAATGAAAAAATAATGAGTCCCATTTACAATTGCTTAAAAAAGAATGAAATACCTAGGAATAAACCTAACCAAGGATATAAAAGACCTATATTTGGAAAATTATAAGAAGAAAGAAATCAAAGAAGATACAAATAAGTGGAAACACATGCCATGTTCATTGATAGGAAGATTTAACATCATTAAAATGTCCTCACTACCCAAAGCAATCTATAGATTCAACACAATTCCTACCAATATTCCAATGATTAATTTAACAGAACTAGGGCAAATATTTCAAAACTTTATATGGAACCACAAAAGGTGAAGCGTAGTAACAGTGATCTTGAGAAATAAGAATAAAGTTAGAGTAATCATGTTAACTAATATCAAACTATAGTATGAGGCCATAGTAATCAAAACAGCATGATATCAGCATAAAAATGTACACATAGAGCAATAGAATAGAGCCCAGAGCCCAGAAATAAACCCACACTTTAATAGTCAATTAATATTTGACAGTGGAAGTAAACACATACAATGGGCTAAAGTTAGTTTATTCAATAAATGATGTTGGGAAAATTGGACAGATACATGCAGCAAAATTAAACTAGACCACCTTCTTACACCACACACAAGAATATGTTCAAAATGGGCTAAAGATTTAAATGTTAGATCCCAAACCATAAAAATCATAGAGGAAAACATAGCTAGGAAAATCTCAGACATTGCTTGCAACAATATTTTATCAGATATCAAGGGAAACAAAAGGGAAAATAAACAAGACTACATCAAACTAAAATGTTTTTGCACAGCAAAGGAAAACATCAACAAAATAAAAAGACAACCCACAGAATGGGAGAACATATTCACTGACATATCTGAATAGGGGTTAATATCCAAAATTTATAAAGAACTTACAAAAAAAAACCTTACAAAACTCAACACAGAAAAAACAAACAACCCAATTAAAATATGGACAAAAATCCTGACTAGACACATCTCCAAAGATGATACACAGCTGGCCAATAGACATGTTAAAAGGTGTTCAATATCACTAATCATCAAATAAATGCAAATTAAAAACACAATGAGATATCACCTCACACCTGTCAGAATGGCTGTCATGAATAAATCAACGACAACCAGTGCTGACAAGGATGTGGAGAAAAGGGATCTGTAGCGCACTGTTGGTGGGAATGCAGGTTGGTACAGCCACTGTGGAAAGCAGCAAGGAGATAACTCAAAATATTAAAAATGGGTCTGCCTTTTGACACAGAGATCCCACTTCTGGAATATATCTGAAGGAACCCACAAGAATAATTCAAAAGAATGTAAGCACCCTTATGTTCATTGCAGCATTGTCTGCAAATGCCAAGTGGAAGCAGCCCCAGTGTCCATCAGTCAATGAGTGGGGAAAACAACTGTGGAATATTTACACAATGAAATACTGCTCGGCTGTAAAAAAAGAAGAAAGTTTTACCTGTGGCAACAGTATGGACAGACATTATGCTAACTGAAATAAGCCAGGCAGAGAAACACAAATGTCATATGATTTCACTCCTATGTGGAATCTAATGAACAAACTGAACAAGTAAAATACAGACAGACTCACAGATGGCAGGATGACAGCTAAGGCGGGATTAAGCAAAAAGGAAATAGAACTCATTACATGAACAGTGTGGTGATTGTGAGAGCATATAAAGGGACTAAATGGTAATGAAAAAATACAATAAAATTATTAAATAAAAATAATAAAATAGGATTTTACTATGTTTTCATTGTGGCTGAGCACACAGTTTATATTTTTATTGGGGGAAAAACTATTCTTCATAACATATATTAAAATGCTGAATTATTGCCAGAAATCATCTTTCTCATAGAAAATAATAAAACTTGCCATTGTAAGATGATTTCCTAATATTTAAACTTAATAATGACCATGCCATGACCTGCATAATGGCGTAGCTTAACTAAATAGGTAGTTAGCTTTAACATTGAAATCTAATAACTTACCTCTTTAAAATATTTTCTTAGCAAACAGATTTTTTTACATCTTATTTTAACTGGAGTACCATTATATATTCAGTTCCATTCTTTGTTGATTTAACTGAGATGCTTTTGTGTTTTTGTCCATATTTTTGTCTTTGGTTTATTGTTTACAATTATGCTTTCAGCTTGAGAAAATATAACCTTTCAAAAGCTAAAATTTGGAACTTGGTTACATTGTAAAAATTCTTAGCTTTCTAAAATTATATTATTTTGGAAGTTGAAATAATCTCTGTGGTTTAGCATAAGTTGTCACAGACTGTTATGACATATTTTATGAGGTTCTTTTGCATTTTTTTCTCCTGCTCACTTAATAATTAGATACATCTGGCAACTCATTTATGTCAATGACATTTATTAATCACTTCCCATTATATCAGTTATGATTTATGAAGGCTTTTACACTTGTGAGATTTCAAAAGTATCTAAAACTGATGATTCCCATTTCCTCATTTAAAACCTATTATGAAGTTCTCTCCTGAGAAAACAGCCACCTGTGTCCAGTTAGAAGCTTATGGTCATCTAGAATTCCTGATGGTAGAGCTGAAATACTTTACTTTCTATACTTACTTTTCCATTGCAATGCCCTTCAACTAAATTGGCCTCATTTGTTTTTTATTAATATACATGTTGTTGTAAGTGATCAATTATCAAGTTAAAAATCCATTTTCTTTACATGCTATTTCTGCCACTTTTTGAACTGTTTGAGGTTAGGGTACCAAGTAATATGCATAAATTAGACACAGAATGTAGCTATGGAGGGTATGCATAAGTAAACAAAATATTTGGCATCAATTACTTCTCTATATTTGCATGTTAAACACAGAAATGACTTGCATAAGATAAATCCATAATAGGTAAGGTCAAATAAATATCCTATCATAGAAGAATCAGTTTATATTTAGTATTTTTAACAAAAATAAAGAATATAAATTTTGAATGGACACAAAAAATCATTAAAATAATACTCTCACCCTCTACTCCAAAAAATACTTTTTTTCTTCCTCTATTCAGGTGCACATATAATTAGAAAAGATTGATGGTAGATACATAGATATATAGATGATAAACAATCTTACAAAGTGAAATATTTCCATGTAATTAATCTTCAAAATTCTCAACACATAACTATCATGTCTCTAGTTGTCGATAACTGGAGGAAGCACCGTAAAAGTTTCACCTGCACAAGGTAACATTCAGTGATTTTGAAGTCTTTGTAATGACAAATGTGAGGAATGAAAACTAAATGCAAATTAAAACATTCTTAAAATACAGAAAATGTCTAACTAAACAGAAGAAAAGTAGAAATATACTTAAAATAACAATAGGGTTTAAATAAGCCCACATATTGCATCAAATGAAATCAACCATATTTCAGAGTACTTACTGTTGACTAATGTATTTCACACTGACCATGCTGATTGGCCCAATTAATTTTGCCAAATAATATGAATTTAATTTTGCATTTACACTGAAATAAATTAGCTTCAATATATTTATTACCTTAAGCTTATACATAGCTATACGCTCATAGTATTTCAAGTAGAGAATACAAAAATATATCATGATTAAGTTTCCAAAAAGCCAAAAAACTCCCGCCTCTAAATTAGCTCTAAAATAGAGCTAATTATCCAAGATAATTGGGGATGGTTAGCCATCTGAGTAAGCTGGGTTTGCGAATGAATGGGGTCTTTCACACGTATGTTGACAGGGGTCATGATGCACCCTTTAGAAAGGCATCAACAGCTATAATGAAAAAGTATAAAATAAGCTGGGTTCTATTTATCTGTAAACTACTTAGCATGAAATAAAGGCATTTTTAGTGATACATAAGAACAAAAATTAGAAAGTCACAACTTCTAACTTAGCTATTTGTTTAAAAGTACAGAATAGACTGACTCTGTAGATGAGATTAACAAATCACATCACTGCCCCTGTTAGATTAAGATGTCTCTAAGGGCACCTGACTTGCTTGAGGAATAATGTAAGAAATCATTTATATTCCTGCTCAGTAAAGTTCAAAAACAAAATAAAAAAACTTTGTACATATTCTAATATAGTCCAAAAGTTTAAAAAACAATATAGTAGAGCGAAAAGAAACTAAGAGTGGTTGTACTAGACTCTAGACAGGAGAAACAGAATGATTAGAAATGCTGAAAGGTTTTGTATTCAAGTTGCTTGTCAATAGAAAAGGCAAAAATAAATGGTTGTATTTATTTTATATACCAGAGTCTATTTAGAAATGTTACATTCAAATATTACAGGAGTCATGGGATTTAAGAGCCACTATTCAAGTAAAATGTGGTTTAAAAATCAAAAATGCAAAGATTCTATGCCTTGATTACCTAATATTTGAAAGGAAAATGCATTACTGCTATTTGAAATGGGCTTGAAAAATGCATATGTGTTTTCCATGAGATCGAGCAGGGCATGTGTTGTACGTGGATCAGTTACTATGGCATTGTGGCTGAGGGCACTCTTCTGAAGGCAGACTGTCCTAGATCAAACACCTCTCCTGCTGCTAGTTAGCTGTGTAACCAATATATGGATTTTAGTGAGCCTTTGTTCACTCCACTAAAAAATTGGGGTAGTCATATACCTACCTCATTCTGTTTAGTATGTCTTTCATCTTTCATGGAATTTAGAATCATTAATCCCCCCACAGATTCAATTGACATTGTTTGATATTATATTAATTTGATAAAATTTGTGCTTCTATGTCAGGGAATGGCATCTTTCAATTTATCCAACTAAAGTATGGTAAGATTTACACATATTTAAGTTGGTATTTTAAGTAATGTTATTATAGCTTTTTAAGTCATATGTACTAGATTTTTATATTTTTGGGGGGGAGGAATGGGAGGTAGAATTAAATCACAAGAACTTCTGTATTTAAATTTAAACACACACACACACACACACACACACACCCACACACACACACCTGAATTCAATACCTTCTTAATTCATTTAGTACTTGTGTTCTGTGTGTTCTTAGACACTTATTTTTCCCTTAAAATATTAGTTTCCTTCTGAGTCAAGTCATATTCGTTTTTACCACAGAGGGCTGTTATGAAGTTTAAAAGATATAAAATATATAAAATGTTCACCATCAAGCACATGTTAAATAATTAATATTTATCATTTTCTTTTTTAAGATTTGCACTTTATTTTTATTTTTGAAATTAAATCTAGTATTGTATTTTCTGTTACTATTTACTGCCCCATACCCTCAGGCACCTCCCACCCTCGACCCCAGCCTGTCCACAATCGCTGCACTGTTGTCCTTGTCCCTGAGTTCTTTTGCTCTTGTGTTTGATCTCTCCACCCCCGATGTCTGTTGTGTGTTTTTTTTTCCTTTTTCCCCTGGGAATGCATCTATTTTTATAACTGAATGAATACTTTTTCTACCTTACAAATATTTACAGAAACAATAATAGCAATCGAAAGTTTATCAGATACCTAATGGTTATAAAGCATTTGTATGAAGGACATACATTTTAACAACATGTACATGTTTTCAAAACATTGTCATCATTTCCCTATTTGCTTTAGATTGTCTAATTATTTATGTACATTTACATATATAAGTTCTTTTATTTATTTTGCTCTAACTGCATTGGGTCTCAGAATGCATTTTTAAAACTGTACATAAAATTCAAACTGTGATTTTAAAATAATCATCTATAGCTCTGCTTTAATCCATGTTAAAAAATGCTCTGTTTTGTTTTTAAAGCAAAATCTCCCCATCCTTTTTTCTAGCTTCTGTAATTGGCTCTTTCTGTCAAAGCAGCCTACTAGGTAAAGTGCTCAAACTTGAATGGACTTCTTTGAAAGCATTCCCAAGAAGTTCAGTTATGAGCAATCTACAGAACTCAATGGGATTAAACAAGAGAATATAAAATAGACACTAGATTGCTTCAGAGTAGAATGTGTATAAAGAGAGCATCTGTAGTTGATTGTATTTTTCTCCTTTTCCCTGCTTAATAATTACTGATTTTTGTTTAATAATTTTCACCTGGAACACATATGACAGAAAAGAAGAGTGGAAACAAATCAGAGATAAGAGAGTACAAGAATAATACACATTGTTTTCATTTTGTATTTTGTTTGTCTGTTGTCTTTAATCAGATTCATTTTGCACTGACTTCTCAATGTAGTAGAGAATACTGTTGAATGTAAGCTGTGGCTTTGAATGTAAACAGCAATCAATGTAGATGAATGGTCTTTCCTAATCATTCCAACATGCTCGACTGACAACTTTATGATAGAAAGTAAATCTAATGCCATAAATATAAGGACTTAAGACCTTCCTCTAAATTCCTGTTTTTAGGCCTAGAGGTTGGGCAGAGTTGTCTCAGTTCAGCTATTTTTTAGGGTTACACAAAGTAATATTAATAATAAATAATAATTCTTTAATCTCAGGGAACTAGCAATGCTCACTCATTGGGGTTAACTTAGAATGGTCCCTCAATTCTCTCTCTGCCTTCCCTCTCTCTCCTTAGAAAATTGGCTGTTACCAAATCTTATACATGCAGAAATAGTACATACAATTAGAATCAATGTTATTATCATTATTTATGATTACCTAAATCACATGTTATTAATTTTCAACAAAATAATTACATTGGTAAAGTAATAACATGAAACCTAAATAAGGAAATTCAAGATTCTCAAAAAATTATGTCCTTCCTAATTGTCTGGGAAGAGGAATTACTTCTCATCCAGATCCATCTCTGGCATTTCTTTGCCCTTTCAGTGTTTCTCTCCCTACTAGCCCTCCTCTTTCAGCATCTCAGTAACAATCATGGAAAGGATCACCAGCAAATCTGAACTCAGCAGAGTAAGTCTCCTCATTCCCAGGAAGTTGCATTTGGGTAATTCCATTTTTTCATGGTAATTATCTGAGAGTAGAAGAGACACCTCAATGTTCCGCATATTTTGAGGATCAATACAAGTCATATTTCCCTTATAAAAACCTTCCAGAAACCTTCCAAATTACATCAGTCTTTTGTTTCTGGTTTTCTTTCAGAAACACATTTAATTTTTCTACTAAGTTATATAAGGCCTGTCCTAAAAAGCCCAGCTATTGTTAACATAATGAGAATAGTTTGCACAACATTGATGTAACCTGGCAGCCAAGGAGAGTGGACTACAATGCACATGCATGAACAATGACAACTTCACTGTACTAGTCAGTGGGGCCATTACACACCATTGAGAGAACATGAGTAATGTGTGATCATCACATTCTAAATGACTGAGAGTAGAGCAATGAATCTGCATCAAATTTTGTGTTAAGCTTAAACATCCTTTTATGGAAACTCTTTGGATGATTCAGAAAGCCACCGCTATGGGCAACTGGTGATTGGCAGCTTCATCACAACATGCCTCTCATGCATCCTGTCTCGTGTAAAGTTTTTTGGCGATACATCAAAAAGTGACTAAATCCCCCTTCAGCCATGATTTGGCACCCTGAAACTTCTGGCTTTTCCCAAAACTAAAATCACTTTTGAAAAGGGAGAGATTCAGACTGTTGGAGAGATTCAGGAAAATATGACAGGACAGCTGATGGTTGTTGGGAGAACTGTGTGAGGTCCCAAGGACTACTTTGAAGGGGACTGAGGCTTCATTGTCCTATGTACAATGTTTTTTATATCTTGTATCTTCTTCAATAAGTGTCTCTATTTTTCATATCACATGACTGAATACCTTCTGGACAGACTTTGTATACTCTCTCATTTTGTATTGTTTTAGATATAACTTTCCCTTAAGCTCTCTGATACTGGAAGTCTTAACTAGTGCTTTTCATTCACCATAATATTACCTAGAATATGAGATAGATCTTGTGAACTCTAATGAACCAGAGTTCATTATTTTATACTAATATATATATATATTTAATGTTCTTTGCTCTCCAAATATTTCCCTATGGTCTTGAGTAAAAAAAGAAAAAGGAACTTTTGTAGAAAAATGTTAATTATTTCTTGTTGGATAATATTTATTATAATTCATGATTACCACATCCTGAAAATAAAAAACATTCAATATAATGATAAACTTACCAATAGTTTTAAAAGAATAGAATCCTTTTGAATGTATTAAAATAGCCATTCTAAACATTGCTATGAATATTTTGATAAATATTTTATTTAAATGTAAAGTTAATATTTCTTTAGATAAATGTAATAAGAAGCATTCCCTATCCATTAATATTTGAAAATGTTGACTACCATTTCTACAGAAATTTGAAGTAAGAGCAATTATTTCATATGTGGGCTTAGGAAATTCTCCAGAAATGTAAGTACAATCCTTCTAACACATTTCTTTTATTGCTTGTTCAGATAGTGAAAGTTAAATACATGTAGATCTAATGCTAATATATTAAACTATCATTCATTTAAGGAATTTCAGATGTTTTAGATTTTATTTTTATTAAAGTATTTACATACATTAACATTTATTATAGTCATCTATGAAACAGCGCTCAGCTTAAAAAGCTTAAATTAATACTCTATTGTTAGAGGTTGTTCAATCACTTAATACCTTTTGAAAGATAATCACAATGTAACAATATTGTCAGCATAATTATTCAACCAATTTCACTAAGTATTCAAAGAAAGTTTAATTGGGTCTGACTTTTCCCAATAATACAGTCAGGGCGCTGTCTGAGTCCGGTAAGAGGCGGACACGGAAACATTTCTCTCACCTCCTTTCTGCCCAGCCAGTCTCTAAGATAGGAATAATTTTCACTTAGCACTAGTCCTTATATTCTGAAAGGATTGTGGCAGGATATTTTCAAAGCAAATCCAATGAAATATATTAAACTATATAATGCTTAGAATTTTGTGAATGTTGATCAGTTTCTGTTGATTTGGGAATATTAACCTATATCAAAAAATACAAATACCTTAAGGTGAAGAGATTTGTATGATATATGGCAATTATAATAACAATATCCTTTCTACCTGGTTAATACTATTTGCTTTCTTGTTTTATTTCCGGAAGCCCACTTAACGATAATCAGTGCTTATACAACTTCTTACTACTTATACACCTTCTGTTCTGGCCTAAGTCACCTTGACATTTCACTGCCATTGTTGCAATAGCTCCTGTAACTTCTCCCTGCCTCCACTATTGCATCTTTGCAGTCTATTCTCAACAAAACAACCAGAGTCATCCATATTAATTGTACAAGTCCCATCACATCACTTTACTACTCCTGAGATCCAGTATTTTTTATCTTATCATGAAAGAAATCATGAATTTCATAAAAGTACCATCAGGGACTATGTGATTGTTACCAGGCTAAAGGGGTCTCTTTGCCTGCATGCAGGAGTTTGCAGCCAAGAAATTAAGGATTTATTAACTGAAGTAAGGACACCGATCCTGGAGTCGCAGGTAAGCCAGTGCTCAAAGACCTGGATGACTTCCAGGGAACGGGTTTTTATAGGGGCAATATCATTAACCATGATGGCTACAGGAGTCAGGGTTGTGGTGTCTACTGATGTGTTGGCTGGATGGGGAGTGGTTGGTCACTGTGTCAGGCCTCGATGTCAGCCATGGCGTTTCTCTCTGGTTCCATGACAAGGCCCTTAGGGTCCTTCCACTTTCAAGGAGCTGAAACTCAACTGAAGTCAAGATGTGCTCTTTAGTTTGACTGAAACTCTGCTTCTGTGGTCAACAGACCTGAGGTTTCATTCTTAAGCCAGTTTGATGCTGACCAGAGTCTGAGGTCCTAAGGGCTTAATGATTAAGATAGGAAGTGGACAGAGATTAATGAAAAATGACTAAGTTAAAGAAATGGAGTTTCTGCATGCTTACATGATGCCTTCCAACTATTATCCCCTCAACAAACACTATACTGGCTTCACATTCTGCTTTACTACTTTCTCCCTCTCTTCTGTTCTGAGCTATGTTGCCTGTGTCACTTGTTCCACCCTTACGGTCTTCGCAGCATCCTTTTGCTGATGCTCTCTTCACTCAGATAAATGTATCACACTCTTCTTCCATATCTCTACTACATGTCACCTATCAATGAGGTCTACTCTGACTATCATATAAAGAACACCCTCCAGCTATGCCTTGACAATATCTCCCCCTTCTCTCGCTTTATATTATTTTTTTATTGTTTATGCTATTAGAGTTGCCCCACTTTTCCCCACTTTGTCTGCTTCCATCCATCTTTTACTTCCATAATCAACGCTCTCGCCATTGTCCATGTCTGTAGGCCCTGGTTCCTTCATATGTGTTCTTTAACTAATCCCTTTACCTTCTTTCAGTCAGTCCCCATCTCCCCAAGTCCTCACTTATAGCTCTCAATCTGTTGGTCTACCACCAATAGAATATATAATGGATGCACAATTAATATTTGTGGCATAAATTAATAAATTCATACAAGAAAGGAGGATCTTTTCTTCTACATCAGAGGCAGAACATCTGAAGTCCTCAGACTAACTCCAATCAATCACATGATTTTATAAATAAAGTATTATTTTAACACAGTTATGCAAATATGTTTAAATACTATATATGGAAATTTTTAACACTAATGACAAAATTGAGTAAATATTACAGGGAATGTGAAGTTAGCAAAGTCAAAATATTAACTGCATGGATCTTTATGGAGAAAGTTTGCTAATGACTATTTATATAAATGATTTATATTTTCTACTCTTTTCCAAATAAGCAAGAGTAGCTATTATTATGGTATTCAGTATTTTTGTCAAGAGATTAAAACCAGATTTTGGTAACTTGTGGAAATAAAGATTTGTACTGGATTAAGAATGTGGTTTTGTATCACAAATTTACTTGAAAATTGATCACTATATAAAAAGTTCAATGTTTCTATGAGAATATCCAAGAGATGTTCCCTAAGAATATCTGATAAGATTGACAAAAACCCACAAACTAGTCAGTTAATCAAAGAAGTTAAAAAAGATCATTGAAGAATAAAAAGAAAGCAATTGGGATGCAAGACATGACATTTCAGTGAGATGTGTTGTTTCATCATTCATCTTTCAGAACCTGTGTGGAGAATGTGATGCTGAGTTCTATCGAGCAATTAAATATTTAATGAGAAAGAGCACTAATTGGTAGGAAATGCTCTCATTGATTGTTTCTTAACCAGTTAGTAATTGCATAAAAAGTCATGTATTAGGGACATAATGAGCAATACAGATTATGCTGACAAAGATGGCATATCATTATCACAGAATTTATGTTGTAGCCATCCGCATTTTCCCCTGTGGTTTTGAGACCTTAGTAGAGGAAAGAACAAATATTTATGTTGACAATTTGCATTCTCTTTCTAAATCTGTGTAATCTTTTGATTGTCAGTGTCATGCATTCTCTAGGAATTCTGCTGTCATATGTTAAATATAATATTATTATTTGTTTATTTCCCCCATTCCCTGGAAAATAAATAATATGACAAATGAGGTAGTGTGACATCCATGAATGGGAACTGAATTAAATAAGTGGTTTAAAATTTATTCTTAGAAATCTATGCCATGATTAAACAAGTTTAACAAATGGAAACGGGAACAAAATCACTTTTATTTAAAACTCGATTGTGATAATTATTTCAAAAAGACTTTATTTGGCTTAGTGAATTATCATAAGTTAACCATACTTATATCCACAGCATAGGTTAAGAAGTTGGGCATCCCCAGCTAGATCCTCCCACACAGCTCCTTTCCTCTCCCTAATTATTGCTACAAATACCAGAATAATTCATCATTATTGTTATATTTATAACAATGAGTTCCTTGAAAATTTTTTTATGGTTTACCAAGCAAATGTGTAACCTTAGACACCAATTTTTTTCCATTTTTGTTTTAGCTTACTGTGTCTGTTACTATATAGAACTAATCTCTCTCACTATTTTCATTATAAGTTATCTATTTAGAATCGGTGAATTTTTATTTAGAAGGTTTCCCTAAATTTGAATCAGGCTGATTTAAAACTCATGGTGTAGCTTACCATGTTTCAGACAAAAATTTGATAAATTCTTAGGTAGTAATTGATTCATTTAACAGGAGGCACAGAATATTTGCCTCCTGTCTTTTCTTTCCTTTATCTTTTTTCTTTTTGGTCCAGGCATTTATACACAATTTCTCATAGCATCTGCTATCAGAAGTTTAAAAAATGAGGATAATTTAATTTTATCATTTTAACTTTTCAGCAAAATAATTTAGCAAAGAAATGCTATCTTTCATTTACTATTTGGTTACCCAGTGGTATATATTTAATATAGGCAAGGAGGGAGGATCACCTGGACCTTTTCTATCATTTACTCAGTTTTCCGAAAATGAATTAGTTCACAGTTATTCTCAGAACTCAATCAATTATTATTTTTCACATTAATATGAACTCTTGGATTTATAATAGATTTTGTTCCATTGCAACTCATGTCTGTATTGAATCTCAAATTTTTCCATACTTGACAAGTGAGAAGCCTCGGCAGTCTGGCTCTGGAATCCTTAGAGTATGACGTAGTGTTCTTGATAGCTGTCCTGCTATCTGGTTTGTCAACATACTCCACGCTCATCTTGTACATTTTCTTTCCTAGGTGGGAAATCATCTGTTTCTTCAAGACACCCATCTTTATTTTAATTAGATATTTTAATTTTAACTTTTCTCTGAGTTTATAATTTTTCTTGGACTTTTCAGAAGATGTAGGTTCAAGAAATATAAAGTTACAGAAATAAAATATTTTGTAAGATCATAATAATATTTCCATTTTCACAAGTATAAAATTGTTGTATGACTTCATCTGCATTGTCCTATTTATACACATAGATAATCCTGGTTTGTAAGGAAAGTAGAGATAATATGATGAGAATTATCCTACATTTATTCATTTGCTTTTTGTACATGGTAATACAGCTGTCTGAGAATAAAAACACTAATGCTACCATCTTTAATTGTGATTACTAACAAGAGGCTTTGTTTTTGTTTTGTTTTGCATTTTTCTATTCTCCAATTGTCATCATTTCTCTCTTGGTGATGTGTATTTTCTCTCCTTGCTCCTGATCAGTTAGACTAGAACACAATCAATTGTATCGATCTTCTCAAAACACTAGTTTTGGTTTCATTTATTTATTTGTGGGATTAAGTGGTCTAAATATGTCTGTTGGATCAGTGTGGGCTTCTTTTCTTGCCCTCCTGTCAGCCTTGCTAACCTTCCTTTCCATCTCTGCCTGGTTTTCTTATGTCATTCTTCTGGTGTCAAATCAAATATAATCTTCTTCCCAAAGCCTTCTCAGAGTTGGTAGATTCATTTTAAAATGAAGCATATTCCTCATGGCAGATAATACTAGATTTTATTGTATTAACTTTCAAATCTACCAAAATAATATATGATTTGCAATTCTCATTTTATTTTTATATAATCTATAAGTTTATTATTTTGTACTAGTTATAGACTTTATAATTAACCTGTTTAACTTTATAACGCTCTTATAGCAATCATTCTCAAGTGCAACATTCTAGAGGGTAATGCTTGAATGTAAATATCACTTCATGGTATAAGAATTTTTCCTTTAATTTCATAAAAGGATTCATGTAATCCCTACAATTAATGACAATTTATACTGCTAATTAATGGATTTAGAAACACAATTACATTATGTTTTGGCAAACATAACACACAAGCATGAGAGAAAATAAGTCAGAAGAGAAATGTAGGTTAATAAGCGAAGTGCTTTATGAAGACACAGGCTCTGTCACATATTCCTGTTCATTTTGTCGCTAAGCTGTTATCTGTTCAGGAATTGACAAACTGCACTCTGCTTGTCAAATCCACACTGCTGCTTGTTTTTGTAATAAAGTTTTATTGAGGCTCAGTCATGCTCTTGTTTATATATTGCCTATCACTATTTATCTAGTACAGTATTATTAAAGTGACACAATTGAGTATTTGTGACAGGGACCTGTAAGGCCTGCAAGTCCAAAATATTTAAATTATATATGGCATTTACAGAAAAAAAACTTGCCTTCATTTGCTCTAAATCATCTATAATATTAGCTGTGTCTGATCATATGTATATAATCTGTTTACATGTATGTATGCATATATACACATACACATAAGCATATGTCCATATGTATGTGTTTAAATATATTCTTCCCAATAAGCTCTCTCTATATGTATATCTAATATATATGCTATACATATATTCAATATAAATATAAATATTGAATATATATATTCTTCCAGAAAATGTGTTTTAATGACCACAAAGTTTAATGATTGTAAAGGAATAAGATAGCATTCTATAAAATAAGAGTAAAACAATGAAAAAAATAACAAAAAAGAAGACTAATATTTTTAATGTGGGAAATCATTCAATTAGGTACTAGTTAATTCTGAAATTTCTGGGAAATATGAGAATAAAGATCAAATATTGAGGTATGCTGTTCTTTTTACAAGACTTTAATAAATTATAGCAAATTCAAGTGAACATTGTAGTACATTTCTTCATATGCTCTTTTGTAGCTTTACAGAAAGCAGCCAAGGTGACCTTGGGAATATAATCTGTATTTGTAAATTCTTTATATTTTAAATACAGAGTACCTGATAAAGCAAGTTTCCTAGAGCTATGTAAATAAAAAAATATATAGTAAATTTAAATTCACTTTACATGTTAGAAATTAAGCTATGGTAATTAATATAAGAAGATATAATTGAACTGTAAAAAATAATATTTTCACATTATTAATAAGGAAACTATTTGTATTCACCTATTTAAATAAAATAAGTACACATTTTAGAGAGTATATGTGTGTGTGTGTGTACATTTGAGCATACATATCTATATTTGAGTCATTTTTTACTTTGAATATTTTGTGTCTGAGTGGAGTCAATACATATGTCCTTAAAATGTCATAAGAAGGATTTACATGAATGATTTTGGTAATATTTTTTCTCAAAGACATCAGAAGGTTTTCATTTAATTTAGTTTCTTTGTCCTTATGTATGCAGGGACAGGACAGGTGATATCGGCTTCATTTAGCCCAGGGAAATGTGAGACTTAGAAAAATTAGGGAACTGAAAATAATATAAAAACTAAGGGCTCTTGATTGATAGTGCCATTCTTCTTCTTTGTATGAAGGAGAACAGTGAATTTATACTTTCTTACTCAGTTGTGATATCCTATAACAACGTATTTATATAATTTTGACCATGTTGACACTTCATTAATTACAGTTGACTGTTATGTAAGTATTGCAGATATATATTTATTTTCTCAGTATTGTACTGGAAAACCTATGTGTGTACTAAGTAGAATAAATATAAAAATGTATTACTTTATATAGAATTAGTAGGTTTAATGAACTTAGTTTTTAAATAAACATACAGAGGTAGCATAAAGTAGAGAGAATATAATCTTTTCCCCCACAAAACCTAGCTACTACTATTAAATAATATTAAAAATACTTTTCTGGTTAAGTATGATAATGTGCTAAAACGGTTTTTGTAATGTACTAATTATTAAGGGGTAAACTAGAAAAAACATTTCCTGCCTTACTGTTTGAGAATTTTAGCACCTATTTCACAACTGTTGTTTAGAATTCTATTTGGCCAGCTTGGAAGGGCAACTGTGATCACCACTCTGATCTGTGATGTGACAGGGACCTGAATGTCAGTTTCAGAAATGAGAAAAGAGACTCAGAGTGACATGTTGTATATTAAATAAAGAAATTATTTTCATATAATCTCCATTGACCTTTCCTAATACCTGTTACCCTTTTCCTTTTTGAAGGGAAATTTACTTCTCCATTTTACTGCCCTTTGGGGAGGAGGGGTGGGGGGTTGGTGATCTGTTTCCTGATCAGTTAATGTCTTTCTCATTCAGTCACATTTATATACTTAATAAACAATAACAACAACAACAACAAAAGGAAATATGGACACAGCAGGCAACTACAGTCTCAAGTTTATCAAGATGTTTATTTCAAACAGCCACTGACTACTAGGACATACATTTAAAGGCAATAGTTTGTTTTTTTAAATGAAACAACATATAAAATTATTATTAAACTCAAGATGTTTCCATTATTTATGTTTATTATTTAGCAATATTTATGTTTTCATTATTTATTTTTAATAGAAAGCATGTTTCTATTATTTATTTTTATTATTTAGCAATAATTAAGACCACAGTAAAATAATAACAATAAATAAAAATAATTACTGACACCACTTAATCGAACTCTGATTCTCTACCACTCTCTTCTAAAGCCCTTCCATACCTTGCCTTATGACGTATTTCCTATTGGCATGCCCAATTTACTAACAAGAAAGTCAAGTCCTTGAGAAGGTAATTACCTTGCCTGAAATCACATCATTATGGAAAGGATGAGCCATGATTCCTACCTCAGTAGTTAGGTTCTGGATCTGAATTGCTTCTCACAAAAGGAAATGTCTTTCCTTTAATGAATGAAAATGAAGCATTCATGACTGTGATGTAATAAATATATGAATCACTAAAAGTCACAGGTAGTAGATGGCAAGCTTTTATTCCTTAATTTGCCTTAATAAAATAATACAATATTCACAAGCTGGACATTAAAATTATTTTTAAAGGAAATTATGGCAATTAAGAAGAAAGCATAGACTAATTCTGTCCCTTTGTAATTATCTAATTCTGTTCCATAGACATTTACAAGTAAGTTATATAAGAGCTAATGTTCCTAGAATGTCTGCCACATCTCAAAAAATTTTAAGTATCTCATCTACATTGCTTCATCACATTCATCTGTGATAGATATTAAATTTTTGTATTTATTATATTATGATTGCATAAAATAAGTTGCATTATTATTATATATTGAAAATGTAGTTTGGTACCTTCTCTTAACTCACCTTTTCTTATCAAATATCTTCAAGCATTTAGAAGTGATCATTCAGAAAAAAAACTTATTCTGACAGTGAGATGTCCCTGTGTCATTTTTTAGCTCATTTGGTTGATTGAAAACACAAGACTTCTCTATTTTAATATGTAAGAAGTACAACGGTCTGATTTTGTCATTGTTTTATCAAGCAGATATAATCTTACATAGAAAATTAAGATCAACACATGATGTATGTTTAAGCGGTGGGAAATTTTTTGAAGTAATCAAAAGAAAAGTCTTTTGTTATGAATGTTTTCATATTTAAACTTGAATTCCATGCTAGTTGAAGATAATTGATAGCTAGAATGTCTCATATAATATTGTCTAAACTTATTCCTGCCAAAATTCAGGTTATTCACCAGGTATTAATTAGGCAGCTGTTGTAGTACATGAAACAAGGTCTTGTGAAACAAAGAGAAGTGAATGGAAGATTTCTTCAGAAAAGTCAATTGTAGATACAACGGTCCATTCATTTCAGCTGGCCGAATACCACAAGCCCTATACGCAATGGCGTGTAAGAATGGCAGACCTCAGAACAGGTGGATACTGGATCCCAGACATCATCAAGCTACCGATATTGTTAGGTGAAGGATAAAATTATCACTAGTTTTAATCATTGTGTCTTAAGGTCTCTTTTATAGCAGCTTCACTTATACCATAAATATAATTATTCATTACGTCACATTAAGAAGCACAATTGTTAGTCGATGAATATGAAATCTTGCATAAGGGATACATTTTATATAAAGTTATACTTTTGTTGTCACTTCTGTTAATTATTTCTACACTCCACCTATTTTTTAACTATCATCTACTTGTTTATCCACATATCTATGTACTTATCTAATTTTTACCTATCTGTAAAAGTTAATATCCTTAAATATATTGATAGTGGTAACTCATTCACCCAATTTTTTTGGTGAATTATAGTTAGGTGATTTGATATTCTGTAAATGATTTCACATAGAGAAAATTGTATGATCTCCATGTAAATATTATTTTTAACACTATTCCAAATCCAACCACATGAGAAAAGTGGGATTTCATTCAAAAATCACTTTCCGCAGAGCAATTCCAAAAGGAATTACACATAAGAGGATGATTCTTCTTCTCTTGAAATTCAAAGTCATGGCAAGGAGCCTATAGGCTTCTGTGCATTAAATAATGCAGTCCATATGGTCTGCTTGTCCTATATAGCTTTGGCTTTCACTAAGCTTTAAGCTAGGGTTTTGTTTTCTGCTTTATTTCAGTATCTTGGCAGTGATGGGGAATGAAGTCAGAGAGGGAACAGGGGCTTGATTGTACTGTATTGTTTTTTCAAAAGATCCAACCCTGGGTGCTGTGCTCAGAACCAGGAGCAAACAGCAAAATCATTTGGGAGGTTCTTGCAATAAAAGAAATTCAGTATGACAAACTGACTCCACAGCCGTAGCTGGGGAGTGTGGAGAACTGTCACGCTTTGTGTGTGACAGAGTGCTGCGCAGAAGGGTCTTGCTGAGCTGTGCTCATTCCTAGCTCACAGGACCATATTCCCCTCAAGACCCTCTCCTAAACGCTCCCTTCTGATACAGTCCTTTAAGAAGCTCTGACATTAAAAGACATTAATAAATTTTTTAGGTGTATATTTCTTTGAATCTTGCAACTTAAATCTTTGCTTTCACAGGGAATAGAGATATCTTGCCTATTGCTTTTTAGGAAGATGAGATAATCCACCATAGAAAATCATAACACAAATTAATATCTCAGGTATTTTTCCTGTGCTAAGCTTCTCCTCGAATCTTTTTTGTGTGTTTGTTTTATTTCTGGAAACATTTGTTTTTATCCCTGTGTAATTGTTGTAAGATGGGGATGAATGAGAATAGACTGAAGTTAGTTTTTCAATGGTAGTAGCCTACAGGGTGGAGTGTATGCATTCTTAGGAAGATTTTTGTTTATAGAACATCCGTCAAAGTACAAGAGGAATACACTGCAACTTTTATTAATGTTCATATTTATAAGCATATGTATGAGAATACACATGTATATTTATATACAAAACATTTGTATGTATAGATAATAAAACAAATTGAAAATAGGTTTTATAATATTTAAATATGGGAAATTTATTTTATATTTCATGTAGATTTTATAGATATTAGGTGCAAAGTTTAAGAAGCCAGATATTTTGGAGATATTTCTTTCTTTGATTAGAAACAAGGTCCAGATAATTATTCTCATGCTTTCCATTTCACATCATACAGAGGTTCTGTCCAGTGCATTAAAAAATAAAATAATAAAACAAAATAAAATACTGTTTAAATGAAATAAAGTTGTCTGTCTTACAGAGGATATAAATATCTATTTAGAAAATCACCAAGAATCTATAAACATACCTTCCCCACATATACTGATTAGCAAGTTCACAATAATAAAGCCAATATTTAGAAAAAGAAATTTTATTTTAATATACTAGTACTAAACAGTTGTTGATCTAAATTAAAAGTATAGTTTTACAAAGTAAATGAAATAACTCCAGTTATAAATTTTTCAAAATGTGTCTGATGTCTATGTGCTATAAATTACAAAACACTGATGAAAAAAAGTCAAAAATATAAAAAGTGATAGATATATCATGTTCACTGATTAGAAAACAGTATATTAAGACAATATGTTGTTAATTACCCTCAATATAATCTGGAAAATAACTGAAATTTCAATGAAACTCAAATTTTCTTTTTACTATGGGAAAAGCTGATTTTAAAATTTATGTAAAAAGGCAAAAGGATTAGAAAACCTAGTGCATTTTAAAACAAAAACAAAAACAAAGTTAGATGACTCACATGATGTGATTTTCAGATGGTGACGGAAGATGATTTGACCATGGGTGGTGGGCACACAATGCAATAATACACAGATCACATGTCATAGAATTGTGCACTTGAAACCTATATGATCCTATTAACCAATGTCGCCCCAATAACTTTAATAAAAATGTAATGATACAGTAATTTTACTAAAAGTAAAACCTAAACTTTTTAAACTTATAAACTTATCTAGTGATTATGTTGCACACCTGAAACTAATACAGTACTGTATTTCAAATGAAATTTTAAAAATTAAAAAAAATAGTGAGAGAAGAAGGGTGGTGTCAAGAGGTGGGAGGAGGGAGAAAGCGGAGTTTCTGTTTAATGGACATAAAGTTTCAGCTTTGCAAATGGATGGGGGCCATGGTTGCACAGACATATGAAAGGGAACTAACCATCCTTAATATCAATTAACTATATACTTAAAGCGGTTAAGATGATACATTTTATGTTATGTGTGTTTTACCACAATGAAATGTAAGTTAAATACAATTTTTTAAAAAAACCAGAAGCAAGCATTTGTAGAATAAAGCATACAAGAAAACCTTTGTGACTTGGGCATACTCAACTCTAACAAACATGACACCAAAAGCATATACCTTTAAGAAAATGGATAAACTTGACTTCATCAAAGTTAAAATTTCTGTCTTCCAAACAGAGTTAGGAGAAGGAGAAAAATGTCTCTCATAGTCTGGAAGAAAATATTTTTAAACCATATGTCTGATATAAGATCTGCATTAAGAATACATAAAGAAAACTTCAAACACATGCATAAGAAAACAATCCAATTAAAAAAATGAATAAAATTCTTAGGGCATAATCCCAGCAGTGGAATTGCCAGGTCAAAACGCAGTTCCATTTTTAGTTTTCTGAGGAAATTCCATACTGTTTTCCACAGTGGCTGCACCAGTCTGCATTCCTACCAACAGCGCTCTAAGGTTCCCTTTTCTCCCCAACCTCTCCAGCACTTGTTGTTTGTTGCTTTATTTATGACGGCCATTCTGACTGGTGTGAAGTGGTATCTCATTGTTTCAATTTGCATCTCTCTAATGGCTGGTGATGCTAAGCATCTTTTCATATGTGTATCGTCCATCTGTATGTCCTCCTTGGAGAAGTGTCTGTTTAGGTCCTTTGCCCATTTGGGTTATTTGTCTTCCTGGAATGGAGTCATATGAGTTCTTTATATATATGGGAGATCAAACTCTTGTCCAAGTTATCATTGGTAACTATATTTTCCCATATATTTGGTTCTATTTTCATTTTGTTGATGTTTTCTTTAGCCATGCAGAAGCATTTAATTTTGATGAAGTCCCATTTGTTTATTCTTTCCTTGATGCTCCTTGCTCCAAGGAACATATTGGTGAAAATGTTGCTGCGTGGAATATCTGAGATTTTCCTGCCTATGTTCTCCTCTAGGACTTTAATGGTGTCACAACTTATATATAAGTCTTTTATCCATCTTGATTTTATTTTTGTGAGTGGTGCACACCAATTCAAAAGAACCTCTGCAACCCTATGTTCATAGCAGCAAAAATTATAATAGTGGAGTGTTGGAAGCAACCTAAGTGCCCATCAGTAAATCAGTGGAGCAAAAAGCTGTGGACATTTACACAATGGAATACTACACAACAGAAAGAAGGAGCTCATACCCTTTGCAACAGCATGGATGGATCTGGAGAGCATTATGCTAAGGGAAATAAGCCAGGTGGTGAAAGAAAAATACCATATGATCTCACCTATAAGTGGAATCTAAGCAACAAAACAAACAAGCAAGCAAAATACAACCAGAGACATTGAAATAAAGAACAAACTGACTGTAACCAGAGGGGAGGGAGAAGGAGGATAACAGGAGACAGAAGGGGAAGGGTCACCAAGGAATATGGCTAAAGGACATGTGGACAAAGCCAAAGGGGAGGTAAGATTGAGTGTGGGAGGTGGGGATAGAGTAGGAGGGTAGTGGTGTGAGGAATATGAAAAGAACTGTACTTGAAGAACAATAAAACAATAATTTAAAAAAATGAATAAAAGATCTAAAGAAATTCCTCACCAATTAAGATATACAAGTGGCAAACAGGCTCATGAAATATGATCAACATCATGTGTCATTTGTGTGTTACAGATGAAAAGCCTCACTGAAGTATCAAAAATATCTATTTGAATATCTGAACAGAAATATTCGCAATACCAAGTGCTGAACAGAATACAGAGTAAAGGGACTGTCATGCAATACTGGTGGATATGCAAAATTGTGTGAAATGGAATCCTGTGTTTACACAAAGAGCTATATAAGAATTTTTGTAACAGCTTTATTCATAATATACCCACACTGAAGACAACACAAACACACCTAAGTGAGGAATTGATAAACTCTGTATCCACATATTACACAATGGAATATCACTAAAGGATAAAAATGATCATTGATACATACAATGGCACAACTGAATTTCATGTACTCTGTGCTAAGTGGAAAAGCCAAACTAGTAAAGCTATCACCATGTATTTTTATTTGTATGTCTTTCTGGATTGCAAAAAGCTACGGGGACCTGAGACAGATCTGTGCTGGATAAATAAACTAGCTACAGCAACAAAGGACATGTAAGGGAAATGTGTCAGGTGATAGAACTACTGTATGTGTTGATTATTAGGATGACTATATTCTTACACTTATTTACCAAAACTTATAGAATTGTACACTAAAATTAGTAAATTTTATTGGATCTAAATTATAGCTTAATAATGACTGTGCAAAAAATATTCCACATGAGATGATACCACTTGCAACTTAGACAGTATCTGTCGAAGTTTCCCTTTCTGGCAGCTTTCTCCCTTCCTGTAGTACCCACTTCAATCTGGGATCCTTTTCTTCCCTTAGTGCTTCTGGTAGGCATGTTTGCTAACATTAGATCATCTAAGCTTAATTCACATTTTTTCTTGGAGAACATTTGTGGTAGTGTAGGGTTCTAAATTGGTATTTTTATTGTTCTTAGTTGTATATTTGTTTTATCTTTAACACATTCAGAACTTCATTCTTTTATTTTCTAACATCAACAGTTTTATTGGCAATAGGTGTAAGCTGATAACTAGAGCTCTGGAAACCAACTTAGCTTTAAATATAGTCAACTACTTCCTTTTGACTGAAACATGAGGCCTAATGAAACCTGGGACAATACCACAAGTTGGATAATTGCTGCAAGAACATCTCTACAGAAGGATTTTGGAAGATGCTATTTTTTATCTCTTCTTCAAGCAACTTTTGCATAAAATTGAGCAAATTTTGCATAAAACTAAAATGCCTTAGTTTGGCTGTGTAATATATGTTCATATGCATACATATATATTTTAGATCAATTTATTTGATTTCCAAGCTAAATGCCACTTATATACAGCATCCATAATCTGAACACAGTATTCATAGTATTTTCTACAACTACTATGGTCCTTCAGTAACTTCTTGTATAGAAATAAAATTCCTTAGAAAACCTTGACTGTGTGACTCAGTGGACTGAGTGCCAGCCTGTGAACCAAAGGGTCTCCGGTTTGATTCCCAGTCAGGACACATGCTTGGGTTGCTGGCCTGATCCCCAATAGGGGGTGCACAAGAGGTAACCACACATTGGTGTTTCTCTCCCTCTCTTAATCCCCCACTTCCTCTCTGTCTAAAAGTAAATAAATAATTTTCTTAAATCCTGTAAGACATAAATTTTGATAAACTGAAGCTATTTCCTAAAAGATAATAAATAGAATAAATTTAATATGTATTAATAAATATATGTGATACACAATATACAATAAAATTTGAAGTATAATTCTAGCCTATTATATGCATTATTAGCAAGTATGCAAATGCTTAAAGGCATAGAAACATATCATTATTTTGTTACATAAAAAATAGATAATGTATAATACACTTGAATTTGAAGCAATAGATGGCACTATTGGTCCATTATTATGGTGTTATAATTGGTTTTATCTTGTTTACCCCTCACCCATCTAACCCTGATAATTTTCCTACAGTTTTATGGGTCACTGTATGAAGATATTTAGAAAAGTTAATTTGAAGACCGCTTTGTTTTTTAAACTTGGGCGACTTGGATTTGCATTTCCTCTGTGTGTGGAGTGTATTCGCTGAAGAATGACAGGCACAGGAAGCAGGAGGCTCCAGTCCTTTCAGGAGGGCTCAGGACAGACTACGCACACAGTCAGTGGGACATTGTCGCAGTGCCGCGCTCGGGGACCATCATCCTCTGCATCTTCGGCTTATCACGAGCATTTGTTCTTAGCAAGCCTTCAACAATGCTTTTCATAATGCTTATTTAGCCTTTGAAATCATCTGGATTATAATAGATTCTCTAATTCCAAAGCTAAATTAAATGCAATGAAAAATACCTCTTTTTTCTAAAATGTGTGTTCTATTGTTCTGTAAAACGGTAAAAAAGTAGAATTTAAATGAACAACTGGATCATATGTAAACAAGGCAGAAAGCTATTAACTTTGAATAGAGTCAGGGATATGACTAGGGGAATGCATAAACACATGATGGCGATGATACTGTCGTAATGAAGTGAGTGCATTGTGGAAGAAATAAACAAAAGAAACAGTATTTCATGGGTCTCCAGTTAGTTTTCTTTGTAAACATTTCTAATACTACAGGGGCAATTCTACTGACATGAAGAGCTTCTTCTGATCACTCCTATCTTCAGATGATCATTAGTCATTGTTTGGTAGTGAAGCAATGTGCTCATCTGTTGAATTCACTGACTTTTGTTGACATTTCAATATTAGATTTCAAAACAAGGTAAGACTTAAAGGTGGCACTTTCTATTTTTTTCATACAGAAATCAAATATCAATCGAAGTTACCAATTTAGCATCATGAAATTTCAGATATAAAAATACATCATTATGGGACCACAATAAATTGGTGTGTTGCCAATGACTTTTTTCTCTGCCTGTTAAAATACTATGGCACAGTTTCCTACTGCGTCTGAAATAGCAACTGACATGGGAATCAGCTGAGCTTCTCTGTGCATTTGATAGCATAATGAGCATACCATGGCACATCTTCCCTCCAAATTAACCAAAATGTAATTTGGTTTTATGATTTAATAGCTAGGGAAATTTTTTCTTCATTTTTGACATCTAATTTTTACCTCATGCTATTTCAATATCCAAGCCCATGCAAATGACAATAAAACTTCAATTCACTTAATGTATTCATGTTATAAAGCTCTTTGTAACTTTTTTATTCTGAAAAAAACTGTTTAAGATAATTAGGTCAGATATTGCAATATCTGAATTCCATTGTCATTTGAGGAAAATGATACTCAGTATGAACAAGTAAATTGCCTGATGCCAACCAGCGAGTAACTGACAAAGGCTTCAAATGAAGAATTCTGATATTTTGCCCCCGAATCTTCCTGCTGCCTGGTGCAGCTTCTAATTTGAAAATCAGATTTAATTCTCAATCATTCTTTTGAAGACCCAGTGCTTTTTTAAAAAATATGTTAAAGTAATTTTGAAAACTAAAGGATGATGGCATGAAGAGATTATTTTGTTTGCCAGGGTATTATTGTTAACATGAAGTAGCCATAATATTTAGTGAGCAGGATAATTTATTCAATAATGTGTTTGTATCCATAAAAATTGCCATATACTATGTTTAAAATGGACCACAACATATTTATAATATATACAAACTGTAAAATTATAACAGTTAATGAAACTAGACATTAAAATATATTGAATTTTATTTATTTCAGTAAAGAAAGAACATTTCTTACAAGAGCTCTTTCAAGTTACAGCTGAGACCAAAAGGTATGTTCAACAAAAGAAAATAAAAATAAGTTAGACTTCCAATTTAAAAGCCTTTGTGCATCTAAGAATACTTCAGACAGTGAAAAGGCAACCTACAGAAGGAAAATAAATACATGCAAATCTTGTGTCTTAGGATCCGGGTCCAGCCTATATAAAGAAAGAACTTTATAACTCAGCAATGCAAAACCAAACAGTTCAATTTTTAAAAATGGGATAAGGACTTGAATATTGATTTCTTCAGAGAATTTATACAAATGGAAAAGAAGTACATGAAAAATGCTTAATGTTATTAGTCATTAAGGAAGTGCAAATCAGAAAAACACACTTCATACCAACTGGGATAGCTATAAGCAAAATGAAACGAAAACAGAATATAGCAAGCGTAGGGGAGGATACGGGGGAATTTCACCCCTAATGCATTGCTGATGTGAATGTAAGATATTGCAACCACTGTGGAAAATAGTTTGATAGTTCTTCAAAAATTTAAACACAAAATTACAAAATAAGCAACCAATTCTTCTTGTAGATATATATTCCCCAAAATTGGAAAAAATACTCAAATAATACATGTATACAAAAGTTCCTAAAATCACTATTCTCAATATCCAAAAGATAGAATCAGCCCAAAAGTCCGTCAATTGAAAGATGGACAAAGAATAGCATATACATACAATGGGATATTATTCAGTCATGAAAGGAAATTAAGTATTGATACAGGCCATGATATGGATGAACATATCAAAACCATGCTAAGTAAAAGAAGTCAGAAGCAAAAGGTCACACACATATATAAAATAAATATATAAATAAATATGTGTATATATTTCATATGTATGTATAATTTGCAGATTAGGTAAATCCATAGAGCTAAAATGCAGATTGGCAGTTTTCAGAAGCTAGGGTGGGGGTGAGGGTGTATTGGGAAACTACTGCTTAACGTATGTGGGAATTCCTTTGGTGGTGATGAAGATGTTTTGGACTAGATAGAAGTGGTGGTTGCATAACATCATGAATGTTCTAAGTGGCACGAAATTATTCACTTTAAAATGACTAATTTTATGTCAATTTTATCTCAATTAAAAATGCAAAATAAAATTATAGCTCAAGATTTTCTTAGCCGGACTGTGTCTTTAGCTAAATCTTTCCATGTAGACAGTCAAGCAAGATCACAACATTGGATTCAAATTTAAAACCTGTCACAAATGACCACAAAAGAATGGTTCAGGTTACTGTCATTTGGTTTATAGTGCAAAGGACATGAAGCACAAGAGAATACAGTGACTTCACCTAATTCTGTGATGCCACTCTCGTTTCTTGTAGAAACTTGCCAAGACTTGAACAGCATGAGTTCAACTGGCCGAGAGTGCTCAAGCTGGCTTGTAGTTGCTGCGTTTTGGTGGCATTAGATTCCCTGAAAACCGTTAGCACTCAATTACCCTACCTCCAACCCACTTACTACTACCAAGTAAGGAAATTCTTGATCCATCACAATTGTGTACTTCTTCACCTTAATTTTTACTGGGATGTTGATCCAATCGTCGTCCTAGCTATGAAAACATAAAGCCAATAACATCATTGATGTTTACATATTTTGCTTCAATAATCTTTACTTAGCCATGCTGAATTTCAGAATGCAAATAAAATTTATATATGCCATATGAAGCATGTGAAAGTATTAAAACAACCATGAACAATGAGTTCAAAAACAGAACATTACCAAGCTTTAAAATGTGTTGTTCTTCCTATTCCCATTCTCAGATGTTCTGTCCTAATTTATGTGCCTTGAATTTTGTGTTCAGAGTTGTTTTTCTTTTTATTACATTTTAATGCAATTATATGAAACAAACACGGAGAATTACCATTACAGTGTTATATGCCCAAATTACTAATCTCGCTAAAGCAGCATTTTTGTCCTTTGAGATGTGGGTAGTTTAGACTAATATTATTCTATGATTCTAATATTACTCTATTCTATTCTATGAATTCTATTATTCTATTATTTTAACAGCATTAAAGGAAATGCAATTAAAGGGAAATAAGAAATCACTAAGCTTATACAAATTTAAAAAATGAATCCTGAAATATTGATCAAGCTGAAAATGTAAATCCATATTTTAATAAGCTCAATTGAAAATACCTTAGGGAAGTGCCAATCAGTATGAGGGTGAGGCAAAATCAGGTTTAAAGTTGTGAGTACTTGAAACACAGAGTTGGTTTTTGTCCTATTACTTACTAGTTATTACACTATTTTCCATACGAACAACTATAAACATACTTTTGGCAAAATTTATTTAGAATGCATAGGAGTAGATACAAGCTATAAAGGCTCAATTAAGGGAAGACTCTACCATTCCAAGGCTTTCTGTTTTTAGTTCTGGGGTTCTTATGCTTGTACCTGCCTCCCTAAATATGCTATGGGTCAGCATGAAACAACAACAAGAATAAAGGTACTCACCTTTCCTGTATAAATTCTTGCCTCATGCTTCTAAATCTGGGGTTTTCATAGTATTTTTAAATTCCTTTTTTGAATTATTTTGTAATGACAATAATTTATTTTCAAGAGAAGGGGTGACCTGGTACTTTTTGTGAGTTTGTTCCAATTTCCTCCCTTGTACTATGTCTAAATTAAATCTCTCTCAAATTTGTTATACACAGTGGTCATATTCCATATGTTGGCATTAATCAAAATATCTTCTGTTTTTTGTTTTCCTTTAGTCACTTCAACAAAGCCTGCGATTAAGAAAAATTCTATTTCAGAAATTTGATTTGGACTTTTAAAGAAATTTTGTGAAAAGCTTTGTGTTAAGGTAGCTCTTATGCAGATCATACCATTTAGGGAAAGAGAACAAGTGGTCCTAGAGATGATCTAACAATTAAAAACAATGAATAAATAAAGACTACATATAAATCCCAGTGTTGAATTCTTTTTACTTTTCAGATGCCTGGGCATCTCAGCTTGTATTTTCTCAGTCATGTAGTCATACTCTATTTTATTCTTGCTTATTTGTAAAACATTTTTCTATTTGTGACAATAGAAAAAACTAGCATTGCTTATCAATTTATGCAGGTTTTACCTTTTATTTCTACTTCTGTTTTAGTCTCTACAGGTCTCTATTGTTTCAGACTGGAGACACATTTTACATTATGTAAATCTATAATCATTTACAATGAAGCCTTAAACTTCTAAAAACTTTGTCCTCAAAATCAGAAAGTTTCAAGTTTTAAAATATTTAGTTTTCTTTATTAAAAATGACCCTTGTGAATTTGTACAACTACATCATACTTTCATCTCAGAAATGATCCCCACTATTTTTCAACTTCAGTGTTTATATACCATGGCCCAGCATAACCATACTGTTTCAGGTCAGGTCATGTGATAGGCAAATAACTATTCTCCTATTGTTTTTGACCCAAAAGACTATGAAGGAAACAGATAATGTACATATAGATGTATATATTACACTTTGGAAGGAAATTAAGAAAGATTATTCTGTTTTTTTTTTCAAACGATACACCTACTCAGTACTTATGACTGACTCAGTTAAGTAAATGGACTTAACCTGCGCAATTACCATGTCTTTAGGTTACTTCCAGGTAATAATAAATAATTTTAAAATTTACTTGTGACAGTAGCAGCAATAATGACTAATTATATATATTTTTTGGTCACTAAAACTATGATCAGAATCCATGGTAAAGAACTGGGAAAGACCTACCGTCACATTGCAATTTTTTTAAAAAAGTGCAGTTTAACATACAGGACTTTATAATATTGAAGAAATATATTATAAATTTGGGTGTGGAATGAAAGAAAAGCAGAAAGGATAAAATTAGGGACAAAAACCAAAAGACTAGTGCGCCTTTAATCAGGAAGGTTTATAGGAAATAATGTTTAACTGTACTTAGTAGGTGTTTGGATAAAAAGTTTAGTAACTTAAATTCTACATTCAGAGAACATGAATGCTGAGCTGATATTCTCTGCTACCTTTCAATTACATTGTGTTTCTTATTGAACTGCAATCTTCCGATTGTCTTTAAAAAGGATGAAGGGCCCCGGCTGGTGTGGCTCAGTAGCTTGAGCACTGGCCTGCAAACTAAAGGATTGCTGGTTGGATTCCCAGTCAGGGCACCTGCTTGGGTGGCTGGCCAGGAGCCCAGTTTGTGTGGGGCACGTTAGAAGTAACCACACACTGTTTCTCTCACTCTCTTCCTCCCCACTTTCCCTCTCTAAAAGTAAATACATAAAAAATTTTAAAAAAGGATGAAGGGACTGCTTCTGCATAATATAGAAGGTAAGAGAAGGGAGAAGAAAGTGGCACACATTTCAAATACATATGCAACTGAGAGTAAGACCTCATTAATTATAGTAGAAAAATTATGGGGTAATAGACAATTAATGTACTGACATTAGATATTATTCCCAGGGCACATTTAATTTATATAAGGAGAGTCAGGGTAGTTAGACATATTTAGAAAAAAATGGATTTATTTTTATTTAAAAGGACAGATGGTTCACTAAAAAAAATTAGTTGACAAAATAATGGTGAAAAAATAGTGCTTCATCTGAATTATTTATATATTTAATTATCTTATTCTTTGGCGTTCAAAACCAGCTATTATTGGTTCAAAGGTGATGGTCTGTGATAAAAAAATGCAGGTCAGTATAAAAATAAAATATCCAAAGGAGCCGATTAATGTGACTAAGTTGTAAATCATTTTCTCTATGTTTTAGTCTTCTTAGGAAAAGCATTTCAATTGACTAATTATGCCACATCATTTTTGAAAAAGACTGAAGCAAAAAAAAGTTGAGTGTCCCAAAGGTAGGATATAGCATTTTTCAATAATAACAGTGGATAAAATATTGGGCATTAATATACATTTTTTTAACTAAGATGCTCTATTAAGGCAAAACCTTGTTTTCCTTTTCAGATTCCCTCAATTACCAAGTTCTGTATCTTTCATTCCTGCTCTTCCGTGTCAGTCACGCTTCCGCAGGTGCAGGTGTCGATGAACCCGCACAGGACATGGTTTAGGACGGCCCTGCAGGGACGTCTGGGGCAGCGCGGTCCTGTTCTTGTCTCTCACCCTCCGGCAGGCTGGCTGATGAGTGCTCTCAGAGTAACGGCAGAAAAACAAATGCGGAGGCGCAGTCAGGTGATCTGTCCAGTCGCTGCATTGATCACACCCCCTCACAACTTGTCAAAGCAAGTCACATGGTTCAACTAAGAATCAAGGGCAAAAAGGTAGACTCTACTTTTTTAGTATGATGGACTTCCAAGTCAAATGACAAAGGGTGTTCAAACATTAAGGATGAAAACTATAGGTCTGCAATGCTGTCTACTCTTTACCTTGGCCCTTTTAGACATAAGGGAAGTACTGGATTAGAGCCGGTGCTTGTCCTTGGGTGTCTGACCATCTGTTGTTGGATGTCTTAACAGTGACATATTTATAGTAAATAGTCCATTATATTCTTTTCAGGTAAATTCAGTTGACTATAACATTTTTCCCTAAAGCACAGATGGATATATGATATCCATCATATAATATATCATTCTTACACATGTATCTTACATTGATCTAGGATTTCAGCAGTAGTTTTTTATCCACCCCTCACTAGAGCCACACATAACTGATGACCCCAGGGCTTCCTCCCGGTGGGTTTCAGTTCTCTGTTCTTAGGAAGTCCATAGCCCTGTGTGTGTATGTGTACGTTTTCTTACTGCCCAGTTTAAAACATTAGTGATAGTTTAACTCAGGATTTTTTCCCAGTAATTTAGCTCACAGTGTGTGCGGGTATGAACTCACCCTGTTCACACTGAGAACTGCGTCTCAGGAAACTGATGTAGAAATGTTGATACTCTGGCTATGACAATTGCTGATAGTAATAAGTTGTCCTTCATGTCTGTCCCGGGGTCTTGTGTGTTCTATCACTACAGTATTCATAACATTTTTGGCAAGGTGACTACTTAGCTTTCAGGTAAGGTAAAAATCTATAACTCCTCAAGGTCTTTGAAAAGTGTAGTAAATGATTTAACAACCAACCATTTATTTTGGATACAAAACCATAATCAAACCAACATTAATTACATTGTTATTCATCAGAATGAAGTTCTGATGAATGTAAAAGTAAACATAAATATAACATTTTCGTTTTAAGCACATATACTAGGCAAAGGGAGAAAGTGACATTCTGCAAAATTATATAAATTCGAAGTCACTCAGTGGCCAGTGTTTTACATTGTTAAGAGGACGGATCCAAGACAGATGCCTAGCAGTCCACTCTTAAACAATGTAGTATGTTGCTTCTTGTTAAAATTATAATATTTACTTATACCTATAGATTATGTATACATATTTTAAATATTTTAAATATTTATTTGACATTCTTATTTTCTATCTAGAGCTATTCATGTATTACATTTATTTTAAAATAGCTATATAAAGTTAAGGTTAAAACAGCTTTATCCTGAACTAACTCGTTATTTACAAGCAGCCAATATCTTGTATTACAGGTTACAGGAAAACAGAAGTTCTGAATTGAACTAAAGCTTTCATAAGCCAGTGTTCATAATGATCAGCAGAGACTCCACAAACCCATTTACTCACAAGAGGGAAAGTGACACTGATTGGACTAGAGGTGGAAAAACTAATGCATTTTTGTCTTATGGATTAGAAGAAAAATGGTTCTCTCAATGCTACAAGTGAGCACAACAAGCAATCCAGACGCATTATTTGTGCGAGGCAGTTTGTAGAATCTGTTCCATTTGTCACTGGACCTCGTGGTTGAGGATCAGGAAAATCTGAGTTATAGTTCAGCCCCAGGGTCAGTGGCCACATATTCAGAGCAGTACCTTAGGTTTAAAGGTGATTCACAACCTCAGAAAACTCAGCAGTATCATCAACCCCAAACTATCCATCCTTAACTTACAGTGCTTTTAACGGAGGGCAGAAGATTACCTGACCAGATAAAATTATATATAGTTCATGTGTATGTGTGTATGCATATCATATACATGAAATAGTTTTATATATGTCAGCTATTTAACATTTTTAGTGAATGGTTAAATGATATCTATTGCTGAGGATTTTTCCATTTGTATATACTCATTTGTTAACCTTAAACTTGAGACTGTAATGCATGCAAAAGCTGTCTCATTTGCAGGTAAATGGTATCTCAGGAGCTATTTGACATGCCTTCAAAGGAAAACAAAAATAGCTCACACCCAACCATTGACTTTCTGAGGACTTTAAAGTACAACAACTAGGGAAGAAGAATTTATAAAGGCACTGGCCATCTGTACATGATATCTCCCATTTCCTATTGTTAAAAGGTTACAGCTTATAGAAACAAAGCATGTTTCAAGTCACCAACTATAAAATTTTATAATGATTACAAAATAACTAGGTGATTCTTTGGTCACCTTTGTGAAACCAGAACCTAAAATCTAATATAGGGCATGACAGCATTAATTTGAATGTAGATAATTAATGCCTACCTATATTCTATGCCATTAAAATGAGTTCACTATTCTGTCTACATTCATGTAACATTGTTTGGCTTTGTCCTCCTTTTCCCTACACTATCAACACACCTGAATCTTCACATTAACATATATAACTCAGTGAATTCCAAGGATTTTCAAGTACTGACTCAGAAAATGGAGACAAGCCAAACATATAGTTTTATTATGCTACAGGTAGTCATTTCAATAATTGTGTTACCTTATATAAGATTCTGTCTTAGCAGACTGAAGGAAGAGTTCTCCAGCTGGCCTTGAGATGGTTTAGGAGTTCTAGGAGCTAAGAATGGCCCCACCTGGCAGCAAGTAAGAAAACAGCAACCGCAGTCCTGTATCTCAGAAGTGCTTTGAGCTAATACCTAGTGAATTTAGAAGAGGATACTGGTCCCCTCTGAGGAAATCACAGCTCTGGCTGGTATCATCATTTTAACCTCTTTGGGACCCTGACCAGAGAGCCTAGGTAACTTCTGCTCAGAAACCTGATCCAAAGAAACTGTGAGATAATGAATTTGTGTTCATTTAAGACACTGTGTGTGATCATTTCTTTATTTTATTTTATTTATTATTGTTTTTCAAGTACATTTGTCCCCATTTCCCCCTATCCCCTCCCCCTGCCCCACATACCCTCACCTCCCACCCTCAACTGTACCCCCCTTTGGCTTTGTCCATGGGTTCTTTATACATGTTCCTTGATCACCCTTCCCCTTCTTTTCCCCTTTATCCCTCCTCCCATCCCCTCTGTTTACCGTCATTCTGTTCTTTATTCCAATGTCTCTGTTTATATTTTATTTGCTTGTTTGTTTTGTTGATTAGGTTCGACTTACAGGTAAGATCATATGGTATTTGTCCCTCACTGCCTGGCTTATTTCACTTAGCATAATGCTCTCCAGTTCCATCCATGCTGTCACAAAGGGTAAGAGCTCTTTCTTTCTTTCTGCTGCATAGTATTCCATTGTATAAATGTACCATGGCTTTTTGATCCACTCATTTACTGACGGGCATTTCTGTTTCCAGCACTTGGCTATTGTAAATTATGCTGCTAGGAACATTGGGTGCATAGGTTCTTTTGAGTTGGTGTTTCAGGATTCTCACAGTATAATCCCAGCAGTGAAATTGCCTGGTCAAAAGGCAGTTCCATTTTCAGTTTTAGGAAATTCCATAATTTTTCCACAGTACCTGCACCAGTCTGCATTCCCATCAACAGTGCACTAGGGTTCCTTTTTCTCCACAGCCTCTCCAGCACTTGATGTTTGTTGATTTGGTTATGATTGCCATTCTTAACTGTGAAGTGGTAGCTCGTTGTCATTTTAATTTGCATCTCTCTCATGAGTAGTGATGCTGAACATCCTTTCATATGTCTCTGGGCCCTCTGTATGTCCTCTTTGGAGAAATGTCTGTTCAGGTCCTTTGCCCATTTCTTAATTAGGTTGTTTGTCTTCCTAGTGTGGAGTCATATGAATTCTTTATATATTTTGGAGATCAAATCCTCATCTGAGGCATCATTTGCAACTATATTTTCCCATGCAGTTGATTTCCTTTTCATTTTGCTGATGGTTTCTTTAGCCTTTCAGAAGCTTTTTATTTTTATGAAGTTCCATTGGCTTATTCTTTCTTTTATGTCCCTTGCTCTAGGGGACATATTGGTGAAAATATCACTGAGTGGAATATCTGAGTAGTAATTTCTTACAGACCAATAAATACTAATTCACTTGTTCTCAAAGAAGAGCAATAATAAATATCTGAACAACAGCTAAATAATGCAGTTTCAGAAGTGAAGGGCTTTGAAGTGCACTAATACAGGTTGTGTGTAAGGGCAGGTGTGTCGTGTTCCAATGATGACATGATGATGAAAGAGAGTACCAGGCAGTCACCGCACGAAGCCTCGTTGTCCTGACATGGGAAGGGTGACTCACCAAACTATAAAAAAGAGCCAAAAAAGGTGTGTAGCAGAGCAGAATAAAGTGGAAGGTGTAGATAGGAATCTGATAGCAGAGGAGTCTAGATGAGAAAGAGGAAATCAGATAATGAAAACACATGACGATAATTCATTTCTACTTTTTGGAACTCTTTCAACAGATTAAATGACATATCTTCTGTAGAGTTTTAAACGTATTTGACCATTTGTGAGAGAAAACTCTGATAGCTGATCAATGTTTTCAAACTCTGCTGATATATTTATTTTTCTCCTTCAGTCAATGTTGGTGATACAACTTTATTTTCACTCAGTGGTCTATTTAACTGTTATATCCAACTTTACATAGAATTGTACTGAAAGCGCCAATCTTCTGTGTGTACATTAGGAGTCAGTGACAATTGGTAACATTTTGTTTTTCTGACTGAGCTTTGGCATTGATTAGAAATGATACTGTGTTTCTCATTTATTATGCATTAATTTTATAATTGGATCATTAGGGATCCATTCTTATTTTATGTTTTGGTTGCTCTGTATTTATTTAGCACTTTACAAGCATAATTCCTATCACTTCTTTAACTGTTGTCCTTTGATAACAATAAAACTTCCTTTGTGACTGTGGTGTTATGAAGCTGGCTCATACCAGCTCATGTGAGCCCTTTATCAGCATCTCTTTCCACCTCCACCTTCAGTGACGTCATGTTGAAAGCTTGAAATTGCCTGTGAGGGGCGTAGTCTTACCACAACACCAGCAAACACTACAAATATATTATTTCTTTCCTCAGGGGCCAGATGGTAAGCTTCACTTACATGCAAGTGATCAGATATATCACTAACGTGGGTTGATTAATATAAATTTCAACAAGAGACGTTTCTTATAAGTTATTGGCTTACTTTGACTTTCCATTACTTGTGAAAGCAATTTTTGAAACAAAAATATACTTTGTTCCAATTGCAATTTATGCATGCAAAGTTATTTATATGTATATCTCTAGTAGTCACATTTAATATAATAAAATTTAATTTCAGCACCCAGAATAAACTATAGTTAATTAAACAATAGTTTATTCTGGGTGCTGAAATTAATATAGATTTATCACATTCAATTATATTTACTAATTAGAAAATTTCTTCATACCAAAATCTTCATAAATCCCAATTCAATTATCATTCAGGGACATAGTGTAGCTTTCTGCTGGTAGGTAATTACTGGTGGCAAAATAAAAAGTCTGCACTGCCATATAATTTTCTCACCATAGTAATTGAAAAGGAAAATGTACCTAGTTCCACATCTAAATGCAAGGGAAACTTAGAGAACAATATTTCCTTTCCTGCAGTATTTAATTATTCAGAGAAGAAAGCTGAAAATAAAAATAGAAAAATACATTTGAAATAACTTGCTAACAGAAAAAGAAATATGCATTTGTGAATCACTGAAAAACAATAATAAAAAGAAATAGTAATACGATAGATGTTTTTATACCTTCAATACATTTTATGTATGCAGTGTCAGAAAAAAAGAATCAAAATTATAAACTGTGATATGTATTATGTGGATTTTTCTAAATACTGTTTTGTTTGTAGTTTGTTTTCCTGAGTAACTATGTGTTCTACTCATTTATGTGTTTCATTTCAAACATTTCCTATCCAATGCATTCTAGAAATTGGGATTTGGAATGATAGTCACTTGTACCAATTTCTGCCCAGGAAAATAATGAAAAGAATCAGATTGTAACTTGTTATGTAGTGGGCTCTATCATCAGGGGCCCCGTTTCCTTCCCTGGCTGTGCCAGCTTCTATTACTTCTGATGTGAAAGAAAACTATTCAATGCCTTTGGAATAAACAGTGCAAAGCAGTTGACTGACATTTAATGTTCAAGACCAATTCATAAGCCATTTTACACACATCCATTACTTTTCCCAGACTTTTAAAATACACATTGGTTATTTACTGTCCAGAAGATAAAATATTTTTTCAGCTTCTTTGATAATCATGAAAATTCCTACCATAATTCCACTAATTCTTATATGTGCTCTTATTTTCACTTATTAATTGCAAATATATAAACATTCTTTAGCCTTTAATGAGTCAAATTAAAAGTTATGTATAATGTCATTTTTATTATTTTCATTAAAAATTCTTAATCCCTTTATTTCTCAAGTATAGAATATTCTAGGACATTACTAGCTATAACTTTTTCCTTCTTATTTTATGCCTAAAGAAAGAAAATAACCAAGCAAAATTATAGTTATTTCTGAGGACTATGCCAAACATTTTGTTTTTAGGGAAAAAATACAGCAATGAGATCAGAAAAATAAACATAACCTCATGATTATTTAATTAGCAAATTCAGGTACATGTTACTTAGTATTTATTGATACATATTAACAATATCAAAGGATTAGAAACAGCCAAATAAAACCAACAAATCACTGAGGTAGTAATTAGTAGAAGTTTATTGTGCACATCCAAAACAATAGTTTGCAAACCAGGAGCATTGAAACATGGAATGAGCCTTACGGGTGTATTTATATAAAGCAGCTTATACAGTAAGAAGGCAGTGACTATTTATTTGTTTTAGAGATTGATTACAAACTTAGAATTTTCAGTGGTTACCTCATATCAACCATAGGAAACAGTTCAAGTTCTGTCTATGATTTCTAGAGGTACAAGCAAGAACCAGGTAAGTTAATCTTGCAAAATAAGCTAAATTAATCATTTTTATTGCAAAGTTGTTTCTGCCTGCTCCAGGAAACTTCAAGTTTGGAATCCATTTGTTTTTCATTTTTATTTTAAAAATAATAAAACTATAAATTAAAAATAAAACACCTAAGAAGACAATATATAACTGATGAATTTAAAAACAACATTGTTTTCCAAATAACATCTTCGGTCTTCAATATAATTGTCAATAACTGAAAATATTTCAGTACTAAACATTAAGATAGAGAATGTTATAACTTATCATTATCACAGGACAAATTTGAAAGTTAGAAAGGGTGCTAGTATAAAAAATATATTTTTCTATATTTATTAATGGAATGGCCATGTAATTTGAACATTTTCATTTCTATCTCACATGGAGTTTTATTTCTGACATTTAGTTTGTCAGATTATTCTCTTACAATTTTTCATTATGGTTTATGCATGATATGTATATCATGTGAAAATTATTTTTGGTGAGTGCTGTATTATAGAGCATTACCAATATTTTAGGTAAAGTCAATAGTCATTTGCTACCAGAACAAATACTAAAATGTACATCATTGCACTTTGTTTTGAAGTGCTTCTTTAAGCTTCTATTACACAAATAATAAGCTGCACATACTTAGGGATAGAAGAGTGCTTGTCAAGTGCTCAAAATAGTTATTGAATGAATGAGCACAAATTTCTCTCTTAAGATTTCCTATTTTATCTATTGGTTAATTTTTCCATTCCTAGTTGGTGCTACATGTTTTAGAAAAGTGTACTATGGCCCATACATTTTTATTATGTATTAATTTTTACTTTAAGTTTTTTTTGTCTAGTATGTCTAGATTTCTTTCATGGCACTTTAAAAGCTGGCATCTTTTTTAACCTATCTCTTATTCAACCTGTTATATATTAGTCTCTCCATTAGTGCTATATGATTTTTTCTTTTGATTCTCTTGGGTTTCTTGAGGAGAAATTAGTTAGGAATAATTGCAGTGTACTCTTCAAACTGTCCAATGCTTGTCCATCAGTTTTGAAATTTTTTGTACATTCTCATTGCCCATTCTCTGTCCCCAAACTATGAATAATATTTTTGATAAGTGGAAAGTTTTTCTTTTCCTGAGTTTGATGTGAGTTTTAATTGTTAACCAGGTAGTGTTCTTACTGCCAGTTTCAGCGATGGTCTTACTGAAGTTCAGAAATCCCTCTATTCCAATTAAGGAAAACATTGTTTTTCTTTGAAATGAATGTAGAATTTTATGAAATCCGTATATTGATATGACCAGGATTTTCTCGTTCAGTTCATTATTTTAGCACAATAAATTAATATGTTTTCTAATTTAATTATTTTTATTCCCACAAAAACTCCTCAGTGTCTTAGTTTTCAAAATAGTGAAATTCACATCCTTGCTAATATTTTATTGAAAATTTTAGCTTCTAATGCCAAATAAGATTAATCTACATTTTTTGTGTGTTTTTCATTATGCCTTAATCTCATTTTGATATCATAATTATGATATTTATTTTTCAAAACATTATTAAGACCTATAGACAAGTATTCTCACTGCCAAGGAAGCCTCAAACAAGAGGCCCAGGGCTCCAAGGGGGAGGAAGAAAAAGTGAAAGGTTCAGTGTGAAACAGTCCTGTGTCGAAGTAGAAAAATGCGCTTTCAAGTTTCCCCAGCTTCCCTCCAATCCATAATGAGATCACTGCGGGGAAGCCTCGGAAAGGTCCTGACAGAGGGTCCCCAAATACCTGAGCCTCCAAATAGAAGAGAATGGATGTGTTGGAGCTGGAAACAGGGACACAGGAAGAGAACGGTGGACCAGGGGCCTGATGCTTGGCTGAAGCCCCCTTTGAGAGGCCGCAGCCCATGGGAAGTGCACCGAGTGTGGTGAGCAGGACGCTTGGCCCCCGAGATCTGCCAGGCAAAGCCTTTGAAATTGCCTGTGGTCAGGCCTGAAAAATCACACATAAGAGTTTGGCCTGGAACCAGATTCTTCAGTGAGGATGTTAACAATGCAGTTCTTCAGGCCTCAGCAATTCAAAGACTGTGCGTATAAAATATACACTCTGTGTGTGCATAAATAAAATATGGGGATCATATTCTTTTTAGACCAAGTTGTTCGTTACTTTTGTTGAATACAAAGCAGGACTGTCAAATAATATAAACATTACACACAAAACCATAGTTTGAAAGACAAGCTGTGGTAAATGCCTTCAGCATTTCGGTAAAATGTCTTCCCTCAGTGATAGCCAGATTATTACTGCTTTAAAAATATTCAGAAAAAATGTTGTAAGTCAAATATAGTCTGCTTTGCTGAATTATTATATCAGTGGTTTTTAAATTATATGGTAGTCCAGGATCTTTTCTTCAAAAATGTGAACTATGAATCTTTCAAATAGCATGAAGTACTGCTTGAAATAACAACTTTCCTTTAGAATATAAGTATTGATCTAATTTTAAATCACATTTCTATTTAGCTGTATTATATTACTGTAAATATACTGTGCAGTGGAACATGGCATATCTTATAGTAGGAGAGATATTGGTGTTTTAACTTTGTCCCTTAAGAATGGGTTGCTATTACAGCAATGATTATCAACCTCAGAATCCAATGAGATTTTTGTATCTAACTGGCCATTTGGATTTAAGTCATATAGCTATTTTACCTTTGCCATTATCTTGTGATTAGGAAGAGGTAAATATAAATTAGAAACAAGGGCACAGTTTGTGACAATGAGGCTGCATAATTGGACAGAATATTGCTGATTATATGATGCTATTTTTTTCAGTTTTTTCTTTTTTTAAATTATTTTATTGTTCAATTACAGTTGTTTGTATTTTCTGCCAACTCCTCACCCCACCCCCTAATATTATTTTTAACTGAGATGAAATTTATTGTAAATAGTAGAATACATAAAGCACACAAATACACAAATGTGTATATATATGTGAATACTTGATTCCAAAATGTAAATATGTGCATATATTTTTTACTTGAAAACATAGATTATGTCCAAATAGTTTAAAGAGAATAAACTAAAATATGTTTATTACATATAGGTGTGTTAGTCTTCACAACAGTTATTTTTTTTAATTTAAAAGAAAAATAACTCACATAACATAAAATTATCAACTAATCCATTTTAAAGTGTACTATTTCATGGCATTAAGTACATTCGCAGTGGTGCGGAATCATCACCTCTATCTAGTTCCTGGAGATTTACAACGTCCCAGCAGGAAACCCTGCGCAGGTATCCCCCACTTTTTGAAAGTTCTTGGTATGCCACTTCACTTTTATGAAGGACATTATTAACCTGCTTTCACTAATGAAAGAGATTTAAAGAAGATTTTTTGCTTTTACAATAAAAAGCCAAAAAGTGAAACTAGAGTTCAGCTTTTATGTTGCAGCAGCTGTTCGAGAGGCAGCACGGGCTTGAGCAGCGAGTGGCCCCGCCAACCCCCTTCCCCAGGGTTACACTCGCCATCTCAGCATCAAGCCGCCATCGCTTTGAACTGTACCTTTGAGCATCTGTGCTTTCTCTTGATTTATTGTGTGCACCTGTTAGCAAAAGGTATCTATGGATATTAGAAAATTGCATGAGAGCACATCAGGGTGTTATGCTTAGTGTAAAATTGGATGGAATTAATTGTTTTGATCATGGTGAATGTAATAGGCATTGTGTGTGCATTAAATTTGAGATCTGGGGAAGCTCAAAAACGTTTCCATATAAATTAATGGTAATTGCTTCTTTGTGTTTCACCATTTCAGCTTAGGAAAGTTTTCATAGGAACACCCTTCTTTCAGATAGCCTGTACCCATTGCAGGGTCATTACTCATATCTCCTTCCCCCAGCCCCTGGATACCATTAGTCTGCCTTCTGTCTCAATGAATTTACCTTTTTTGGAAGTTTCATATAAACAGAATCCCACCATAATATCACATTTTGTAATATCTTTTATTTAGAATGTTTTCAAGACTCATTCACATTGTAGCATAACAGCACTTTATTTATTTTAAGAATGAATAATATTTCATTGTATAGGTTTACCGCTATTGTTTATCCATTCATCAGCTGATGGACATTTGACTTGATATCACCTTTTGGCTATTGTGATTACTGTTGCTATGAAAATTTGTATGAAAGCATTTGTTTAAATATCTATTTTTAATTATTTTGGTTATTGGGTTAGCCAAAATGTCCGCTTAGATTTTTCTGTAAAATAAAAAATGCATTTGTCATTTTCACCAAAAATTTTATTGATTTGGATATTTTGAATATGTTGGCTATATCCCATGTGATATAACATTGAATGTTCTTAATTCATGTCTCAATTTGATTGCTATCAAGTTCAACTGGTCTACCCAACCTTGGAGCATTGTCCAAAGAGAAATTGTCTGCACAAAACTTTGTAAACTACTTTTGACACGTTCAATCAGTAACAGCGCCTTCTCCACAGACTGCACAAATCTTTTTTTGTGTTTCAGTTGTATTTTTACCTTTCTTGAAATAATAAAGTATAATATACCAAAAACTTTGGGTATTTTTCCATCTTCTATATTAAAATGGTTACACAAAAATTCACCAATTTTTTTGTCAAATGCATGCTGATATGGCAGCTGTCACAATACAATCTCACAAAATTATTTTGAATGAAGTTAGAAACAACTAAACACCACTAGAGCCATTTTATGGAAACAAACAAACAAACTTTTGGGGCAACCCTACACATATGTAGCGGGTCATATAACAATTATATGTTTAATTTATACAGAAACTACCAAATGCTTTTTGACAGTGGCTGCACAATTTTACATTCCAACCAATAAAGTTGCAGGGTTCCAAATTTTCACATCCATGTCAACACTACTTACTTTCTGATGGTGGTGAGGATGGTGATGATGATGACGCATGCCACCCCACTATGAAGTAGTATCTCATTATGATTTTATTAGCATATTTTAATGACCTATGATGCTGAGCATCTTTTCATGTGCATGTTAGTCATTTGCATATTCTTCCTTGGAAAATGCTCTATTCTAGTCATTTCTAATTGGGTTGTTTGACTTTTTTTGCTGTTGAGTTTTAATAGTTCTTTATATATTTTAGCCACTAGATCTTTATCATTTTTAAAGATGTTATTTATTTATTTTTAGGGGGAGGGAGAAAGAGGGAGAGAAACATCAATGTAAGGTTGCCTCTTGGACACCCCCAGGCAGGGATCTGGCCTGAAACCCAGCTATGTGCCCTGACTGTGATTCAAACTGGCAACTCTTTGGTTCACAGACTGGCACTCAGTCCACTGAGCCACACCAGCCAGGGCTAGATCCTTATCATTATATTCCAAATATTTTCTCCCATTCCTTAGGCTGTCTTTTCACTTTCTTGATAGTTCCCTTTAATATGCAAATTTTAAATTTTGAAATCCGATACATCTATTTCTTTTCTTTTTGTTGCCTTGGAAGTTAATGCTACTTCTAAAGCAGAATTACTTTTTCATATGATCTCTCATATTCTCCATCTCCATGGCTACCATTAGTGCTGTGTTTGTAGAGTGTGACTGATGATTACTCCACGTGTGGACACCCTACTCACTCTGATCAGTGAGTACCTGCCATGGGGCTCTTAATTTGAGTTTGAACATGTCAGACACTGTCAACAGTGGTGCTGGAATATATGTGGAATATAAAATGATAATCTTGTTGGTAACCATATTTCCTACCCCAAGGAGAAAGTCTGCAGTTAGAGAGAATCACACTAGCACAAAAAGAAAATAAGAGACAAGTGTCTGAGATACAGTCCTGATTATTCAAGCCTTGGGTTACAGTGACCCCTGAGGCCCAGCTCTTTCTCTCAGTTTTCTTCCACTAAACTTGTATATTACTAAGTAAAATCTCTATAGAAATTCTTATTCCTTTATTTTTTAAGCTAAGTCAGGTTGAGGATTCTTGTTATACATACAAATGAATCTAACTAATAATGGCTTAATGTGAGCTACACAGAGCATTAAAATGAAAGTGATGCTTAATCAACTAAATTACTACTGCCTTGATTTTATTTATCCTGTGAGTTAAATAATTATAATTGCTTCCTGGTCCCTTCAACAAGCACCATCCCTTCATCACTCTGATTTTCATTTGTTTATCATCATCTCCTTTTTTCCCTTAAATCTGGCCTCAGCTTCTGAACTTCCTCCAAACTTACAATTTAACCCTTAAAAATCACTCATTCCAAATACCTACAGTTTCTGTCTTCTTTCCCTTAGTTAATCACTTAAATGTTGCCTATGTTTCCATTATATGCACATTGTCTTAGTTCATGTTTATTTTCAATAAATAATAACCTACCGAAATTAGCTCAGAGAAGCAGGGATTTGTGTATCAGAACAACAGAAAACGTCATTGGGATCCAAGGCCAAGAAATAAGTCATATAATACAAAGAAAGGGCTAATGAAAAGGAGAAATCACCTCCTCTTTTTATACAAAACCATCATTCTCTTCCATTTGCCCTTTTCTGTACTTCATTGTCATGCTTTTCTCTACATAATAGTGAAGCTTGCTCCCTTGAAGATTCTCCAACAGCTAAAATCCATCTCTTATTTATACCTGTTCCTCGAGAGATGCAGGCTTTAAACTACATACTTTTTATTATTTCACAGTTTCTGTGGTTCCTGAATCTAGGCACAGGTTAACTGAGTCCTCTGCTTCAGGTCTTTTATTGGCTGCATTCAAGGTGTGGGTTGGAGCTGGGACTGCATCTGATCATTCAACTGGGGAGTAAACAACTCCTAAGCTCATTCATGTGCCTGTTGGTGAGATATATTTACTCAGGTGGTGTTTATTGAAGGCACCCAGTCCTTCTTGGTGTCTAGACAGAGGTTATGTTCAGTTGCTTTTCATATTAACATCTTGTTTCATCATTCCAAGTTGCTTCAGCAAAATCAGCGAAATAGAGTCTTTTTTTTCCCTAAACATGAATGTAACAACCCATCATCTTGGCCATGTTCCACTGGTTAGAAGTGAGTCACCAGGCCCAGTTTCCACTCAAGGGGAAAGGTATTTACACAAGGCCATGAATACCAAAAGGCAGAACACTGGGGCTGTCTTAGAAGACTATCACCACTATTATTAATGTTGCTTACAAATTTTAAGTTAATATATAAGCTCATTTATTTATTCAAAAAATCATCTGATATCTACAGAGTCCTTACTATATACCAAATAATGTGTTAGGGTTTAGGGAATCAAGAGTGAATTTTATTAATTTCTCTTTATATTTTTCCCACTTACTCTCTTTAAAAGAACTTTTGAATCACAAAAATAAACTCTGCACCTGCCATATTGTTGATGCAGATAAGTAATAATTGTTGTGGGCAATCTGGATCATTGATCTTTTTGCTTTCATTACTAGAGATGTTTTCCATTCACATGAGTGAAAAGCTGCTGCCCCAAAGAAATAGATGTGCATTTTCTTATAATCAAACTCTGGTAGCAGAGTTGAGTGACCAGGAAATAGCATTTTGAAGTTTTAAAGAAAGTACTTCTACATAAACTCCCCATGAGTGTACATCCCGGTGAGCCTGAAGTTTATCTTTCCTTCAGGGATGTTCCTTTTGGTGAGCATACTATAATCTTCAAGTCTAATTTATATGTGAAATGCTACCATTTAAGAAAAAGAAACTTAATAAAATTATTTTAATACAAAAAAGAATGTAAAATGCTTACCTCCATGTCATTTATACTCTTGTCTAGAAATAAAATTTCTGAAGAATGAAATTATTAAGAAATTCAAATAAGATCTATATACCAATACCAGAGACTGACATAGAAATATCTGGGAAAAGTGTCAGCTTCTCTAGGAAAATGTAATATGGTTAGACACCTAAAGATCCTTTTAAGAATTGTAGCTGCCATGCAGATTTGGCTGCTTGCCACAATTAAAGTCATATTTGGGAGACAGGAGCTGGTGCTAAAGAAAAGACGTTTATTCAGGTACCCTACCTAAGAGAATGGTGGACTCCCATCTCAAAGACCACCCCTCCTTTCTTGCCCAAGCTCTTGGTTCCTGTAGGGACAGGGAAGGAAGGGCTTTTTTTTCTATCCAATTATCTTGTTAGCTTTTGGCTGTCCCAGTCCTGTCCATTCATCTTTCTAGCTCTTGAGGCCCTAGGGCCCTGTTCATTCAGCTTTCTAGTTTTGGACATGTTCTGGCCCTGTCAGCTTATCTTTCTAGCTTTGGAGGTGTTTGGTGTAAGAACCTTCCCCTGTGCCATCCTGGCCAATGGAAGAGACTCCTGGGCAATTCCTCACTGTTTCCGGGTATCAGCGTTGGTGGGGAACGGGGTAGGGAGGCTGTAGGATCTGCCATCAGGAAGCCTGCAGAGGTTTAACATGGTGCCTGTACATGCAGGGGAGCTGGTTGTAGTTGACAGAGCACCCATGGATCCCAGTGCACCAAGCCTCCGCACAGTCTGCCAGGCTGTATTCACCCTAGCAGTGGCTGCCTGCTCTCCAACTATCTATAACAGAATCAGAAGAGAAAAGAAAAAGAGATGCAAGCTGAAGATGTCCACTGCAAGTTGAATAATATGTGCGAACCCTGGAAGCAAGACATTGAGTGACACTTTTACTGACATGAAAGATCTCTGTTGTTGAAGCACAGTAAGCAAGACAGGCAATGAGGGTGGAGAGATTGACCAACTGGACTTATATGGGCCCTGCATGCTCTAGTAAGAAGCGTAAATCTTCTTCTAGGTAACTTTGAGTGTTATTAGCCAGGGAAGTCACAAGCACTATTTCTTGTCTTTAAAAGATTAATCTTTTATAACATAGCTTTTATAGCATAATTTATGTCATACTTTCTCAAAACTATAGATCACTTTCTTTGAACTTGATGTGTATGCTTCTTGGACCATTATCATGTGTAGAGAAATTTTAAAGGTTTTTTTCTAACACTTTCACTCCTTCAAACACTTGTGGCTTATTTCACTTAACAAGACACTCTACAGGTCCATCCAACAGTATTTCAAAAAGTAAGAGTTCCTTCTTTTTTGTACAAGAGTGATAAAACCAGGTTTTATTAGTAACCTTAGACCAGATTTTCAATGACTATAATACAGGCCTCCTCAACAGAATTATCCAGGGTCACTGGTTTTAATTTTGTTGTAGATTTCCAAGTTATGAAGGGAAAAATCATATCATATGTAGACATTTATTTCTCCCTCTGTTACTGCCTCACTCATGACCTTATTATTTCTTGCCTACATTGGATTCTAGAGAGGATTTAGTTCATGGGAATAAAGTCTAGATAATCACAGGCATAACGTAAATTAGCCTTTATGCCTTGTGAAGAAAATTGCCTTTGGCTGATAAATCTTCACATATAATGGTCTACTGTGAAGATTTTTCCAGAAGAATGTAAATAATGTTCACATGGAAGATATTTTATTTTTGGCCCTTCTTCCAATGTAAAATTAGAAAGATTCAACTCTCTGAGTATAAAATACCCTAAACTGAATAGTTCTCTGAGATTAATTTATTCATTATAATTTCTTGGCTTCTGGAAATAACAGGATGTTTTTACTTTATTCCTGAAGGTGAAAGAAAGTAATTTATATATCGAATTTTGAAAAGAAATATTGTCTTCTGGCCACACTTAATTATGTTTATAAAATAAAAAATCTAGAATTTCATAAATAAATAAAGCTTCACGTACTTTAACCAAAACAAGTTTATTTACATAAGAGCAAAAATGAATTAAAGCTATAATTATCTTCAGTGGGAATATTCATTAAGCATTGCAGCTACTAAAATTTTTGTGTAAAGCTCTACCTCAAAGATATCAGGAAAGAGAAATATTCATCAACTTCTTTGGGGATATTTCTGAACCATATGTTAAAATTAAAATGGGCTATGTTAATTTCATTGCTTACAGTTATTTTAAAATACAAATTCAAGCGAATTTGACTGACTTCTTGAGCATGCATTCAAATTAGGACTAAGCGGTTGAAAAGCAGTGTTGTCTACTGGGCAATGCCATTTTTGAAAGAGCTCGCAGGGTGGAGGCAGGACTCCTGGGATCACAGTAGGAAGTGGGCTGGGCAGTGGAGAGTTCCCTGTAGTCAACTAGATGTGACTTCCAAGAGAATAATAACTAACAATGACACTTTCTCAAGGGACGGAATGATTCTATTTGTTTGGAATATAATTGTTTCTCTAGTTTTAGACATTTGCAAATTACCTTTCAGTGGGTGTTTGGCATTGGAATTTTCCCAAACCTGATATGTGTTAATGTGGCAGCATCCTGCTGCTGACTAAAATAAGTTCCTTAGATTTTATGTTCTTTTGCTGTGAATTTCATCATTGGTGCTTAATGTAACAAAGTGTTTTTTTTTTTTATTGTACCCATGTACCATCTAGAGAAGGTGTTGGAGACTCTCCAGGTAGCCATCTTCTGAAGGTCAATTCAGGTATCAAGGTGTAGGAAGGGTAGATCCTGCTGTTAAATATATATAGTCAGGTGCAGGCTTTCCTGGATAACATACACACACAAGCAAACATATTCACACACATACCCACTGGGGAATCTCACATCAACAATATAGTTCTTCAAACTGGAAGGGAGGCATGTCACTTGCACTTGTAATTAATTGCTTGGGTAAAACTAGCTACATGACCTTTGTACACATGGAGCGGTCATCATGCAAAATTTCTGGAAGCCAAGGAGAAGAGAACTGACTGTACCTGTTTCTGCTGTCCTGGGCATTGTAGGTGATCAGAATCTTGGCTGAAAATAAGTGCCTGATACACAGTTGTGGTTAAACTTTTACTCATCTATGAGTGAAAGTTTAAGATTCTAAAACATCACAACCTTTAATTTTTGCATTATAGTTTAACTGTAAGGAACAGAAAAAAATAGAGTACTGAAGAATTGATATTATTTTTTATAAATAGTATATATTACTTTCAGAGTGATTATATATTTATCATAGTCATAAAGTAATCTATCTTCCTGAGATTTGTAACCTCTTCAGTTATAAATCCAGGTATATTCTCTATAAATCCATATATAGCCTATTAAATCTTCTCATGTAATAGTGGTGTAGGCACTTGACATCCTAAACTAACCCAGCACCTTCTCTTCCTGGGTTCCTTACCCTTGGTTCAGAAGAGCATTGCTTGGCATCACCCACAAAACAGCTGAGTATATATCAAATGCCTGGGCACATTCTTTTACTTCCTTCCCACTTTGCTATGACCAATAAATCACCAAGTTCTAGACTCTGCTTCTTTCCATCACTCTCCAAATGCATCATGGAAGGACACCATCATCACTCCCCTAGCTATCTGCTACATCTTCCCAACTGCCCCGCCTTACCCAGATAGAATGAATCTTCTCCAATTCATGCCCCTCCCTGAAGTGAGTGCTGCATAGCCTATTCTCAAAATTGTTAACATTTTGCCAGATTTGTTCCTCATTCTCCCTCCTTTCTATTTCTCCCTCCATTCTCCCTGTCTATGTATATTTTTCATATTATTTGTTCTGAAAATGTTAAAGCAGACTGCTTGCATCATGCATCATTACCCTTTAGTGCTTCTCTGTGAATTTCCTCATAAGGGTATTTTCTTGTATAACTGTAGTATAGTTTTAAAAGTCAGAAAATTTATACTTAATTTAAAATGAGCATCTATCCTGTACAGACATATTTTACATGTCATTTCCCCTAATAATGTCCTGTGAAGTAATTGTTTTTTCCAATATGTATTTGCATCTAAAAACATTTACTGCATTTGGTTGTCTTTCACTTTGGTCTCTTGTAATCTAGGAAATTTCAGCAACCTCTCTTTGTCTTTCATAAAATTAACATATTTGAAAACTTCAGACTAGGTTATAAAAATGATTTTCATTTAATTTTGGGTTTTCTGATATTTTTCTCAAGATACAGTTCAAGTTATTACTTTTTGGCTAAAATATTAATTGAAGTGATACTGTATTCTCTTTAAAGTAATACAGCCAGAAACACATTATTCCATCAGTCTTATCCATCATGTTCATTTTGAAAATATAGTTAAAGGGTTATTCAATTACTCTATAGTTAATAAATAATTTTAGGGGAGACATTTGAGACAACATTAAGATTGTATTACTCATTAAATGTTGGATTTTGTTTGTATTTCCCATTAAGAGCCTATGATGAGCTTATTATAAATTTGTTTCACTTGGGACATGCTTTGATGATTCTTGCATGAATCACATTTCATTATATATTGTTTTTATCATAAAGTTCAAACATCTTAAATGATATCTAAGACCCTGTGTGATTGACCTCCTGCTTACTTCCCTAGTTCATTGTCCTGTCGCTCTCCTCTGTGTCTATACGCTTATGGTTTTTGGAGACACAGGCTGTCTTTAGTTTACTACTTCAAGTCATTACTATTTTTGCTCACATAGGTGTTTCTATGTATGAAAATAATGCATATTTAACACAGTAAATGGTCTTTCACTTTCATATTCCTTTTAAAACCATAAGAGGTATTCTCATAAGACCCACGAAACTTTTTTCCCCAGTTTAAATAAAGTCATTCAATATACTAATTGAGCAAAAATGCACTTATAAAATAATACTGTTGTCTCTTGGTCATTAATGTGCTGGTCATCTGTATCCTGGATTAAAATATAAAATCTAAATAACGAAATATCACCTACCTTCCATTAAATATTCTTTCATAGTCTTTCCTCAATGCTTGGTGTGTGCTCAAGGACACACTTAATAGCACATTATTAAAAATAAATTAAAGCTACAAATATGCAAGAGCAAAATAGGATAATATATCACCAGGCCAATAAAATGAACCATTGGATGGCATGCTATATATACCATTGATGACATCCAGACTACTACCTTGTCCCTTTAAGAAAGATAATAAAGAGTTGACTGTGCCTGAAACTACTACAAAATCATATTGAATGTAAACTGTAATTGAAAAATACAATTATAAAAAGATATGACTGCCTATTTGATTTTCACAATTAACAATATTTTTATTTCATTTTTTTCTAATTCAGCTGACTGCCATCTTGTTTATATTTTTGACCATAGTTAAATTTATTTTACATAAAATTTTAATCATTTTTAAACATTAGAGAAGAATTTTTAAATGAAGTGTTATTTTAATATAAATAAATAATATTTGAGAAACATAAAGCACTTATTTATTTTGTTGAAATTTCTTATTTTCATTACACAGAGAAAGAGAAAAATATTACTTCTGAGCATAAACGTTGGCAGCCGTTTTCTCCAATGAAAAACTGTACACAAAAATCAGGACATATGAGCTCAGTGCTTCCGTTTCTTATGAGATGTTCTGATAGTTTGAGGTGCTGAGGGCACACAGAAAAAAGCCAATATAGAATTTGAAAAGCAATTTGAACTTGTTCTGAAGCCAAAGCTTGTAATCAGAAATGTTTCAGTTGATAACCATTTTCTATTCTGTCTCGCTCATATCTTTCACTGTTAGTATTGCTGAGATTTTTGAAGCTTTTAAGAAAAACATTCTTCATATTTAACAAGAAACCTTTTACATTCGTCATTTAATCAGAATTTTACTACTCAAATAAAGTTTTATTTATTCATTATTTAGTATTCATTCATTCATTCATTCATTCATTTATTTATTTATATGAAGAAGCTATCCATTCCTTATCATGGAAGCCAAAACCATAAAACATATATTGTTGTACTGAAATGCTGTTAAATGTCCCAAAAATACAATATGAAGAATTGGATATATGGTGATGTGTTTCTGACTTACAGGTTTACAAAAGAGAGGAAACAGAAAAATATATAAATACTTACATACTGATGAAACAATGCTCTACTCTATACATGTATTTAGATCATTATGTATTATAGCATTGAAGAGCTATAAAAACTATTTTCTCTAATGTTTTGCAGATAAAATCCAAAATGCCTTCAATTTTTTATAATTTTAATGTTAGCATGAGGAAGTATTTCTGATGCTTATTAAAATTGTTTGAAATTATGTACTAAATATGAGTAATATTTTCAACTATGGGAATTTGCTAAGATTTTTTTAGGAAATGCAATTAACTAATGACCATTTTTCTCTCCTCCTTCCATGGTATGAGAGAGAACATGTGTATATTTTATTGTGCCAAATCAGGAATAGATACGATTTCTACTATTTTCTTCAGCATAGTCAGAATCTAGTCTACAGGTCCAGGCTTTAGTTGGCAATATTGTAGAAGAAACATGATGATCAAAGATAAAAATTCACAGCAAATCTCATCTTATGCCTCTGCTTCCACTTCAAGAGACCAAGAGTTACAAATACCTGCTGCAATCCACTATCAGCAAACAATCACCAGCCCATGAGAAACCTCACGAGTGAGGAACAAAATTCCAGGCCAGGAAAAATAACTTTTGCTCTAGGGTAAGTGACTATTATCAGTTTTACTATTTTGTTAATGCCCAGATGAAGACCATAGAAGATTTTATTTCTATCTGTATGAGTAAACTGGACCCTGTCTACGCCTTGCTCTCTGAAAGACTTTTGAAATATATTGCACACACTAAATTTTTTCCTCTCGACTTGTCTTTCTTCCAATATTCCTAGGTTCCTAGACAGGACTCATGCACTGCCTTGTTTTTGTTCTTGGCCCTTAATGTTTATCTAGACTTCTCTTAATTGTTCACATATGAACAATATGAACTGGGACTAACAACCTGTTACATTATATTTATTTGATTACTTCAGACTTGGTACTGTCTCCTCTGAGTATAGACTTCATATTTTGATGTTTTAATTCTATGGGAATTAATATTTATCTGCCTATCTTAACAATACCTCAGTGCTACTAGGACCATAGATAGATAGATAGATAGACAGATAGATAGATAGATGCTGGCCTGTCCCAAGAATTTTTAATCACTACTAAGATTTTGAGTAGAGTAAGATAAATACATAGGTAATATTGAAGCATCAATCTAAGTAAGATAGAAATGCATCGTGTATGTTTTATATTTACTTAGATTTGTTTTCCAGATCTAGTGAATAAGCAATCCTTCAAACGGATTATGAACACCAAGCGTGACCACCATTAGGCTAAGGACTGACACTGCTCACTCCATACAGCATGGTATATAAGGTTATTGTTTTTCTTTGGCAATGTGGCAACTAACTTGACAGTATTTCATCTACTAAATGGTTGAAAAGCATCTTTGCAAGTTTAAAATAATTCTAGATTATTTGTACTTTGAAATTACTCAAGTAACAGATCAGCACATTCTTGTTTAAGAGATCCAATCTCATATGGAAGTGTTTTGAATAAAACTGTATTTCCCTCCGAGTTAATAACTATGAATAATTTGATGGGCTTTATTTATTTTATTTTTCTATATAACTCTATAATATTTGTACTCATTTGTCTATTTTATTTTGAATTACATTTTATTTACTGTGGAGTTATCTGTTTGTATGTCACATAACACTATGTCTTGGGAGATTTTTTCACCTGTCTACACATAGATGCACATTATTCCATTAATTATCGGTCTCAACTTTTTAATGAGCCCTCTGCTGATAGTCATTTGCACTAGGTATATTGGTCCCACTTTTCAATACTGAAAACAGCTCTGATGGATATATCTGATATACATAACTTATTAAAGTGTGTATTTTAACATTTGGGTCTCTTTTGTTAATCTGATCAATGAAATTGATATCTTATGATTTGTTTAACTTACATTTCTGTGTTTATTTTCTTAGTCCATTTGTGCAGCTATAGCAAAATATCATAAGTTGGGTGACTTATTAAAAAGCATTGATTTCTCATAAGTCTGAAGGCTGGGAATTCCAAGATCAGAGTGTTGGCAAATTAGATAGATGCCTGCTGCAAGCCCTCTTCTGGGCTGCAGACACTGAGTTTTGAGTTCTCACATGGTGGAAGAGGCGAGCTAGCTCTTTGGGGTGACTTTTATAAGGGCACTAATACCGTCCCTGATGGCTCCCTCATCATAACCAAATCATCTCCTGAAGGCCCCACCTCCTCGGACCATCATTTTGGGTAGTAGGTTTACAGTGTACAAATTATGAAAGTACACAAATATTTGTACCATTGCATTTATAATTCTTATTTGAAACTTCTACTTATGTTTTTGCCACTTTTTCCTAATAGATTGTGAGTCTTTCTTATAAATACTTTGTTGGAATTCTTTCATACCAAGGTATATTTCTTCTATTATCTGTGATATATAAATATTTTTCCTAGTGTGACTTGGGATTTTGTATGAGTTTCTACAGAAATTTAAATACTTGTAAAGTTGAAATTTAATACTGAAATAATTCTTATGGATGACACATAATTCCAAAGAATATCTCCATTTACTGGGGGGAAAAACCTCAAGTAATACACTTTCTGTACATGTTAGAACATTTTAATGTTGCGTAATGATTAGATGACACCCTCATGTCCATGGTATAGATCTGCCCTGATGTAAGAAATAAGTGGCCAGGTACCTGAGTTGCCATGTGAAAGAACACTGACCCCAAAGGGCTGTTCGACTCATACCGGAATTTGCACAAGTTAGGAATTTGCCTTTGTTATCTTCAGGCACTGAAATTTGGGGTTAGAGTATTAATACAATATAACTTTGACTTTCCTGGTTATTAAACTTCTATTCCTCAGCTATTGAAAATTTTCTCTCATAAATGATTATTAATTTAGGTGAAAAGATACTTGAGGCATCTATAAGGATAAACCATTTAATTGGGTGACATAATAAATTGCATTCTTTGAGTGTCTTAGGTGCTTTAGGTCTTAATAAACTGCTGCCTTGTAATTTTTCTTTTACTTTTTTTTAATATTCCCTGGTATGGATTTATTATTTGGGCTCTGTGAGCCTTACATTAATATTTGGACAACTTTTCACCTTTAATCTGTGTTACAATTTTTCTTTGCTGTGTAACAAATTATGACAAACTTAGTGACTTTAAACAACACAAATTTATTAGTGCTTAGACCAGCTGGGTCTTCTCTTCAGCATCTCACCAGGATGAAACCAAGTGTCAGCCAAATCTGCAATTTCATTGGAGGATCTGTGCCCTCTATCAAACTAACTGATTATTGGCAAAAATTAGTTCTTTGCAAGTATAGAACTGAGGTACTCAGCTGCTTGAGTTCACTTGCTGCGCCCTGCTACATGGCTCCCTCTAAATTATGGCAGTTTATTTCTTTGAGATCAACAGGTGAGAGTTATGCTATTTCTAGTCTCTCTGACTTCTGTCTTTTAAGTACTCAGATGATATGGTCTGGTTCACACAAAATGATCTCTCCTTGGTGAACTGAAAGTCAACTCTTTGGAAACCTTGCTTACATTTGCAAAGTTCCTTCACCTTTGCCACATAATGCAATCATATCTTGTTAAATTCACAGCCCCACCCACACTCAAGGGGAAGGATTATACTGCGGAATGCATACCATTGGATAAGTCTTGGAGTCACCTGAGAATTCTGTCTACTTCCATCTAGATTATTATACAGAACGTTAAAATCACCTTTTTATTTTGTAGGTTTTAAACTGTGGCATATTTCTGATTATTGTTATTTTCATTTCTCTAAGAATTAATTTACTCAGATTTATCCTAGGATGGCCTTCACAAATTTTTATACTTTTTTCTTTTATTAATTGATTTTAGAGAGAGAGAAAGACAGAGAGAGACACACACAGAGAGAGAGAGATCAATTTGTTGTACCACTTATTTATGTATTCATTGGCTAATTATTGTGTTTGCCCTGACCTGGGATCAAACCTGCAACTTGAGCAGATCAGAACAACTCTCCAACCAGCTGACCCACCTGGCCAGGGTCTAACTATCTCATTTTAACATTCTGATGTATTGTTATCTATTTGTAAATATTTTAAATTTTTAACATTTCCTTACATGATTCATTCCTACTTTCTTTTTTTGTATTTGTACACATGCCTTCTATTCTTTGTACTGATCAAATTATGCTTGAATACCTATAGTATAACAGCAATTGTTAATTCATCCATTCTCAACCACTTTGTCAGATGGGTGCACTGTAGCTTCTAGGTATAATAATACACTTGGGCTTCCTTTATAATGAGATATTCGACTTCGGCTGGATGTCACCTTGAAAAAAATTCCAGCATACTAACAGGTCTTCATAGTCTTTTTTTAAAAAAATTTTTAAAGATTTTATTTATTTACTTTTAGAGAGGGGAAGGAAGGGAGAAGGAGAGAGAGAGAAACATCAATGTGTGGTTGCCTCTCATATGGTTCCCACTGGGGACCTGGCCTGCAACCCAGGCATGTGCCCTGACTGGGAATCAAACCTGCGATGCTTTGGTTCACAGCCCGCGCTCAATCCACTGAACTACACCAGCCAGGTCTAGGTCTTCATAGTCTTAAACTCTGCAGTTATAGCTCAGGATTTAATCAAGAGGTCTCCCTTCACCAACTGCATTAATTTTAGCTGCCTCCAAAGTTCAATGAGGTGGGTATACAATTTGGGATTTATCTCTTGTTTCCACCTCCAAAAGGGTTGCAGGGATAATGGCAGATTTACTAAGGAGTGACCTTGGAGCTCTTCTCATGAAATTATTTTTGGCAAACAATACAGTCCAGCAGAACTGTTGTTCAATCATTAAAAGTAGTTGTTCCTATGTTTTATCCATTTTTGTAGTTGACATTTGCTAGGCAGTAAATCTGGTGTCAGTTCTTCTGTTATGGCTGGAAGAGGAATTCCCTATAATAAAGTACTGTCTGAAGAAAATTTATTTTAAGGAAATACATAATGAATTCTCTGAAGTTTTATAAATTACATAAATGGAATGAAATATATCATTATGGATAATTGATTTGCCATGACCCTGAGGATTTCTGAACCTCTAACCAAAGATTGGGAAAATTAAGCTATTATAGAATTCTCTGAATACATGGATATCAATTAAAATAATCCCCAAAGGAGGTAAGACATTTTATTTCATCTGGCTTGAAAATAACAAGTGAGACTTTTGGTCAAAAGAGAGGATAGGTAAAGACAGTTTGCCTTCTTGCACAACTACAGCAAAAATTACTTCTAAAGCACAAATAACCATCACCCAGTATCATCAGAAAATCGGGCTGTATGGAATTCTGACAATGAAGAAATTAAAGAAGTCACATTTATCCATATGGATAGGAGGGATGGAGATTAAAAAATGTACAGAAAGGCATGGGGATAAGGAATGTGTGGTCCCACACCCACATGTGGTAGATAAAAAATCGGGGGGGACAACTCTAGAGTGAGAGATCCTGGACTCATACCAGACCACCCACTAGGGGTTCAGTGCCAGGAAGATAAGTCCACATAACTACTGGCTGTAAAAACCAGTGTAGGTTGGGCCAGTGGAAAAAACTGTGGGATTCTTAGCAGTCTCTTCTTCAAGGGACTGCAATGGACTTAGGACTTACACAGACTTACTTTCTCTGGGCTCAAGCACCAAGGCAGCAGCAGAAGGGCATGAGTGACACATGGGAGAAATGGAAGTATCTGGCACCAGGGTGAGTGCAGGGAGACAGCTTCACCCCAGGCAAAACTCCAGAGGCCAGGCAGTGGCATTGTCTTCTTTCTGGGACTTCCCATACACAGAGCCACAGAGCAACAACACCATATCAGATACTCCAAACATCTGGTTCACGTGGGTTGCCCCACCCTGGCGATTACCTAAAACTCTGCCTAATCCAACTTACTGATGCACTTTTCTACAATAGGCCATGCTACTAAGACAGGGAGTCAAAACAGCTCTACTTGATACATAGAAACAAACACAGGGAGGCTGCCAAAATGAGGAGACAAAAAGTTTTCCAAATGAAAGACAGATTAAAACTCCAGAAAAATAACTAATCAAAATGAAGATAAACAATCTATCAGATGCAGAGTTCAAAATACTGGTTGTTAGGATGCTCAAGGAAATCACTGGGTACTTCAACAATATAAGAAAGACCCAGGAAGAAGTGAAGTTTACACTAAGTGAAATAAAGAAAAAATTACAGGGAACCAACAGTGGAGTGGATAAAGACAAGAATCAAATCAATGATTTGGAGCATAAGGAAGAAAAGGCATTCAATCAGAACAGTAAGAGGAAAAAAAAAGAATCCCAAAAAACAAGGATGAGCAAAAGGAGCCTGTGGGGCAACTTCAAGCATACCAACATTCAAATCACAGGGATGCCAGAAGGAGAAGAGAAAGAGAAAGAAGTTGAAAACCTATTTGAAAAAATAATATGAAAGAGCACTTTCCTAATTTAATGAAGGAAATAACCATATAGGTGGAAGCACAAAGAATCCCAAATAACATGGACCCAAAGAAGACCACAAGACACATCATAAGTAAAATGCCAAAAGTTAAAGATAAAGAGAAAATCTTAAAAGCAGCAAGAGAAAAGCAGATAGTTACCTACAAAGGGTTCCCATAAGACTTCTACCTGATTTCTCAAAAGAAATTTTGCATGCCAGAAGGGACTGAAAAGAAGTGTTCAAAGTGATGAAAATCAAAAACCTACAATCTAGATTACCCTATCCAGCAAAGCTATCATTTAGAATGGAAGGACAGATAAAGTGCTTCCCAGATGAGGTAAGGCTAAAAGAGTTCAACATCACCAAGCCATTATTATATGAAATGTTAAAGGGACTTATTTCAGAAAAGGAATATGATCAAAACTATGAACATTAAAATAGCTATAAATTGACAACTATCAGCAATTGAATCTAAAAAACAAGCAGAACAGAAACAGAATCATAGATATGGAGATCATTTGGAGCATTGTTAGTTGCAAGGAGGAAGACAGAGATTGGGGGAAAAGGTGCAGGGATCTGGATGTACAAATTGGTAGGTACCAATTAGACAGGGGGATGTTAAGAATACTATAAGAAGTGGAGTAGACAGAGAACTTGTATGCATGACCCATGGACATGAACTAAGGTGGGGGATTGCCAAAAAAATATGGGGTACAGAGTGGAGAAGGCAGAGAGGGAAAATTGAGACAATAATCAATAAAATATATTTTTAAAGAAAGAATATGAGAAGTGAGTGCATTTATATGAGCATTAAGTCCTAGGGAGTAGGTTATGTTTTTCACAGTTTGTAGTGCTTAACTATCCATTAGCTGAGGACAAAAGACTAGATGAATACCTGAGCACAAGGCAATGATCTGGTCTAGAGATGTGAGAAATGTGCAAGCCAAACCATACAGAATGAGAAGACATCATTCTTTATGCATTCCTTAATCTTCCTAGCCCAAACGAAACACTCTGAGCACACACACATTTTCTCACCATACCACATACCTCCCCTTAAGCTATATGCACAAGATCTTGCCCTCATTTGTTCCACACTTTCTTTCTTGTGTAAATTTTATTCCAATTTACTTGATTTTTAATTGAATTTATTGAGGTGACATTGATTGACGAAATCTTACAGGTTTTAAGTGTATAACTCAATGAAACATCATCTGAACACTGCATTGTGTTCCTACCACCCCAAGCAAAGTCTCTTTCCACCCCCATTTCTCCCCCTTTGCTCGTCTTCACTGAGCCTTCACCCCCTTTTGTGTCTGGCTATCACCACACTGTTGTCTTTATCTAAGTTATATGTATATGGTTTTTGCTTAATCCAGTTGAACTGGGGCCACAGTGTTCAGTAACTTCAAAAATCCTTATCCAAATAATTTTTCTTTCAGTTGATCTCTGAAAACCACTACCTTACCACTAGTAAGGTAGATAAGACATGGCCCAAATATATAAACCATGTGTTGCAATCATGACACAGCCCCCTCAACTATGTGGCTTTTGTCAAATCAGTTGATCTCTGTGATACTTGCCTTCTTCATTAGTCAAATTGATGAGAATAAGAAGGATGTGGATGATTTCTTTATTCTTCCTGAGCTATTAAATTGTGCCAGAATGATCTCTGTATATATAATTAGTTGCAAAAATGGAAATATTTAAGACTTTGATAATTAATGAATTTTTGTAATCTGAAATGATAAAATACATAGAGGAAATATAGCCATAATTCATTATCAAGATGTTTTTGAAACAATAATTAAGGTCATTTTCTTTGTATCTCAGAGCAAATTAAAAATGCAGATAGAACCCTATGACATTCTGTCATCATAAAAATGAATGATTGGATTTAAACAGATGAATGGTCAATGGCCATAATATATAGTAACTGAATTATTTCCTAAAAAATTCCCAATGTGAATTTATAATGGCTTATTACAGGAAAAGCATTTCAATCTTCATATGGTCTAGAACTTGACATTTTAAGCGGTGGTTCTTCTTTTTTTCATTATACGGGGTGAAAATTATCTGAAGAGATACAGGAACTTATATCACTATCACAATTAATGTAATATTACTTTTTATAAGAAACTGTGGGTATGACTTGAGTTTAATAATATAATCTGGAAATAACTAGAGGATCCTCTTTTAATAAGCATTTATAAGCATCCTTTTAGAAGGCTGGAGATGGTTGTATCCTCCATTCTGGTTTTGGCAGTTGAAGATCTCTAAACATTTAAATCTACTTGTTTATCTACTTGTTTAGCTCTCTATAACTATATCTACATATCTATCTACCTACTTATTTCATATATAGACACACAACACAAAGACCTAACTTATATCTTTCAGTCAGTCGTATCAATATAGAAAAAAAGGACTTATCTATCTAGAAAATTAACTCATCCTTAAGTGAATGGAATACAATTAAGAAGAACATAGAATCTTGAATTTTAAACACTGCACAAAAGACAGGTAGATGGAATGGGATGCACTGTGGTCAGGGGACCTGGGTGCAGGGAAACTGTGAACTCTCTGCCTCTGTCAGGAAGCAGAGTGGTGTGAAATTTCAGGGCCCCTCAGACAAACCTTCAATATTTTACCTAGTGTCTCCTCAAACTCAACTTGGCATTCGTTTTAAATAACTTTCAAAATGTCAGGCTTTTAACGTTGTTAACAAACTGTTTTTTCCTCCTTTATTTCTGGCTTCAATAAAACTCTATTCGGGCTTTACTCTTTTCCTATAAATACGTAGGGAGCACCATATAAGTTGCACACTATTTGAAGTGTTGCTGACAAAGCAACCAACAAAACCAACGGAGCTCCATGCACATTTATATTCTGACAACATTCTCAAGTGTCAATGCTTAATTATGGCTGCTGAATGAGACACTTCTCTTGGGTCAAGAAAAGCATATATATCGCCTTTTATTTTCTGTGCTTCATAGCTATTGCAATATGCTCAGTTTTGATAGGCTCTGCCTCTGTGCCATATGAAATCTCCCCCTTTTTGGATTGTATTTATTTTCATTACTTGAGACATGATAACTGTTTCCGTCTGCAGTGACCAACCATCCATCTGCAGCATACATCAGACTTGTAACTTTTTGCTCTACTGTCTGATGGCTACATTTCTATCTAAAGTTGTTTTTCCTTATTTTTTAAAACATCCTAAGAGAGGTTTTCCTTCTGATGTTGACTATATGACAATGCAGCTGAACTGAGTTATGTTGTATTTAAACAGAAATTGCTGAATTTTTTCATGACATACGCCAAGAGGTTTCTGATAAACTTGGAGCTTCCTAGTATAGTTGAAGTCTCATGAGTTACTTAGCCTGCAAGAGCGCAAAAGTCTCTTTTCTTTTTCTTTCCAAACATCTTTTTTTTGTGTGAAGATTTTAGTGTTTAAATCTTACTTTAAAATGGATTAAATCAAAAGATGTCTTCTTTAGCCAGTTCCTATCTGAGTTTCTGAAATACAGAGATGTGAAGGTTCTCTCCAGTGTTTGAGCTGCAAACTATGCTGTAGCTGCAGGGAATATAAATGCCCTGGAGTAACCTAGCTTTGTGCTATGCAAGACACTTTTGGCAGTCGAGCAATATCTGCTTACCAGCACTGAGATCCTTTGAGTGTGTGGCTGCCTCGTGATTCCTGGCCATATAGCCAGTTTCCAGTTGCTGCATAATCATCAAGCATAATACAAGATCAAAACAAATATGTCCTCAGGTTGGTATTTTTCAATTTTTCCACCCAGCAGGTAAACAAGCATTTGTCGATTTTCTCACAGTGGGCTCACTTCCAGTTTTGAGGAACTGATTGTAGACATTTCTTTGAACCCATTAGAAAGGGAAAGCGTAGGTCCAGGTTACTACTGGTGGTTGCTCATTTGTTGAGCTGCTCTGAGGTTTTTCCTGGAAAGAAAACCGCAGATGAACCCCACGGTGTCAGTCTGTCACTGGTGGTGAGCACACACACTACTGTTCTATAGTGTTCCAGCAGCGTATTTGCCCCTGAACTTGACCTTATGACCTCGATTAAAATGTTACCCATGGGTTCAACTGGTTATTCAATGCTTTTATTCTTTCCTCTATAACAAGTTCCTGATACAAAGAATAAGACTAATAAGATTGAAATTACTGCAGCACATTCACACATGAATGAGCAGTGGCAAGATTTTATCCATTTTCAGGTATGCTGTACATAAGTGTTTCTAATACATAAAATAGTTTACCAATATTTACATAAGCCTCTAAAGATTCTTGTCACTGTATTTAGGATATGGCTATTGTTAGTTATAGATGTGCTACCCCTGATACATTGCTGGATTATCAAAGGCAGAAAATATGTTTTGGACATCTTTGATCTAAAAAAGTTGATAACCATATATAGCTCATAGTAAATGTTACATAATATTTCTTCATGTCTTTAACACTTAGGAAGAGTTACTAACCAGATATATTTTGTTTATAGGATAATCTATATACAGGGTCCAGCAGAAGTAATGCCTGCTTTAGTGTGGTTGGTAGGGCAATAATACGGGTGTAATAATTTATAGTTTTAATTTTAAAATCTCACCTAAAATGTCGTATGGCATGCTTGAGTGTGATATTGTTATGTTACAGAATTGCATGCTTATAATTTTGTAGTAAATGATTTTGTAATATACAAGGGGCATTATTTGTGTCCCTTACAGTCTTATGTTTTCATTTGTGTGTATAATAATCTTTGCATATTACCATTAACATATTTTTCTTACATCTATGTCCTTTACTATGATTGTATATTTTTCAAGATTTTATTTATTTATCTTTAGAAAGGGGGGAAGGGAGGGAGAAAGAGAGGGAAGGAAAACAGCAATGTGTGAGAGATACATGTATCAGTTGCTCTCACCTGCTCCCCAGCCAGGGACCTGGACCTCAACTCAGGAATGTTCCCGAATTGGGAATCAAGCTGGTGACCCTGTCACTCACAAGGCAGCACTCAATCCACTAAGCCACAGCAGCCAAAGCATGTTGAGACTTTATGTTTTAAAAATCATAGTGACTCCTACAATTTTTTATTGCTAATATTGTTAAGCGTAAACAGTTCTCAGAAAAACACATTACTGCATCTAATATTTTACCTACCTAGGAAGCCTACCTAGTGAGCCTTTGTTCACTCTGGGTATTATTAACCAACACTGTGGGTATAAGAGTCAAGCGAACACAGTAATAGTGTGAGATGCAACTCACAGTCAGTGTATTTATTTGTGTTTTGGAAGATCTTTTCTCATAGCTACTGAGTGGCCCAGTAACTGTGAAGTGTCCATTATCATTTCATACCTACTGCTCTGTTCATCAGAAAAAGAGAAATAGCTATTTTTTAAAATTTGCAAATAACAGATGAATATATTATCCTTGAAAAATTATTTAAAAAAAGGTTGAATGTGCTTTGATTAGCATTCCCTACAAGCCCCCAAAACAACCACTGTAGCCCCCAGAACAGCCTTCGTTACTTATGTCTTTCTTGTACACTTACTACTGTGTGATCTTATCCATCCTTTTGTTTCAAAAACATCAATATGTGAATGATATACAAATGTACATTTTCAATCATGAACACTTATCAGAACTATAAACTTACAGAAACTGCATGCTCATTATTACTAATTAAATGTCAAAAGGCAGCTTAAACTTAAGTTACCCAAAAGTAAATTACTATTCCTCCCTCAGAACCTACCTTCCCTGCCATTGTTCTTTTGTTTATCAATGTCTATAATTTCCTTGAATACTCACTTTCTCTTACCACATAAATTCAATCTATCAGCAAATTCCATCTGTTATAGTTTCAAATATATCCACTATTGAACATTACGCAAGAATTCCAATGCTACTATCCAAGGTATTTCCACCATAATTTCTCCCTTGATTTCTGCCATAAGTTATGAATGGACCTTGAATTTTCTACCCTTCACTTCCTCCAGCATAATCTCAAAATAGGAGACAGATTATTTTAAGATAGGTGATCTTAGTCATCTTATTAAAATTCTAGAAGTACTACACACTTCATACAATGTAAAATCAGAATTCTTACAATTTCTCTCAAGCTCTCACAAAGTATATTCCTGTATTTTACATACACACGCAGATATACATATATATATATACCTGTGTGTGTATATACATATACATACACACACATACACTTCTATACACACATTCTGAAATATGTTTGGAATGCTCTTCATTAATGTAATCTAAAGGGTATTCCTGGACAATTTTCTCTCAGTATTGCCCTTCCAGTGATTTTCCAAACACAGAATGTAGCTTTGTCCTGAGGTTTTATTACTTAGATAAAACAAGCCTCATTTAAAAGCTCAGTGTTGGCTGTTCTCTGTAGGCCACGACTACTTACTGCAGATACAGTGACAGAACTGGAATTTGTGAGAGAAAAAGATGATAAAATCTTGGCATACTAGAGGTCACATATTGATAGTGAAATTATGAGAAAAAGGTAGACACATTTTCAGTAGGAGGGGTCGACAGATTAGCAAATGGGAGGGTAGATACAACTACCAAGAACAATGAGGATGGTATTTGAAATATTGTTCTGAGGGTCAAGACATACTGGCAATCAACACTGTATTGTTCAAACTATGTAAATGAATGAAATTAAGAATGAATGATTGGGAGCCTGGGAAAGTCGCTCTAATAAATTGTCATCGCCACGTGCCCAGGTGCTGAAGTTGAATCAGTGTTAGATTCAGTGCTACCTGCTCAACTGAAAGGCCCAATTCATGAAAAAGGAACCAACAGCATAAAGGCAAATATATCCTGAAACGATTCTGTTTTTCTCCAAAGAATCTGAAGCCATATAATGTGCTTGAAAACATAACCTTTTGGGGGCTCTTAGACATACAGTGTAAATAGTCATTGATAATGAGCTATCACAGCATCTTTTAGGGTTGGAGCCCGTGAGTGTCAGATTGTACCTGAATCCAGTATTCACCACAAACACACACATACACTCACAGATAAATACATACAGACATACGTAACATGTATGATTGCCATGGACAAGCTGGGTAACTGGCAGATCCCCGCGTAACTTTGAGGCCTGTAGAGAGGAAGTAAGGATGGCCAAGGAAAGCCAGTGAACCTGCCATTCCCCAGTTGTTCTGAGAGAGTAAATTGAAAGTAATATCACATGCCCGGGGAATGTCAGAGATAAGTACACCTGACCTAAAGATGCAAGAGAGATTGTTCCCAGAACACTGTCATTTACATAAACATTGTGGCAAATTGGAACTTTTCGCAGCTCTGGGGTCTGATGTGTCATCTTTGCTAGTCCAGGTTAGCTGCCTCTGAGTGTAGTGTGTGGGCCTTAATCAGGAAAATGCATTATTTTCTATTCTTGTCAAGAAAGAAGACCAGCACAAGTGTCACATTCACGTGTGATAGGCAAAAACACGAGCTAACACTTCTACTCAAAAGCAATGATAATTTTCCAGTGCTCTGTCAAAACTATACACCAAAGGGATCCAAACCACCTGGACAGTCCACAGAACATCATATTGGCACATTCTGTTTTTGACATCATTATAATTGGGCCAGAAAAGAAAGATGTGACAAACACATTAGAGACCTTTGTGAGATACATGTTCCCTAAAGACTGAAGATAACCTTATAAATATTCAGGTACGCAAAACATCACTGATGTTTTCAGAATCCAGTTGTCAGGGACATACTATTTTATTCCTTGCAAAGCAGAGGAAACTTCTTGCATTATAAGCCTCCTCCCCTAAGTGAAAAGCACAACACCTGGTAGGTCTTATAAGGATTTAGAGATAGCATATTACACATCTCAGAGTACTTCTCAGATGTATTTACTGAATAATAAAGAAGGCTGTCAGATTTATGGGGACCCAGAGAAAGAAAAGGCTCTGCAGAGTATCCATGGTGTGGTGTATATAACATTGGATGTAGGGCATATAACCCAGAAATTCCTATAATCTTGTAGTTATCTGTGGTGGGGTCTATGACAAAACTTACTGGTAATTACAAAATAGCCATGAGGATTTAAAGTAAAGCATAAGAAATACAAAGAGGGAATCAAAAGAAATAAATTTGTTTCAAAAAATAGTGCATTTATTCTCACGTTAAAATTTTAGTCACCTTCAAAGTATCCTCCTTTTGATGCAATACACTTACCGAGATGTTTTTTCCAGTGCTCAAAACACTTTTTGAACTTGTTGATTTTGATGCCTTTTAGTGCTTCTCACATTTTTTGTTTCACCTTTCCCACATGAAATGTTTCCCTTTGAGGATTTTTTTTCACCTAAGGAAACCAAAAGAAAGTCAGTTGGGGCAAGATAAGGTGAATAGGGAGGGTGGTGCATGGGGGTCATACCATTTTTGGCCAGAAGCTACTGAACACTCAGTGCAGTGTGGGGCAGATGCGCTCCTAAATCACGTGGCAAATGCATTAAAAATATCTTCAAAATCTCACTGAAGCCTAATATAGCCTCTCATAAGTATGCCAGCTGGTTCATTGATACAGGTGGGTTCCTCGTACACTCACCTAGTGGGAGAAGCCTGTACTACAAGGGACCCGCCCTACAAAAGATAATTCCATTTTTTTGCGGGGGGGGTTCTCCCTTGTTCAGTCAATAATATTGTAAATAACCATGTACAGTGCCAGTTGGGTACTAAAGATATCAGGGAGAACACCTGGTGAAGCATATGATTGTCTCACCACTGTGCTGTACATGTGGAACCAATACAAAATAATATGGAATGTAAACTGCACTTGGAAAAAATTAATATTTAATAAAAAAAGCTTAATGGAGCTTTATAATGTAGATCTCTAGTTTTGAAACAAGGTCATACCTTCTTCAGCTGAGAAATAGAGTGGGTAAATACGGTCAGTTTTGCTATAGTACCCTGCTGGAGACGGGATATCTAAGAACAGGATATAGCTGACCATGTAGAATGGAATGCCCATTATCAGTTGGGTATAGTCAGTCCTGCTAGGGCATAACTTGGGCTGGCCCATTTTAAGATGGTATTATATCCAAGACATCAGCTGGCCAGATTTACAATGAACTGTACGAGCAGATTGTCTAGATGACTATGTCTCCCACATTTCTGACCATTGTCTCTCCCTGAACTCACACCTAAAGCTGTATTGGTGAAAGTGAGTGGGGTCAATACATTTCTATTGGGTTGTATGACCAAGAAAAGGGTAAAAGTCGGGTTTGTTTCATTGACATGTGAATTCTGTGTGTGGATGCAAGTCAAAAATGGGCTGCTGCTCGGGGTGGCCTTATGAGGCAAAGGCAGGGAAAAAAACTCTCCCAGTGGGCAGTCCTCCTTTTACTCTCTTTGTGTGGGAGGAATAGCAGCCACAGCTTAACATATATACAAACTCATGGGCAATTTTAAATGACTTGCCTGGATGGTTAGAAGCTTGGGAGCAGAAAGATGCAAAAGCCACCAGGGATAATGGTGTCTGCAGAAGAGGCATGAAGATTGACCTATGTGCATGGGAACAAAGTGCAAAACCATTTTATCGCTTCCTAAAAACTGGAGAAAGTTATGTCAGCCGGACATTGACTGGTATAGAGCTGGCACACAGGAGCTAAATATTGAGGTTCTGCATGAGGGTTCTACCACCAAGGCTGCTGTACCTACGGCCGCTGCTGGATATCAGATTTGCTGGTGACGATCATCACTGCTGAGCCCTTACAAGATACCATTCTTCAAAGAGAGTAACCAGATTTTTGCATCACTGAAATAATCAACTGGAATAGCATTCACCAAGAAAGAGCAGTGATTCATCTTGGCTAAAATTAACATGAATTCAGGGTTAGGTTTGCCTCTCCTAACCCACTCTCTGTGGGTTCATGGTGTTTATGTATCAATGCAAGTACTTGTACAATACTGCACTGGCTAAAAGACACATCTTAGAGAAGAAGGAATGCAGGAGTAGGCCCATGCTCTTGACATCCATTCGATGGCATGTGAAGCTGGCCCGTGCTCATCTCATTTCAAGGGTATGGGGGGTGGTAATGAAAAAAATAAAAAATAAAAATTAAAAAATGAAAGTTTAGTAAAATTGCAAACTAGTTGATGTCAGTTGAGTCACTTGAATTTGGCCACAGTGGGAGTATTTATAACACAGAAACTAAAATGCTACAAATTAAGGCTTTCACCTATCACAATGTATCAATAGTTACATACATTTACTAGCACAGAGCTGGATCTTCCCACCTGATTACATACCATGCTACTCAGAGGCTGCTGGTCTAATAGGAAAATAAAAGGACCTGTTAAAGGCGTATCTGAGATGTCATCATAAACTAATACACTATATGCTGAGGAGGCATCCTCCAGATACAACCTCACAGCATAAATGGGTGAGCATTGCATGGTGCTCCATTCCCAATGAGTTGAGTCAATGGGTCAGAAAAACAAGAAGTAGAAGTAGAAGTGGCTCAATTTATCAAACCCCTTGGGGATGCATTTGAAGTATGCATACTTCCCAAGACTAAAATTTTAGGTTTTCTGATTCTAGGCACCTTGGTTTCAAACAGGGAAACTTTCATGGGGACATTCCCATTAAGGTTAATGTTTACTGGCTCTTAATGTACACTCTTCTGGGCCAAGAGAAAAACAATCAAAGAAAGAAATTACAACATCGAGAAGGGACAATTTACCTTGTCATTAAGAAGCTGGCTTTTTGTTACATAGCAGAGGAATGAAATATTACATTTAGCACTGAGTTGATCTGATAATATATCTTTTCTTAATAACCTGCTGAATCTTGAGAGTTAATGAAGTGGTACAGCAGCACAAAGCCTGAGAAGCCCACGGTATTCAGAGGCTCAGAACATTCAAGGTGAGAATCTAGGCCCTCTCTCTAGGCCCGGTCTTTAATACCGGGAGAGGTTCTCTTGCAGGAGGACAATAATCTTGCAAAAGAAACAACTTTTTCATGACTTCAAGACAAGATCCAGGAGCAGAGGTGAGATTTCATTCTGTTCATTGTTCACTTTAAGGATCTCTATGAAAGAGACCACCCAGAAAGAGGCTGAACTCAACATGAAGCTAGAATTTCTGAGTAGTACATGAAGTTGTTTACAATGATATGATGCCTCCAGGTACATCTTGGTTATTCTAGACTGTTTCCCAGTGATAATATAATAAAGAATTCGATTAAGCTTAACCCACATTTGGAAAAAAAATACTCTGAAAAAAGCCCTAAGAAACTTTAGTAATCAGGTTGCTTGTGTTGAAGTCCTGTTCTTCTTTTACCTGACATACAACATTTACTAAATTATTTAACCTCCACATGCTTTGATTTCTCCATCTGAAGAATGGGAATAATAAAAATAATATTTATCTGATAAAATTATTGTGAGATTATATATGGAAACATATTGAATGGGCTGGTGTTTTATTGATGTTAAAAAATGTTTGCATTTATCTTTATAATATACATTTTGAGGACTTGAATGGATTCAAAATTCCATTTTCAGCATCTACATCCCCTTTCCTGACATCCAGGCCCCTCCCTCACTTTTTTTTCCCTGATTTTCTCTATCCGAATATGAACATGAGTGGATCTTGTGTTTTCTTCCTTGCCAACAGAATGCTATTGGGTTATTCACAGACAATAAAATGACAGTTGAAGCCCTGGCTGGTGTAGCTCAGTGGATTGAGCATGGGCTGTGAACCAAAGCATCGCAGGTTTGATTCCTAGTCAGGGCACATGCCTGGGTTGCGGGCCAGGTCCCCAGTGGGGACCACACGAGAGGCAACCACACATTGATGTTTCTCTCTCTCTCCTTCCCCCTCCCTTCCCCTCTCTAAAAATAAATGAATAAAATCTTTAAAAAAATAAAATGACAGTTGGTAAGGACTTAAGATGCAGTTTCTCCTGGGCTTAGTTCATTTGAAGAGGAAAAAAGACAGGCTATTCTAGAAAGATATGTTTGTATCAATTACCTGGCAAATACACAGCCATACAATCCAGAATCTCATCCCTTGTCAAGAGCCCTCACAGATTTCACAGATAAGTGATTTCTTGGAAATTGTTTTTCCTTTATTTACCTCTGTATATAAAGATGTTTCACTCAAGCTCTCATGCAGTTCTTAAGGGTCCTGATTGTATCAGGCATTTATCTATTTTCAAACAGGTTTGTTTTCAAAAAAGAAACATACTCTATTTTGCTTTCTATTTGTTCTTCAATGCCAGCATATCTTTTCTTTATCGTCTTTATATCTGATGTGATATTTTATTTCTTCACATCTGTTTGATTTGACTATTATTTCCTATAAGACAATACCATAACTGAATTACCTGTTTTCGTTAGCACAGTGATTGGCCAATAATAGATACTCTGCAAATATTTAACTGCATTTAATTCAGAACATCTTACTTTATCAAGCATTTTCTGACATATTCCAAATTTACACTAGACACACTATTTTTCTCTTTAGTTTTTCCTTTGTTGTATACAAAAAAAGCAGTATTTACTAAGATTGACAAGATATGAAAAAGATTATCTCTTCTGTTGGGATAAAAAGCTTATAATAAATTAACAGCTAATTGGCTACTTACCATGACACATTTCAAAGCACATCAGAGTTTATGTGATGTTTAGTTTGTGTAGCAACTGCTCCCTTGAACTGATTAGTATAATTTCTTATCACTGTTTATGTCTTTATATAACAATGAGTGAAAACATCACACGTCTGATGATCATACTTTTGTAATATAATTTCTTTACATTATCTAGTTCTCAAATATATTCCCACTAGCATATGGTCAAATGGCTTTTATACAAACAAAAATATGGGTATGGTAGAAACTCTTAAAGTGACCCTCTATGAGCCAAGCCCTTGTATAATCCCCTCCCTTTGAGTATAGGTAAAATCTAGGAATTAATTCTAATTAATAAATACAAATACAGATGTTGGTATATGAGAGTGGAATCCTGCTATAACAGAATTTTGAAAACATCTTAAATGTGGTAGAAGTTTTGGAACTATGCAGTGGGCTGAAGAAGGAACAAATTTTAAGGAGCACAATAGAAAACTTTTAAAATGTATGAACAGCTTGCTAGTAGAAATTTGGAAGCTAAGACTCTGTTGGTGAAAGCTCAAAAGGAAATGAGGGAGTATATTATTAGAAACTGGGAAAAGAGACATCTTTGTTATGTACTGGCAAAACGCTTAGCAATATTCTTGCCTGCGCTTATGTGGAGAGCACAACCTGAAAGCGATGCACTTGATCACGTAGCTAAGGAGATTCCCAAACAAAGCTTTGAGGGTCAGACTTGATTTCTTCTTGATGCTTACAGCAAAATGAAAGAAGTAAAAAACACAGGGAGGGAAGAATGGTTCAACAAAAAGTTACTAGGACTAAATAATTTTAAGAATTATCAGCCTGTCCAGAAGAGACAACAAAAGATGTTTAGCTAAGATTCATGGTCAGGAAAGCACGCCAAAGTGACAAACTGACGGTGAGCCTGCATGACTATCCAACATTCTGATAAAAGCTAAGTAAGATTAGAAAGACAGAGATTTTGGTCCGCAAATGCCCCTGTAAGAGATTAAGGCTATGACTTAACAAATCTTCTCAATCAAACTAGAAGGTTTCCAGGAAACTTAAGAGCAGTGTTCTTTAGCCATCTCAGCAAGAGCCTAAGGTACAGAGAATATTTTCTCTGAAAAATTCTGGGATCATAGCTTTTTGTTTAATGGAGTAAATGACAGCAACATCCATGGAAGACTCATAAACTTTCTTTTTCTTTTATTTTTATAATGAATATAATTTTTAAATTGGATCAGCTGACTTTTTATTTTTTTAATATATTTTATTGATTATGCTAGTACAGTTGTCCTATTATCCCCCCTTCATTCCCCTCCACCCTGAACACCCTCTCCCACCCACATTCCCCCCCTTTAGTTCATGTCCATGTGTCATAAGTTCTTTAGCTTCTACATTTCCCCTACTATTCTTGCCCTCCCCCTGTCTATTTTCTACCTACCATCCATGCTACTTATTCTTTGTACCTTTCCCCCCTCTCTC
>CM052539.1:179601998-179628906 GCA_028533065.1 Trachops cirrhosus | reverse complement strand
TTCATCCAAATGTGGACCATACGGTTTTATTTGGTCATTACGAGTTATGGGCTCTCAGTCTCAAGGAAAATATGTCATTTTTGATAGGGATGGAATCAAGGGTTTTCCACAATGTTGCAGAATTTGTTGGTAACTATTCCAAACATATTTTTGCTACATTTATTCTCCTTCATTGATTTTCTTTATTGTTTTCCTGTTCATAATTTCATTGATTTATGCCCTGACATTTGTTATTTATCTTACTTGCCTTGGGTTGTTTTGATCTTTTTCTAGTTTTTTGAGGCAGAAAAATAGATTATTGATTTAAGATATTTCCCCTTTTCTAGTGTAAGGCTTTAGAGCTATAAATTTCCCTCTCAGAACTACTTTAGGTGCTTCCAACATATTTTAGAGTTTTATTTCCATCTTTATTTAATTCTATGTATTATTAATTTTCATGGAAATTTTTTGACACCTGGATTACTTAGAAGTGTGCTGTTAATTTCTAGGTGTTCAGAGATATTACTGTTGCTTTTGTTATTTCTGGTTTGAGTCCATTATCAGCAGAAAATGTAAGCTGCATGATTACAATTCTTTTACATCTGTTAAGGTTTGCTTTATGGCTGAGAATATGCTCTATCTCAATGTTTCATGGGTGCTTAAAAATTGGGATTTTGCTAGCGTTGGGTGGAGTGTTTTATAGATGTCAGTTAAATTGTTGACTGTATGGCTCAGTGCTTCTACATCTCTGCTGGTTTTCTGTCTAGTATTTCCATCAGTCACTCAGAGAAAACAGTTGACACCTCCAACTATAATTGCGGGTCTATTTCTTCTTTCAGCTCCATTAGTTTTTCCTTATACATTTGGGGTTTTATGTCTTCCTGGCGGTATTCTTATTTTATCATTACCTAATGTGCCACTTGGTCTCTAGTGATTTTCTTTGTTCTACAATCAACTTAATCTGATATTTATATAGCCTTCTTGTTTCTTTTCAAAATTAATGTTGGCATGCTACATCATTATCTGTCCTTTTACTGTCAGCCTATCTATACTGTCATATTTGAATTTATTTTCTTGTAAACAACATAGAATTAAAATTGGTTTCCACCTAGTTCTTCTTGCTTTAACTACTGTCTCTACACAATGGAATACTACTCAGGTATAAACAAAGAAAGAAATCTTACCTTCTTGCAACAGCATGGATGGACCTGGAGAGTATTATACTAAGTAAAACAAACCAGCCCATGAAAGATAAATACCATATAATTTTCCTTTTATGTGGAATCTAATGAATGAAGTAAGCTAACAAAATAGAAACAGACATAGACACAGAGAACAGACTGACAGTTGTTGCAGGAAGGGTGGAGGAATGGGTGGAAAGGTTAAGGGATAAGCAAATCAAACAAACAAACAAACAAAAAACAACTCACAGACAATAGTATGGTAATTACCAGAAGGAAAGGGAGCGGGGGAGATAGAAGAAGAGGATAAAGGAGGGGCAAATGGTGACTAGACGGTTACTTGATTTTGGGTGGTGAACAAACACACTGTAAACTATACAGAATTACACAACTGAAACGTATGTAATTTTATTAACCAATGTCACTTCAATAAATTCAGGAAAATAAATAAACAAATACTGAAAAAATAAAAGTAACTAGTATCTTTAAACCATTAGATTTATGCTAAGTGAAATCAGCCAGGCAGTGAAAGACAAACATCATATGATCTTACCTACAAGTGAAACCTAATCAACAACAAAAAGCAAGCAAAATAGAACCAGAGACATGGAAATAAAGAACAAAGTGACAGTGACCAGAGGGGAGGGGGAAAGAAGGTCAAGGGTCAAGTCAAGGAACATGTATAAAGGACACATGGACAAGAAAATGGGGAGGATTGAATGTGGGAGGTGGGGGTGGGTAGGGCAGGAGAGAGTAATGGGGGGGGAATGGGACAGTTGTCAACTGTAATTGAATGACGATAACAAAACTTAAAATGTATAAACATAAATAATAGTGAAACAGAAGTGTCCTTTAATAAACACATCTAAATAAATGGTCAACTGATATTTAACAAACATGCTATGACAATTTGTTGGAAAGAAAATCTTTTCAATAAATGATGATGGAACAATTGAAAAAAATGAAAAATATTAAAAAACAAGCCATTACATTTAAAGTGTTCGTTCATATGTTGGGGCTTAAGTCTGCCATTTCATTGTTTGCTTTCTGTTTGTTCCACATGTAATTCTTTATTTTTTTATTTTTTTAATTGACTGAAAAACTAAAATTTTTTTCTAGAATTCTATCTGTCTTGGCTGATGTGACTCAGTGGGTTGAGCATCATCTGGCAAACTGAAAGGTTGCCACTTTGATTTCTGGCTGGGGGCATGCGAGTGGCAACTGACGGGTGTTTCTCTCGCACACTGATGTTTCTCTCCCTCTCTTTCTCTCTCCATTCCTCTCTATAAATAAATACATAAATAAATAAATACATAAATAAATAAACACATAAATAAATACATACATAAATACATGCATACATACATACATAATCTTTAAAGCATTGTTGACGTTTTAGTGTTTGCAAGGTTTTCTAGTGATCATCTTAAGTATCACAGCATACATGCATAATTTGTCACAATATATTGAAACTTTGCCACCTGTGAGGTACAGAAATCTTATTTGTATTAGAGTATGTTTTTCTTCCCATTATTACATATACTGATCTTAAGATGAAATGATCTGCATGCATTTTCATAACATCAGATGATCTTAAACATTTTTGTTTAAATCATAAAACATGATTTAGAAATTCACAAGATGGAGAATCCAATACAGTTCGACCTTATTTTTTGCCCATTCTGATGGTCTTTCTATTCTCTTTATAACTTCATTTCTTTGCTTAAATATTATCTCTTCTTATGATATTTTTTGTCTTAGTATGATGGGTGTGATTTTTAAATGCATCCTGTACTTTGTCTACTATGTTAGAAGACTCTGGTTTCAATTAAAATATTTTATTTTCAGAGATGGTCATCCTATGTAGGTTTGGTAGAGAGATCCTGGGTTATTTTTATGGGATGTGGCTCCAATGTTAAATTTGTTTTCGTAGCCTTTGAAACATTGCTTAGGTCCACTTGGTTTCCCTGGAGCCACTGAGACTGATCCAGGCATATACTAAGTCTGATTTGATCTGATGCTAGAACTGGACAAGGCCAGGCCCCACTATTTCTCTCCGTGGGAGAAGGTAGTCTCAAGATTCAGAGATGAATTTTCCTTGGATGGTACTTGTTCTGGTGGTATCTTCACTTGGTTGTAATGGATGTCAAGTGCTTTTTGGGGTAAGTGTTTATCAGATTGACATCACCATTGCAAGTACCCTCTGCCAGTTACTCCAGAGTCTCAGGGCAGAGAGGGCATTTCAGACATAAAAGGGAAGGATAACTGTTCCTCTGTTGGCTTTTGTGAGCAGAGTTTATGACTGATACCCTTTGCCAGTGATTCCAGGCTTGTCTAATCTTGTCAGAGAGAATCATGTTTGGTCTGGCTGAAACTAAGCCTACCTGGCTGTCTTCTGTTGCTAACTTGAAGACACAACATGCAGGTTCTCAGCACCTTCTTATGATGACAGAAGGGAACTCAAGATACCTTGCTCCTTTGTTTTTCCTCTAAGTTATATGGTGTCACACCAGTTCTCCTATCTTTTATCACCTGTCAAAGTTTTTCTTTGGTTGTCACATTCTTTTAAGGGTTTATGGCTTACTTAGTGAGATAGGTTGGAAGAATAGTTCCTTGGCTAACTTTTTTGAACTCACAGTAGTAATGGTTGTGGTGGAAGATATCTGGAAAGTAAGAAGCTTTTCCAAAGACATACATATCCTAATCCTTAGATCTGTAAATATGTTATGTTATATCACAAAGGAAACTTTGCAGATGTAATGCCAGTTATGGGTTTATAATAGAGAGATTATCTTAGATTTAGGTTAGGGTCTTTCCAGTATAATCATATTAGCTTTTAAAAATAAAGAGTTTTCCCTGACTGTGGCAAGAGAGATTCAGTGGAATAAGAGAAAAAGATAGGCTATAGATAAGAAAGTCAGCTATATTCCAGTTGAGAGAAGAATTTTATATACCATTGCTGGCTCTCAAGACTGGTTTTCCTATCTGTCTTTATATTTCTAAACACATAATGATGTAACACCCAACCTAACTTCATAGAAACAATAAGAGGAACAAGTAAATTAATTCACAATAAGTTGCTTAAAAAGGATGACTGGCACATACTAAAATCTCAATAAATAAAGTTACATGTATTATTATATATCGTAATCCATAGACTGTCACTTTAACATATGCTAAATATGTTTATAAGGATGGAAATAATGTGTATGAATAACATACTAATACTTTCACATCATAGTTATAAATGCATATTTGTCATTCTACATACATAAATCATGGATAATTGTGCCTAAGTACAGAATTGTGGTCAGATGGACCAATTAAGTGTGATCTTTTATAGACGTATTGAAATATTTATTTTTAAAATAAAGAGATCAACTGTATTTGGTTTATTTACATAAAAATATAGTCATTTTTAAAGCTAGGTTAGCTTATTCTCATATATAGCAAAAAATTCTATAATTTTCATACCACAAAGAGGCCTTATTTACAAACATTTAGCCAAAAAATTAAAAAAAAAAAAACACTGCAAATAATGTGACCATGGTTGAAGCAATACGCTCTCAAGGAGTTTTAATTTTTTGAAAGGGATGTTGACCTTTCCAAGCCATTAGGTTACCATTTAGTGTAATGAGTGCTAATTTCCTAAGTGGTATCCAGTGACCTAAAAGAATTTGCACAACTTCTAAAAGTATTTCTTAGTCCCTATGGTATAGTTTACACAGTGGTAAAAATATGGCTCATTATCTCACAAACATAAATTACAGGCAAAGAATTTAATAGTTGCAATGACATTGTTTATTAATTTAACTAGGTAACAATGAAAGAAAGTTTTCTAAAAATAAAGTGAAATTTACCTGCAGAAAGATGAGTATTAGCATATGGTATTTTCTTTTTTCCTGTTTTTATCCCAAAAATAGCCTTCATCTACAAATCCATTTTACAACAATTTTTTACATGTAAATGAGTATCAGAAGGGAGGGGCTATCTCAGGGCTAATTTCTTCAGTGCTCTCAGAATGATGATTTTCATCTTCTCCTACTGCTCTCTAAGGCCCTTTTCTGGTTCTGCAAACTGATGTTTTGCTGTTTTCAAGCTTGAATGGCAATCGGAACATATTTTTTAGTTCAATGAATTTGTATCTAGGCAACTTCCTAATTGCCATACATAAACTGCTTCTTCAATTTTTCCATAAAAATATTCTTATACAAATCATTGCCCCTACAAGAACGGAATTTAGATTTCTCTGAATGATAGAAAAAGGGGTAATAGAATGAATAGCATATTATACACAATATATTCCCATAACATTGTATACATATTATTCTTGCTTTTCCATTGTGCATCATAAATATGAATACTTAAGAGAATGGAACTCAGTTTTTCTCTTTCTCATTCTTAATGTGAATCATAAACCCATGCTCAGAGTTATGGTGAACTCTGAAACTACTGTTTCAGAGGTGGGAGGTTAATTATGATGTCAGGAACTTCAAGTTGTTAACTTAGAGTATGTTTGAACGAAGAACATTAAGGGTGATGAAGCAGTAATGTGTTAGTCTTTGTGAGCAGCAAAGATTGGGAGGGTAGTGGGTGGAGCTTTATTTGTCATAGAAGTCCAATAAATATTGTGTTTTTCCTTTTTACAAATTTACCTAGGAAATGTTAGTTGCAGGATCAAGTTCATTATGACCCTTTTCCCCTCGATTATAGCAAACAATATGCATTCTGAAGAATATAAGGTATTTTATTCCCAGTTTTAAAGCATCTGCATTAACCTTATTGACTTGAGAATCTTCCTACAACACATCAAACTTGACTGTGCCCCAGATCCACTGCTTTTACTAATTCCTCTGATCCACTTCATTTTCTAAAGACATGCAAATTACTTCCTTATTCTATAAAGATCGCTGTTTACTGGTCAACTAATCAGAAAGGCCTTTGGGGATGCATCTCCACATTTTTCTCTGACTAATATTTCTCAGTTTTCAGTAGTATTTTAATAGTACTTAATAATAAAGAATATTTTTAATTCTCCTTCCTCACTAGAATGTTAACTCCATTATTGCGAGATTCTTTTGGTATAATTGATATATCCCCCAATTACTAGAAGAACCTCTCACTTACTAAATACTCAAGACTTCTTTATACCTCCAGTGACTTTAAAAGTGACTGTTGTATAACAGATATTCACTTACATATTTATTTATTGATCCAGTGAATTAATTAAATTGAGTAATTTTTTGAAAGGAAAACATATTTGAAGTAATATCTATTCTGTGTGCATAATTAATACAAAATCATGCAAAATAATATTTCCATTGTTTTATTTAACTTGCTTCAATCTTATCTCAATAAAATATAAACATTATTATTCTCCCTGCTCCATGTTGTTAGAACTAAAGCTTAAAGCCCTTGGCACAGACCAAGAAAGTGGTTTCATTAACACATTAGCTAAGCTAGAGATAGATCGATAGGTAGGTATGTAGGTAGGTAGAAAGTTATGTTCTCAGTGGAAATCAGGCTCTTCTATGGAATCACAAGGAAGACAGTCCAAAGACCCACACGTGGGAGATGGTGGGATAGCAAGATGGTTTATTTGTGTAGCAGACTGCACTCAGGGTTCCAATTACCCATCTCCTTCCATCCTGCCATGGAAATAAATCCAACTGTCTTCAGCAAGGCCAAAACAAAAGCCTGTGTCCAGAGTTTCAGTTTCAATTAAAATTTAGTCCTTTTGCAGCCCACAAAATCAGCTGTGAGCCCTGGTAACTGCTAGACCTGTATGGTCACATGCTCCTGGATGAGAGAGTGCACAAACAGTGGGATCATGAGTCACAAGCAAGAATGAGAGAGAGAGATAGGAAGAGAGAGAGAGATTGATGCTTGGTTCCCCTGGGATTATATTACTTGCAGTTTAGGACAGATCAGGTGCTTTTTCTAAATAACCAATGAACTTTTCAAGCTTTTGTGAGCCTTTAATATGTCCACACCCCCTAGTTAGACTGACAGGACTCTATAGTCAAACTTTTCTCCCTGCGACACCCAACTCTAGTATGAGATGGGGGGAGGTAGATGTGTTAATACTCTTGGTAGAGCAATATCATGATCCCCTGCATGTGAAACTGTAGCTTCCTGGTGAAGCAAAGGGGCTTACGCTCCCCAATTTATTAAGCTTGATGTCTAATGCCTTCTGCTATACCTTTCTTAATAATTAATTAACTACCTATGGTCCCCCTGGATATATTTAACTTTGTAATCTTACAAGGGTAAATGAATGAAGGTCTCATCTCCTGTAATTGCTTTTTGCTCTCTAGGGGACTTAGCCTTGTCTATCCCTAGGCTTTTTACTTATTAGATATACCTGTAAAAGCATAAATGAGGACTAGGAGTTGGTGTCCTAGAAACATAGACAAGCAGCTGTATTTTCAGAAGCTGGGATTTATTGGGCTGTAGGTTGCATAGCTGTGGCTACAAGCAGAGTGCAGGAGTAGCTCCAGTGCCTTAGCAATCTGTGGTCACTATGGGCAGCACCTTGGCAGCAACTCTGGGGTAGGATTTTTCTTCCACCACCTCTACCACGACACGTAAGCAAGCACTTACTGATTGGTGGCCTAAGCCAATGGGGCTGGGGGAGTGAGTAACTGCCAGAAGAGAACGTATTCCCAAACTGAGTTCTGGGCAGTGAACCCAAATGCTGTCTGAGTGGCAGAGAATTCAGGGATCCACTGCTGAGCCACAGGAGGCAGAGAGCTTGCACAATCTGAGCAGCAGGGAGATGGCAGGGGAAGGCAAAAGGGAAACTGAATTGTGTGCCAGCGCTTGGCTGGGCTTGGCATTGACTAAGGGAGGTCCTCCATTCTGCATGCCCAGTTAGAGGCATTGCAGAGGATGGGGATGGAGCAGTTGGGTGATGCCAGAGATGCATGCTACAAACCTCTGGGCTGCAAGCCACATCCTGAGTACCTGGGGTAGTGCATGAGACAGCTGGCTGCTCCCAGGAACTGAACAAACCAGGATAGAGGTGGAAATGAGGGGTGACTGGGCATGTTCTCACATGCAACACAGCTCGACTGGGCATTGCAGTTAAAAATGGTGCCCCCTTCCATGTGCTGAGCTAGGTGCTTAGAAGCTGCAAATGGGGAAAGGAACCTAAAGTGTGCCCATGATTCCATGTGTTAGATGCAAAACTCACAGGATGCAGGCACAGGAACACTTCCCATGTTCTGTGTTACCCAGTGTTGATTAGCTTCATGTCCTGTTGCAGCCAAAAAATACTGGGATTTGTGGAGACAGTGCTGAGAACAAAGTGTGACTGTTTTACTTCTCTTAGTCCATAACTGCCCGAAGGACTCCAGGATAGGCTGAAGAAAAGCAGGCCCCACCCTCTTTGTGCACTGGACCAACTGTGAAGGTGTTGGGCCCATACCCCAAAATTAGGTCTTAGATCCGAATCTGAAGTGGCAGTGATAGAGATGATGCAGGGCAGGGAAAAGAAAGTGGAGAGGCCACACAAGCAGCAGTATTGGGAAGAGAGACAGAAATCATGAACAGTACTCCCAGCCCTGGGAAGCAGGGTTCCACTTCTCATCGAGATCCCTGTCTACATGATCTCCCTCCTCCAGCTAATTGGTCAAATGTTGTGCATAGAAATTACGCTCTTCCACAGAGTTTCAAGGAAAGCATTCCAAGGACCCATTTCTGGGAGACTGTGGTGTGACAAAGATGGTTTATTTGTTTGAAAGCCTGCCCCTGGGTTTGCAATTTGCCATCTTCCTGCATCTTGAGGTCAAACCATGTCCTCAACAAGGCCAAAACAATAGCCAGTCCAGAGTTTCTGCTTTATATTCAAGCTTAGTCCTTTTGGAGGCCATGAAGTCTGCTGTGGGCCACAGTAGCCACAAGACCTGCATGGTGGTGTGCGCCAGGTGAGAGCCTGTGAATGAGTGGAACAAGTGCATTGAGAGATAGAGTGTGTGTCATTCTTTGTTCCACTGGGATTATATAAACTGGGCTTTGGGATGGACCTGCTGATTTTTGAAAATAACCAAGGAACTTCCCAAGCTTCCATGGCCTTTTGAAATATCTACATCCCCTAATTAGACTGACAGGCCTCAATGGTGAAGCTCCTCTCCTGGTGTCACCCAACAATCAGGTAGGAGAAGAGTGAAAGAAGGAGTGTTGATCTTCTTGGTGGAGCAACACTATTATCCCCACTGGTGTGAAACTGAAGCGTTCTGGCTATGCACACTGGCTCATGCTCCCCAGTTTATTAAGCTCAATGTGTAATTCCCTTTTCTTCCTTTTCTTATTAATAATTAGTTAACTACGCATGCTAACAGATAGACCAGTATAGACTTAACAAATCAATAAAGGAAAATAGAGTGGCATGAATTGAAATATGTCAAAGGATGATTGGGTCATTATGATGTATATTCAGAACTGGCCAGTCTCCCATCAATCTTCTTTATATTTTCCTCTAATTATGAGATTCCATAATTCTGATTTTTTTCCTACTAATTCTCTTTATTTTTTCCAATGTTTCTAGGGAGAATGATATAACTACCTTCTATTGGCAGTGATTCTTTGCTATGTGTGCAACCAGAAAGGCTGATATGTTTCTAACATTCTCAATTTCCTAATTTGGGTCTGCAGTTCATTTCATGAATCATAGCATTATTGCCTTTGCTCAGAGTCACCTTAAACTGGCAAAAAAACCACACAGAGGCATTTTTCCCAGCAGTTTCTGAGCAGGGTTGTATAAGTTGCTTTGTTTTGAGTTGTGTTTTAGGACATTTTTAGAGCATGCTTGTACGTCAATCATATACCGCTAGGCTTTCCACTTGACTTCATAGTATAGAACCTGCTTTCTGTAGCATTGTTTACCAATTATGCACTAGCTAGTGGTATTTGACATTGGTGTGTTGGTTCTGTTTTAATCTCTGTTGCCAACCTTGCCTTGTCATTTAATTACAAATACCATGTCGATGATGAAGTCACACCAAAAAGGTCAGTTTTGCAGCGATTAAAATAAAGCTAGTTATTTCATTAATGTAATTACTTGACAAAATTAAGTTGATAGTATATTTGAAGCATATTATATACTCATCTTTTAAAATATTTGACATTTTTATGGCTTTTGTTTGCCTCTTTGGGAGTTAAATATATAATCATAAATGGGACAAAGCATTCAATAATTATTTTCAGATCTTTATTACCTCCTAAAATTACAGGCTTAATGATCTGTTTCTTTCATGGTGACTGCTTGGCGTTATCAGACTCATTTAACTTGTTCATCTATCCAAATTATTGTGCTGACTCTGGAAATTAAGTAAACCTATTGAACATCCTCATCTGCAGATGACTATTTCTTCTTTATTGTAGACAATAGTACAGGGGGAACAAATATTTTTAAGTAAATGTTTTATTGATTGTGAACAATTTGGTATATACACAAGTATAGTTATTATTTGGGATTTATGGAAATGAAGGTTGTATAATATATTGTAATATAATTTAAAGCTTTTGAAAGGCAGAGATATTCTGGATAACAGAAATAAAAAGGGAGAAAATTATCAAGAGGCCCTAAGTTACCAGATTGCCTGAGTGTGTGGACCTCAGCTATATAGCCTTTGCTGGTTACATATCATCTGGCTGGAGCTGCTGAGTGTGTTTCTGCATCATAGTTAGTATATAGTAAATAACTATATAATCTAATGTTCTTTTGGAAACCTGAACCATGTCACATATCTAAATAGAACCACTATTGTGGATTGAATTGTGCCATGTCAATACTCATACACTGACATACACTGAACCTCACCCCCAGTACCTCAGAACAAGACCTTATTTGGAGATAGGGTCTTTACCGAAGTTTCCCCTGTTAAAGTGAGGCAAAGGGCATCCCAATGTCAAACAGAACCTTTGAGGGGGACATGCACACAGGCTAATGCCATGTGAATAGACACAGGGAGGAGATGGTTTTGTATGAGCCAATATGAGCCAATAAGAGAGGTCTGGAACAATCTATCATTCACAGGCCTCAAAAGGGATCTCCCTCTGACAGAATAATGTCAGACTTCTGGACTCTAGAACTGGGGAACAATATATTTCAGTTGTTTAAAGCCACCCAGGTTGTGGTCCTTGGCTATGGCAGCTCTAGGAAAGCAATACCACCATCTTCAACATACATGATTCTGCCTACCTGATGACGGTGCTTGGATGAGGTTTGGCACCTGCCCTGTGCAGGACCACGGGGATAGGCTCGCCTTCCTAACACAGTGTTAGGGGTTGGGTAAATCGCCTAAACCAAAGCCCAGAATCTTTTCACAGAGGTATTTAAAGTGAAACAGAGAATAATAGGCATACCCTCAGATGGAAAATATGAGTCCAGAAGCTGCTGATTGCCCTTATTTTTCTCAAAGAAGAAAAACAATGAGCAGATATTGAAAATGGATGCAACACACAGAAAGGAATAATGTTAAAGGGCAGGAAAAGGCAAGAATCACTGGTTATAGTTCTTAAATATTCACTCCTCTAAACTTTCCTGGCTCCATGAAGCATTGCAGGGAAAATTTTTTGTTTTTTTCTTTTGCTAATTTCTTGGTTTGCTATTGTGCAAATTTCTTAAACTGGCCCTACATTCTTGCTAGCAAAATTATATTAATATTAGTTACTTTTTGAGATTATCCAAAGATCAAGGTAAACATTTTTAGTTCCTGGCACATAGTATATACTGAATGAAATGAATATGTTTTAATACTACATTCATCAATGTCTAAACAAAAATAGTAACTGATTAATATTCATGGTGTTCCTTAAGATGAAGGTCGAGAATCTTGACTTAATGTAGTACCATAATAACATCAGGTGAAATATCCTCATCATGGTTACCTTGCCTGTCTGTTATGTCTAAGTCTTATTTGGTGGCTGTACTTTTCCTTTGATTTTGAGTAGGCTTCTCCCTGCCCCTAGTTAAGTTACTGCTGGCTTCAACATTCAGGGCCTGTCACTTATCCAGCTCCCTGCTGTTTGAATTATTTGTGGTACTGCTCTGCCTTAATTCTGCTAGTTTGTGATTCACAACACAATGGGCACTGCCGATAGACACGGTCATTGTCTGGCAAGGTGTCAACAAAGCCACCTGAATTGAAACCTCATCTTCTTTCCTGAGTTGTTGGCTCTCATATAGGTACATTCACCCTCTGACAAGAGGAAAAATAATCGTGATGGCAGTAGTTTAGCAACTAATATATTTCTGTTTCAGAAAAGCAGCCATTTAAGTGAGATGAATTATAAAAATACTGGCTAATAATAGACTACCTTAAAATGTTCTAGAGCCTGGTTTTAAAAATATTTTGCTTCCTTATGTACATAATATTATTCTTGCATTAAAATTGCTTCAGGAAGCTTCTAAGGTAATTTTGTGTTCAATTTTTACAACTGAGGTCATTGCACTTTGTATGCATGACTTCTAACAATCCTGCTTCACCTGAGCTAAACCTATGGCTGTTTATACATGGCTGCTCTTTGGCTATAACTAGAGGCCATATAATATAGATGTTTCTGTTAAGAAGTAACAGAAATGAATCGTTAGATGAAATGTGCCCTTTAGAATGGAAAATAAGCAAAATAAACACAATAATTTCTAGAGGACAAATTTAATATTACATAGTTATTTAAAGAAATCTTTCACATCATCTGTATTGTCAAATGAGTGATTTTATTAATGTTTTAGATAGAAATAAGCTTTGAAAAGATGCAAAAGAATGCTTGTCATATTGATGTTTATAGACTTTGAGTTTGTAATGTAATAAATGTAATAAAATTAAACTTTACCTATCTTGGTAACTTCTAACAAAATTACAGTGTAAGTTGATTTGTTTCAAGTTTATTGTCTTGTTGATACCGGTTATTTTTAGAGATATTTCTTCACAAATCAAATTTCTCCTTAATAACTATTTAGTTACTCATTAGCATTATCCCAACAAATGCTATTCTGTGGTATCTATTACAAATAAAACAAGAAATAAAGTAAAATTAATAACATAAAAAAGATAAGCATTGTTTTACAAGAGAGAATTAAATTCCTGTAGGAGATAGTGCAGGGTGCCATAGGAACACACAGAAGAGCTAACTGAGTCTCCCAGGATAAATCACATTTTATTCTCTAGGGGAAAAAAAACAAAATTTGCATCTTCTAAACTCCTAAAGCACACACATGCACACCCACGATCCCACACACATACACATGCCCACAAACACATGTCACCAGCAGAGTCAAAATTTGTATAGGAAAAGCACATACAAAAATATCCCATCTCTGATATTATAAAAATTGCTAATCATATTAGGGATTAATTATTTGAGCAAGGTGAAGATAAATAAAATAAATAGGACTAACAGCAGCAGCAAGTTAAATTCCTCGTAATCTTGTATTTCAGGAGAAAGGTAAATTTTCTTGAATTCTGTTCCAGGTCACAAGAAGCACAAACACAGAAGCACATACACATGCAAATTTTGGAGCTTTTTGTTCTGTTACATATTTTAATTTTGTGAAGCATCAAGAAATGACAATTTGAAAGCTTCAAATAAAGATATTCATTCTCCCAGTTGTCTCAGTCTAAATTGTGACTTATTTACATATAACTTTAGTAATGAATCAGAGGTCAAAAATTTACCCCCAGAATGGATATTTCAGGGCTGGAAATTAAGTGGCAAAGACAAATTAAATGACATATCTGTGGAGCATATGGGCCAAAGCAGAAGCTATTGATGGAGGACACAGAGCTGGGGTTTGAGAAATGTGAGAAAAAGGATGTACTCTCAAACCTGGAAAAGATTCCACGATAATACTAATGATCAGAAAAACTTCAAGACAGACTCCAAATGTTCCAGAGTGGATTGACTTAAACATTCATGAATGAAATGAATAAAAATAAAATGCTCTGAACAAGTATTAGAGAGTACATGTTGATTATAATCTAAATAATCTATTGGCACCCTATAAATATGTTTTAATTAACTCTAGTGTGACTTAAGTATACTTTGTGTCATATAAAAACAGTTTAGAAAGTTGAAATTAGCAAATGATAATGTTATACAACTAGTAGAAATGTTTTAAGGACATGGATATACAGAAAAAAAAATAGAAATTATGGGGAAATTCAGCATAAAAATAAAAACTGTATAATAGGACAAAATGGGATTTGTAAGCTGAAAAGGACAATATCTGAAATAAAATTTCCACTGGGTGGATGTGGTAAGCAGAATAATGACCTGTACCCCCCAAAAGGCCACATCGTAATCTATAGAATCTGTCAGTGTTAGATTACATCAAAATAAAAAATTAAGTTGCAGATAAAATTAAATTCTTAATAAATGACATTGAATGAGACAGATTATCCTGGATGATACAAAGGAGCCCTAAGTAATAACAAGAATCCTTAAAATTAGAATCAGAAAATAGAAGAGAAATTTTAAGTGATGTGATGTGAAGATTCAACCTGCCTTTCTGGCTTTGAAGTTGGAGGAAGAGGACCATGAACCAAGAAATGGGGCCATTTATAAAAGTTGGAAAAGGAAAGAAAAACAGATTCTTCATTGGAATGAATACAGCCCCACAGACACCTGGATATTAGCCAGTGAGACCTGTGACATGCTCCTGACCCACAGATCTGTAAGGCAACACATTTGTGTTGTATTAAGTACCCTGTGGTCATTTGTGAAAGCAAAATTATCAAGAAATATAAATACAGGAATTTCAAGAATTAAAATGAACAAGCGAGAACTTTAACACAAACTGTTACTACAAATGTTTTAAGGACTTAGTGGAAAAAGATAGACCCAATAATAGAAAACCTGGGGGAGCTCAGTGGAAAACTGGAAACTATAAGAGAGAAACAAATGGAAATTGTAGAATTGAAAAGGGCAGTATCTGAAATGAAAATGTTACTGTGTAGAAAGCAAGAGATTATACACAGACAATGAAAAGATCAGTTAATCTGTAGACATATTAAAAATATTTAACTGAAGAAATGATGAGTGCTGGATATGATAAATGTGTGGTTAATGCAAAGCTTTTTTCTGGTTTCTATAGATGATTACATTCAATTTCTCCCCTCCTTGTATGTGCATTCCACTCCTCATTGAGAGATTAAGTGTATTAGAAGGCAACCAAGTGACATTCTGGGGCTTTTCCATACTTTGAAAGATCTTGCATCTTCTATTTTTTTTTCTCCTGGACCCCAGCCACCATACACTGAGAAGCCCAAACTGCATGACAAGGTCACATGTATCATTCAGCAAACTGCCACAGATGAGCTCCCAGCCCCAAATAGCACTAACTGCTAGACGAGTGAGTGATCCGTTATGCACATATAAATCAGAACTGGTGAAGACAGCCCAGCCCCAGCTGATCTCACACCTTGCAGAACTATTTATTTGAGCCCATGCAAACACTCCTTTCTTTGTGCAACCCACTAGAGCCTATGTCTACCAATGTTAGATAAGCCCAGTTCACTGCCTTGACTCAAATTAATTGCTTTAGACTGCTTCTTACACTTCTAAGCAGTTCGATGCCACAGAACTTAAACTTCCAGTAGTGGTCCCCCATCTTTCCAAGGCCAGGGAAGAACATACAGTAGCTAATCTTGTGTTCTTAAGTTTTTCTTTTTTCTTTTTTATTTATTTTTTTTAAACTTGCTCTTTTTTTTAAAGATTTTATTTATTTATTTTTAGAGAGGGGAAGGGAGGGAGAAGGAGAGAGAGAGAAACATCAATGTGTGGTTGCATCTCATGTGGTCCCCATTGGGGACCTGGCCTGCAACCCAGGCATGTGCCCTGATCGGGAATTGAACCTGCGATGCTTTGGTTTGCAGCCCATGCTCAATCCACTGAGCTACGCCAGCCAGGGCAAGTTTTTCTTTTTTATCCACCATATCTAATTATATCACAGCACCCTGCAAGGATATATTATTCAAATGACATTAAAGAAACTTCATTCATGTCTCAAAATTGTGAATGAAGGAAAGTAGGAAAATGTCCTACTTTCAAGAGCAACAGAGCAGCCCCCACCCCAGATGATACTGCTGTCAAAGAAATGCCTTGGTCATCAGTAGACTTCGCTGTCATTTCTTCTGCACATACTCTCTATCAAGACATACCATCCTTAGGTTAATAGGGTGCACATCCCAGTTCACTCTATTTTTAGGGTCTGTAGCTGAACCAAATAAAAGTGTTAACTTGAAAATTGCCTGAGATGAAAAACACATTTACTACAAAGGATAGTCCATCGTCTGAGCTTGCAAAGGTCAGATGACCCCGCAGACATAGGAAAATAGTTTTAATCACCTAAACTCTATGTGTCAAACTCTGTTTTATAGGGTCATTTTTCTTGTGAGAAAAACCAGTAGTCACAGTAGTCATGAGTTGTCTGTGTGACAACCACCAGTCAGAGCGGACCTCATGTCTCTTACTCATTTATTTCACTTTCTCTCAGTGGGACAACTAAACAGAAACAAACAAACTGAACTGAGATAAAACAAGGCAAACAAAACACTCTAACTTCCGGTAGGCAATAAGGCAATGACAAAAAGAAAGTAGAAAGGAATTCACAGAAGCTCAGGGGATTTTAGTATCCTTAGAACTTTTAGTAGTAGCTCTGGGAACAAGACTGGGTATGGAAGGGATTAAGGGAAAAATCCCCCCAAGTTCATAGACAACATTACAGTGATTACCAAAGGAAAGGGGGTAGGGGATCTTTTATGGCATAATCTATTTAATCCACCTGTTTAATCTTCTTGTTTATTAATTGTATTTCCATCTGCTCTCACTAGAATGGAAGGAATCCATTGCTCCTTCTACAATAATCATAACAGTGTGCAACAGATATGTTTTAATAAGTGATCAATTAAAATATTATGGCCTTATGAAAAGAATATTAAAAATGGATGAAATGTTACAGAATCAAAATGTTATACTTAAATGAAATAATCTAAAGATAGATTAGTAGAAAAAAGCACATAATTTGGTAAAGGATTATGTAAGAAAAATTATGTATTTATGTAAAAAATACATGTGCCAGGCACTGAGAGTAACACATTGGTATTGTAGAATATTAAAAAGGATATTTTAGATGATCTTTTAAAGAGTAAAAACAGTTCAAGAAATCACCAATAAAAATAACATATTTAACTTGATAAACATTTAAAAGTCATAATACACTGGAAAATATACTTTTAAAATTTGAAATATAAGATTAATAGCAAGATTTTCTGCCAATATCCTTAAGGATGTTGGATATCTTTGTATTTATGTTCAGTTTTACTAAATAGCTCTTTTTTTCTTTAAATTTGGTATAATTTTGGTTTATATGGAAACATAATCATACATGCAATTACCTAGTCAAAAATGCTAACAACTACCAACACTGAGAGTATTAATGTTATGGATATTATGGAGTTTCTACTGCATTATTTTCTAGTTCACTGACATCCCATATCACTGTATTAAATCACTATGGACATGTGGCCTTATCACAACTCTTCTAAACTGTGACAGAAGACTAGTGGCAGACTCTACATACCCAATGAATTAAGCTCAGTGAACTGTTGGTATAACTTAGTATTAGCTGACTATTTAAATTGAATTTGTAACTTCTTTTGAGTAGAGTGCCTTATAACCCTCTACATTCACATAACTAGAACAAATACATAGAACATTTAAAAGGTACTGAATGTAACAGTAGCAGTGTACTCTGGCAATTTCATTAGCAGTATTTTTTGCATATTTTTGAACATTTTTATTATGAAATGTAGTAAAAACAAAATTTAGTGAAAGACATATCTTTGATTTAAGAAATCATGATATGTATATGTGTATATATATATAATGTTTACATTAAAGAATATTTATTTCCTTTAAATATCAGGGAATGGTATTCTTGAGAATCACAAACAATATCCACCAATGTATACACCCATTTTTATTGGAATTAAACAAATTACTCTATGTGAATGTGCCAATTACAGTCCCATTAGTGGTAGAATGGAAACTTCAGGTGTCTCACACTACTATACACTTAATGTAGCTGGATTTTAATATAATTTTAATTATTATTAAATTTGTGAATATAAAATTTTATTTTATTATGGATTTAAATTTCTTCTCTCTGATATTCATGGAATTGAGTTTCTCTACTTGTACTTATTCTTCTGTGAAATCCTATTGATGTTTTCAACCACATCATTCAGTAATTGTTTTTATTGATTCATAGATATTGTTAATATACTTGGAATAAGAATCCTTGATTTTTTGCACATTATTCTGGCAGCATTTGGTTTATATTTTCATTCTAATTATACATTTTTAAATAAATAACATTTCTTATTCATTGATTTTGTAAGTTATCTCCAAATAGTTTGTAATTGTTTGTCTTCTATAACTTCCAACCCAATTAATAAAGTATTACCATATTGTTTTTTAAACTTTTATAATGTTGCCTTTTATGTCTATTTATATATTCAGTTGTTATTGATTGTTTTCATGTCATGGATAGCAGATGAAGTTTTACTTTTCTCCATATAGCTCATTGTTTCATGATTATTAAATAACTATTACTATAGTATTATTATAAAGGTAGTACTATTACTATACTATTACTATAAAGGTAGTACTATACATATTCTTAATCTCTAAAATTTAGCATTATAACCCATGATATGGGAGAACAAGTCCTCCTACTTTTTTTTCTTTTTATTCAAAAGAGTCTTGCTTATTTGTACTCATTTAATCTTTTTTGTCAATGGTTTTCAACTGGTGGTGATTTTGCTCACAATGGGATATTTGGCAATATTTAGAGACAAGTTTGATCACCATGGATGGCATCTTGCAGGTAGAGACCAAGGATTCTGATAAATACATAAGGATGCAAAAGACAGCATCCCACAACAAAGAATGAGATAGCTCCCAACATCAATGGCATCAAAGCTAAAACCCCTGTACAAGACAGATGTTAGAACCAGCTTGTCTGTGAATAGAACTTAGCTGAAAATTTGATGAAAAAAGCAATGAACAACTTGGAGATATTTTTCATACTCAAGATGTTAAGTAGTCCTATCCACAAGCCAGCATGCATCTCTACATTTTTTAAAGATTTTTAATATTTTGTTGAATTTCCTTTAAATAACAGACACAATTTTTATTAGACTCTCTTGTGGACTTACATTAATTTTTAAAACTCTAAAAGTTATTCATTTAAGCTATATTGACTACATTAATTTTTATAGAAATGTACTTGAATTTATAATTTTTAAACATAAAACTTTATGTGACTTTACAAATTTTAATAATTTATCTGAATATTCTAGTAAAATTTCTGCAAGTATTTTTTTTCCTTTCCAGATATGTATTTTTGGTTTATTTTTCTTACTTTGTATGGTTACAGGCATTTTTAATTTACATGTTTCTTAGCAAAAATGGTAATAGATTGAATTTTTATTTTTTCCCAATGTAAGGTATGCTTTCAACAATCCATCATTTATCATGTTGAATTTTTGTGCCTGCTTATATTAACATTTAAAAGTTTCTTACTGTTTGTGTTTGATAAAGTTGTAAACATTAAATAATTTTAAATTATACTTTCTACATTTAATGAAATGCTTCTTTTGATATGTTAATGTAAGGAATATAGGTTTAATTTGTTAATATTAAACATTTGAATTATTTATGGGATAAATGAAATTATACCATAATTATTCATTGTTTATGCATTGTCCAGACATAGTTTGTGATACTGCTACATTTTCAGTGACATTAATGTTCTTTATTTTCTTTTAATTAATTTCAATTGTTTTGGTATCAAGGCTATGCATTCCTTTGTAAAATGAGGTAAAGAATGTCAAGAGTTTCTATTTTTTGAGTTTTTCGGCTCTGAGAATTTGTTAACTACTATATGGTAGATCTCACTTGTAAAAAGGACTCAAGTTGTATAAAGGGTTTCTCTACATTCTAATTAGATTGCATTAATGTTTTGAGGAACATTCAGTCATTCCATTTCTTATGTAATACTATTTTTAGGAAGAAAACCCTCTATGTTTTCAATTTTGTTGGTATGGGTTTATTCACAGTAACATTCCTGTATTGGCTTCTACCATGCAGTTTTACATTTTCCGTGTGTTGTGTGTTTTATTTTCTACTCAGTCTCACGATTAGGTGATTTCTTTTTCTGTCCATTTCTGTATAGTTAGGTTTGTTTTCTGATCATTCTCTTACTGTGATTGTTATTCTTGTGAGTTAATGCTGAATGTGGGATTCCTGGTTTATTCCAAACTTTTTTTGGGAGCCATTGGATTTCCTTCCTGTCTTCTGTCAGTGAAATTGTCATTTCAGAATTTCAATTTTACAGTGATTGGCACAAACCCTCAGTTGAAAGTATGCTTGATGCTTATTTCTGGCTCATGAATTTTGCTTTAATTCTGTGGGTTTCACAGCATCTTTATCTTTTGGCTAGGTCAGTGTTACATGTAATAAAAATTATTATAGCCAGGATTGTACTCTCTTCCCAGCAACCTGGAATGCTTCCTTGTATGTGTATATAATATCTTCCATGTTCTTTGAAACAGAAGGAGTGCCCTTTAGGTATACATTTCCAGCTGAGCCTCACATACTGCCAGAATATTTAGCAAATACTATGATGTAACATGTGTAGATAACTATAGATACACGGCATGGCGAGAATGGAAAGAATATTGTCCAGTACTCTACCCTCCAAGTAACTGTTACTCTTAACATCACTCATTAAACCATATTTTATAGCCACCTACTTATCTTATTTCTTTCAGTTTTCATCAAGATAAATCCATACAGTATGAACTGAGTGGTGAGTACTATCCAAGACATTGAATACAAAATAACATTTTTTTCTGACAAACCTTACCTAATAATCACCCAGCTATATGTTCTCATGAAACCAAAACATACTTTATTTTGCTCTCATTTTTAAACTATATCTTTAAATACTTCACTTGAAAAAGTAAAATAATAATGATAAAAATATAGACCATTAAATCACTCATTTTTATTAGGTTCAGCACTTATTTTTTTGAACTTTTCACTAGTGTAATAAAATCAATGAGATATTTGGTGTCATAGATAGAGTCTCCTTGTAAATTCAAGGGTTTTAAAGTATCGCATATTGACAGAAAATTACTCCGAGTTTCTTGGAATGGAGTAATTTCATATTTGGCATAATAGTGGGTCAAAAATTACTTTAGATAAGGTAAAATACTATATGTTTAGAGAAACATAAGCAGTTTAATTGTACAGCCTTCCTGAGAATTTAGTATTTCAAAAGATAGCAAATTAAATGCTAATAAAAAATTTGAAATTTTGGATCAGAGCAAATACCACATAATTATTTCTTCTGTTCCAAAATGTCAGTGGAGTTAGAAAGCCATCTAATCATGGTCAGACTTATTTTTTTCCATGTGTAAAATGGGACTGCAGGATCTGAGTAGGCACATGGGATCAGTTATGAAAGAATCCATACTGAAACTGTAAACAAATATACAGGTGTTCCTACAGTGCCTGAAAAGCACTAAATATTTCAGAACACTAATACAGGGTCAGTGTATTGTATATTTTCATGACTAGGAACAATAAAAGACAGGAAACAGGAAATAATCAACTGGAAAGTCATCCTCTCTTACTCTCACTTTTGCTTTTTGTGGTTTTGGTTTCCTGTGGTCAATGACAGTCTGAAAATATTCAGTAAAAATTTCCAGAAAAAAAAAGTATTCATAAAATTTCAACCGTGGGCCATTCCAGGTTGTGTAATGAAGGCTCCAGCCATCCTGCGCTGCCCTACATGGAAGGTGAATCATCTTTTTGCTCAGTGTATCTACATTGCATAAGCTACCTGTCCATCAGTTACTTAGATGTGGTCCCATTTATCAAACAAGCTGTCTTGATATCACAATGCTTTTATTCAAATAACCTTTATTTTATTTAACGATGACCCCAAAGCACAAAATAGTGATTCTGGCAATTCACATATAACTAAAAAAAGCCTTAAAGTCAATCATAGGTATGTATGCATAGGAAAAAAACATAGTATATATAGGTTTCAGTACTATCAACAGTTTCAGCAGGTCTTAGAATATATCACCTGCAGATAAGAGAGGACTGTTGTATTACTCAAGGTGACTGTAATTCAGAAAGAGGAAAAATAATGCGAGTTTGAGAAGTTAGTCAGAGGCATTTCTCCAGTGTCACTCTTGGTATTGAGAGATCGGCAATGCTTAGATAGTTCATTTCTAGTGTACTAACACAAGGTAGGTCCGGCTCATACTCGGTGCCCAGAAATGTATTTACTAATTGCTTTCAGGGAAATGAAATGCTTTATCAGAATCAGGTTAATGTAAATGTGTTCTGTCTTTATGGGAGAAAACAGAAAATTGTTCTCATTGTGAAAAATGCATTAGAGAGTAAGTGGGAGGAAATGAGAATTAAATCTGACAAAAGTTAACCTTGACAGTGAAGTTGAGGTCGTGGAACTTATTTCTGAATTTTCAGCTTTCTCACCTTTCTATCCCCTGATATAATTTCTTGTTCTCTACTTTCGATCTGAAATATAATTATGAGATATCTTCTCAAATTTGAGTAGGCATTATTGATTTAGAATATCCCATAGTGTTTTAGAAAATACTATATTGCTACCCATGTTTTATATTACAATGTCTCTCCCTACTGCCCTCCATTCCAGTGAGAAAATGAGTTTCCCGAATCCAGGTTTGGATAGGGAAGAACTATAACAGCATCCTTGACTTTTAAGGGTGGGTGTAAATGTATGGTTTACAAATGCTGATAATTGAAAAGCAAAGCAAAAAAAAGAAAAAGATGAATTGGGTTGTTCACTTGGAGCAAAGTAAGTGTCTGCCCAAAGGATATTTCAACATATTTGCATATGGATTGATCAAAACTAATTACTCCTTCTAGATAAGTAAATATAAAAATAGTAAGAATCAAAGAGGTTTAATGCTAACCGAACAATAACATCCTTTAGTGTATTAAAGGCTTCATTATGGAAAACGGGATTGAGAGTGAAAGATGAAACAGGAATAATGTTCAATTTTTTTCCTGGTTTTTCCTTAATCAATGCAATACAATCATTCAGGACTGTACAACTTGTCATTTCTTTGAAGAAAATGTGTTCATTTTCTGTTTTATTCCTAGAAAAGCAAATTGACAAAAGCCCAGCTCATAGGAATTTATGAGGTTTCTTTTGTCTGGTACCCAGTGGATAGCCAGTGATATTAATTTCCACTACCTTTTCCTATTTAGTTATGTGGATACACCTTAATTTTTGTCACATTATTATAGCATGTTATAACATTATAATATGTAGACCTTCTGTTTAAAGTTTCTAAGGAAATATACAGATAATTTTATTAAAAAACAAACTAAACATGAAAATTCTGAAAATGACAGTTTTTAATAACCAAGAAGGGCATAAAAATACATTCAAGTTCATTGAATGGGAAACAAATAAATAAACATGTGGCTGAATAAAGAGCATATGTAAAATCAATGTAAATATATTCATGAATATCCTCAGCTTCTGAAAGCTACTTCATACAATAAGGCATAATTACAGAATCAGAGAAATATATTTGACTATATATCATATAAATAGCCTGCCCAGGGAAATAGAAAACAATTAACCTAAAAGGATTATTCGGTAATGCTGACATCATCTATCTCATTTAAAATGCTTCCTCTTACCACAGCGTAAACCTAAGAACGCATTTCTGTCAATGCCCACTTAACTAAATATCTATTTTAAAATATTTTGTATTATGAAATTCACTGAAATGCAAAAATGTATGTCAACAGATTCTCTAACCATTGATAGGAAGTCTGATTTGGGGTGATGGCACAATATTTTTTGCCCACAAATAACTCTGAGATAATACTGTTTACCAGATGATACCAAGTAAGAAGAGAGGACCACTATCTTTTCTCCCAAACAAATGCACTTTGAAGTTTCATTGTACAGACAGAATGATCTTCTAAAAATATATGTTAAAATATCTCAACTACTACTGAGCTATTTCAATGAGTGTGACAAAAGGTGTTTTATCAGGGACACAAACCAAGTCTTCTCCCCTTAGTCTATATCCACAAATGTAAACAAACTTAATTCAATATCATGCAACATAATGCATAAATAAAATTAGATCAATTATTTGACATATTTTATTTTTTATTGAATAGATGATTTACTAGAGAAAAGATACCACTTAGAGTAGCTTGATTCTTCTTATACCTTTAATTTAGTCTCATATATAGCTGTAGACAATAGCTGAGCAATTATCCCTAATTAGGATGAGTTCCAGCCTCACCTTACAAGGCAGACTTACAGAAAGGCTCTTTGATCCAGACACGTAAGAAACCTGGGCTTGAGGCAGAGAAAAGAGTCACGTGGATTCTGGAGGCATTTATAATCCTGTATTAAAGGAAGATCGATCTTAATGTGAATTGATGACTAGTAGAACATAATGTATGTCAATTTTCTCCCCAGTGGTAAAGCAATCATTTAGGGCTCTCAAGTCCCCATGGAGGTTTCCCGTTGCCACTGGACACTATCAAAACCTAGAAGGATCTTTTCAGATCTTCAGGAAGGTTTCCTTCCAATTCACAGGGGGAAAAGGCAGTTATACCTTCTGGGACTCTCTCAGCTGTTCTGAAAACTCTATCGACACATCTCCCTGTCCACTACGTCCAAGTAACATAGCAGCCCTAACACTTCTCTGACTACATTCTGCTAGGGTTAATTGAACATGAGTCACCCAAGATGTTTCCGGGGATTGCATATTCCTGACATATTCAGGCTTTAGTCTAGTTGAAACTTTGTTTTAGATTTCTATTTTACACGGGTTAGCAAATTACTTTCTGCAGGAAAAGATATGACCACTGCTTTGTGTGAATAAATTTCATTAGAATTCAGCCATCTTGACTGACTTAGGAGTTGCTCATGGCTGCTCTTCTGCTACAACTTTGCCTATTGGGAAGTTTCTGCAGAGATGTGTGATCGACAAAGCCTATGATATTTAGAACCTGGCCATTTGCAAAAAAAAAAAATTGCTGATTTCTGCTCAAATAAATGTTATAAAAATAAACTCATTGCTTCAGGTTTATTAGTTAATTTGTAACAATGCTGTTGATGGAGAGCAAAAATGGGCATCACTATGATAAGATTAATAAAATGATGCAAATAAGTAATATTGGAAGTGACTTGCCAAAGAACAAATTTCAAGATACTCAGGATTTGTATGAATAATTGAAATCATTTTCCACAATGCAATTATTTCTTCCCACTGAAAGTTATCAATTCCAGAAACATAATCTTACCAATCTTCATGTTGTTAAACACTATACGAGGAACAAAGTACATTTTATGTAAAATAAAATAAAAATTGGCCAGAAGAAAGAGGAGTAATTTTTCATTTTTATGAAAATATTCTGTTCCAAATAGTCTTCAATGAGTACCACTCAGAGCATCAGGAAGCAAAAAGACTGAAATCACTGCACAGCCTTCACACTGGTTAGCACTGACAACTTTAGAAGTAAAGAGCTCATACAATGAAGAGAAAATAAGATGTTCTCATCTTTAACTATCAGCATTCACCATTTTTCCTCCTATAGAACTTCAGTCTCATAAAACTAAAATCCCATCCTTTCGTGAATTACACATTTAAATGCACTCTAAAACTCCCCACTGCTATTTATTATGAAGATTTCTCAAAATCCTAAAACTTAATCATTCCAATAATTCATTTAAACATAGTGTGCATATTTAGTTCACTAAAATCATACCCAATTCATAAAGGGAAATTTTTTTTCTGAATTCGTAATGTGGTACTTTTGCATTTAGCCATCTGTGCACAATATGAATCATTTATTTTAATATTTTCCAAAGGATTTTATAAGCCGTAGCCTATATTTATCATTCTGTCTTTGATAAATAGCTATGTGAGCAAGGAATAGCCCCAGCAATTAGTGTAGCTATTCATGTAAAATTTTTCAAGTATCATTTTGATATCTTAGTATGATGAATTTCCTTTACTCTCTTCCTTAGTTTTATGAGAGGAATTTTTCATTTCATATTTCATGAATAACCTCAAATATGTTTCTATGGGAATTATAAACTATCTAAAAGGAAGCAATTACCTCATTCCTAACAAGACTCTTAAACAGTTAAGAAAAATGAGAGGCTACATGTACCAAATACATTTTTTCCTATTTTATGACTGATCACTCAAAAGTATTTGAGAGTATTTTTATGCTATTTCCATAATTTATAACCTAACAATTAAAACTTAAAAAAATTCTACTCTTCCAAGTTTTGTTAACAATATCACTACCAGGGCAAAACTAAAGTGACATTTTTTTTTTTTTGCAAGTGAGCATTGGTTGACTTTTATTTATTTATTTATATTTTTATTTATTTATATTTTTATTAATATATTTTATTGATTATGCTATTACAGTTGTCCCATTACCCCCTTCACTAGCCTCCACCCTGCACACCCTCTCCCACCCACATTCTCCACTTTAGTTCATGTTCATGTGTTATAAGTTATTTAGCTTCTACATTTCCCCTACTATTCTTGCCCTCCCCCTGTCTATTTTCTATCTACCATCTATGCTACTTATTCTCTGTACCTTTTCCCCCTCTCTCCTCCTCC
>CM052539.1:179517331-179601498 GCA_028533065.1 Trachops cirrhosus | reverse complement strand
ACATTTCATAAAGTTAAGGGCTTGGTGATGATGTACTCCTTTAACTTGACCTTATCTGAGAAGCACTTGATCTGCCCTTCCATTGTAAATGAAAGCTTTGCTGGATAGAGCAATCTGGGATGTAGGTCCTTGCCTTTCATGACTTGGAATACTTCTTTCCAGCCCCTTCTTGCCTGTAAGGTCTCTTTTGAGAAATCAGCTGATAGTCTGATGGGGATTCCTTTGTAGGTTACTGTCTCCTTATTTCTTGCTGCTTCTAGGATTCTCTCCTTCATTTTTACCTTGGCTAATGTAATTATGATGTGTCTTGTTGTGTTCCTCCTTGGGTCCAATTTATTTGGGATTCTCTGAGATTACTGGACTTGCTGGAAGTCTATTTCCTTTGCCAGATTGGGGAAGTTCTCTTTTATTCTTTGTTCAAATATCTTTTCCACTTGTTGTTTTTCCTCTTCTCCTTCTAGAACCCCTATAATTCAGATGTTGGAATGTTTAAAGATATCCTGGAGGTTCCTAAGCCTCTCCTCATTATTTTTGAATTCTTATTTGTTCATTTTTTTCTGGTTGTATATTTTTTTCTTCCTTCTGGTCCATTACATTGATGTGAGACCCATCTTTCATTCCATCACTGTTGGTTCCCTGTGCATTTTTCTTCATTTCACTTATTGTAGCCTTCATTTTTTTCATCTAGTTTGCAACCAAAATCAACCAATTCTGTGAGCTTCCTGAACACCAGTGCTTTGAACTGTGCATCTGATAGGTTGGCTATCTCTTGGTCACTTAAAAGGATGAGTTTGGGGGTTTTCATTTGGTCTGTTTCAGCCATCTCTTTGTTTTTTTTTTGTTTTTGGGTTTTTTTTTGGCCTTGTTGTGCTTGTTATGTGTGAGGGGCAGAGCCTTCGGTGTTCACCAGGGTGGGACACCCCAGTCACTTGGTTGTGAGGCTGCATGTGGGGGCGGGGTCTGAGAAGGAACAATGGCACTTGCTCCGCTCTCTGTCGGATTTCTGTCCATTTAGCCACTTTCACTGAGCAAACTGGGGCCCTCTGGTGCCAATTCCCATGTGGGTGGGCTTGTGCACCCCGTGGGACCTTCCTTTTCATTCAGTGCCTCAAGGCTCTGTTTCTCGGCACTGGGACCCTGAGTTGTGTGCAGTGCCTTGCTTTACAATCACCGCCTTGTCGGGTCTGCTGGTCGCTACCACCCGGGCTGGGGCCCAGCCAGCTGCCCAATATGTGCTCAGGGTCTGCCATTTAGTTGAAGATATTTATTTTTGATAGATGAAATAATAGTACAGTATATGACATACACGTATAGTGATGAATGTAATGACATAATATATACAAGAAATATTAGCAATAGTGGGCTTAAAATCCCTTTCATGGGTTGAAAAGATGTGAGAGATGTAACCTAGCATCTAAACATAGGGATATATTTAGCCTTACACATTGATTCAAACTAAAACGCCATGGCTTAAAATGGCAACATCTACTCTTCTGGGTTTCTCAGGTCTTTCTTAACAATTTTACAAAAATAAATATAAAAAAGAGGTCTGGTAGAGAGTATGGGCATTGTCAGATGAAGAATATTGGATCAATATTTCATGTTTCCACCTTTAGGTACCCCCCTCTCAGATGCCTGTTTGTGGTGGTATTCCCTGGTGTCCGAAGATTTAGCCAGGTGTGCAGCTCACAACTGAGCCTGTGAAAAACCTCTTTCCCAGATGTCTCTACTCAGAGTTGGTGTTCCCTGATGGGCTTGTGTCAATGTGGTTGATTGACTTCCTTTGGAGCAAAGCATGGACTACTATACAGAAACAGGAAGAAAATAATAAGAAAATTGTTGTCCAAATCTAAATGCTTTTTAAAAAGCATTTCCTCCTAAAATGAGAAAACGAAATTGAAAAATCAAGCAAAATAAACTTCTGGTATCAGGCAGTCAATGGTAGAAACAGCTGCAGCAAATATGATAATAAGAGAGGAAGCAAGCTTAATTGAAACAGATGTTTTCAAATGTGCATTTTTAAATGGTATACAAACATTGATGTAAAGTAAATTTTAAATAAAATTGAATGGATTGGAAATATAATTAAAATCCAAAAGAAGCAAAAATAGTCTTGATGAAAAGTGAATTAGAATGATAAACAAAATTGGTTTTGCTTAGACAACAAAATATTAGTGAGTAGAGGAGAAATATCTTTTATTTTAACTTCAGTGCTATTTAGGCAAACGTGTTTAACAAGGTCTCAGTAGACATTTTCAGTGATAAGAAACTTTAGAGCAAATAGAACTTTGGAAAATGTGCCCTCTCAACATTTTAAAACACAATCTAGTAAACTTTCACGCTGCAAATCTCTATGGAATTATAAGGAAAACTTTATTATGATAATTGGGAAAAAAGACTTCAGTGTATTACAATTATCCAAGTCTCTCCTCCTTATGGACTACAAGTTGTCAAGAAGAGTGAAGGGTCTGAGATTCCACTCTACTTTCAAGCCATCAAGATAGGTTGCCAGTTTCACAGAAAATGGCAGGAGACACAAGACCCCTTAATCAGAGAAAAGAATTGCACTCTGCACAGTACAACAAGCAACATGAATGCATGCAAAAATAATTCTGTCAGTTCTCCTTGCCCCCACTTTCAGAGTCCATGTGGCTAAACCTAGGTGTAAGTAAGACTACAAAAAGAATGGGACCCCAGTGGATTTAGAGAGCCGAAATATTTTATAATGAAGAGTAAACAAATAGCTCTTTGTTCTGGAGGGAGACACTATCTTTACCTTTCAAGATGTTCTGCTGTACAAATATCTTTGCAAGACAGACCACAAGAAAGGCAACCAATGCCAATATGTGCACATGTGTAAGAGACCACAAAGTACATTCTCCCAGTACAAGCGCTTTTCACTCTGACACCAGATTCAGTCCCTAAACATGGGACAACCAAAGTGCTTTCCTGAGAAGGTCTCTTTCTTCTCCAACTTTTCTCTCATTTTACCTTGGTACCACTTCTGTTTTAAATTTTATTTATTGGAGTGACATTTGTTCACCAAACCATACCGGTTTCAAATACAGCTCAATACAATATCATCTGCACACTGCATTGTGCTCCCATCCCCCCAAACAAAATCTCTTTCCATTGCTATCCCCCCTTGCCCACGTCCACTTCCCTTGTCTCCTTTTCCTCTGGTTATCGCCACGCTGTTGTCTGTGTCTACGTTTTATGTATGTATGTTTTTTTAGTTAATCGCTTCACCTTCTTTCACCCAGTCCCCCAGCCCCCTTCTCTCTGACAGCTGTCAATCTGCTCCAGGTATCCATGCTTTGTTTCCATTTTGGCCTCAGGTAAATTCCACATGTAAGTGATACCACATGATACTTATCTTTCTCTGACTGGCTTATTTCACTTAGCACAATAATCTCCAAGTCCATCCAAGCTGTTCCAAAAGGTAAGATTTACATTTTTTTTTCTTTTTTCTTAATGGCCAAGTAGTATTCCATTGTGTAAATGTACCACATCTTTTTATCCACTCATCTACTGGTGGGAACTTACCACTTCTTAATTTCACTTAAGTATCCTCACTGCTGTTGAATAACGCTTGTTGCATGTCTTCTGTAATGGTCATATTGGGAATATCACTGGGAAAGAAACACACATTATGCCTTTTTGGAACAGAACAGGTGCACACTGGGCAGAACAGAGGCATGGAAAGGCTGTTGAAAGAGTTCTGCCATACCCAGATATAGACATTATAAGAACGGCCAAGTGTGGCTCCCATGTGTGCTGTATGTCTCATAAAAAGCCAAACGCTTCTGAATTATACTTGTTCCTGCACAAATTTGGATTTGGATATTAGTTAAAATGTATTTGAATTTGGTATAATTTAAGTGTATTTAAATTCTCCTTTAAAATAAAATTAAGGCTATTCTAGGTGGGTTTTTTTTTTTTTTTTTTACTCTCAAAAACCAAAGTGGATTTTATGCCTGAGGGCCGAAATCATCCAAAAACTCATTCACTCACATAACTGTTGGTAGATGCTCTCAGTTGGAAACTCTGCTTGGACTGCTGGTGAGAACACATGCATGTCGCCTTTCCATGTGGCTGCCTGGGCTTCTTCACAATGTGGTTCCTGCCTTTAAACAGCAAGAGCATAAACAAGGCTGGAAGCAGTTGAATTGCCTTTAGAGCCTCGCCTCAGATGTTACATAGTATTACTTCTGCTGTAGTCATGAGCCCACAGATAAAAGGGATCCCTAGTCTTCAAAAGGAAGACTATCAATGTTCCATTATAAAAATAACATGTGGAAGAGGTGGCATTATCTTGGCAATCTTTGGAGAACATAATCTACAAAGTTCCATGTACGCTGTTGTATTGGAGCTGACTTGCACTGGCTCACGACAGTTGATTTTTTGCATCGCTTGCAATCTCTGCATTCAGTGCATCACACTCAAACCTGACAATCAAAGTACTGAAGTTGTATAAATCCAAAAAAACTTGCAAATGCCCCGTCTTCTTTTAAATCAGAGCTGATTCTTAAATATTTACCTATAAGTACTTGCCCATATGTCACTTCATCCATCTTTGAGATATTTTCATTTCTCTTCAACGTCACCTTCTGTTTTGATTCCTTATAACTTAAACACTAAAATACAAGAAAAACTTCTAACACATTTTATAACTCCTTAGATAGTGAGATAATGAAATAGGAAAAAATAAAATATTGATAGATGATAGACATAAAATAATATCAAGTTAACGAAGAACATTATATAACTATTGAATTCTTCATATTTGCATTAGATCACATAGTCTTTACTGGTATTTACAAATGTCTTCTACCATCCAATTCATATTCACTTTGCCCTGGGCAAGTACTTGGTTGATCATGGTGACTGGCAGGTTTGGATAACCTAAACCTTCGTTCCAAAAGTGTCTGAGCAATAAATACTTCTTTTTGTTTTCAGTATTTGATGTGATTTCCCACAAAGGCATATCAAAGTAAATAAGAGTAAAAATAGGTGTCCCACAAAATCTTCCTCTTACCCCATTTGGGATTAATAATTAATCAGCCTAGCCAGTATTGTAGCTATCTTCTTTGTTCTTTTTTCCTATTCACTTCAAAACAGCCATGTGGCACACCCAACTAAGTTCTCTAAACCAGCAGATCCCATCTCTGAAGGTAAAGGAAGAAAACATTTTATTGGTAGATCGTAAGAGTTTGTACAGAGAGGAGCTCTTTATACTTTCTCCCTTTGATTGCTGGATATGTGAATCCTGGTGCTGGGAGAGCAGTAACTTACACTGATTCAAACCAAATGTCACATAAAGAGTGCCACATACTGTATTGACAACTCGGTGACTGGTTCTCAGTGCATGCTGTCCTATCAGGTATAAGTTATGCTGTTTTAGAGTGATGAGAAATAAGACCAGTGAATTCCAAAAGTAGGAGCTGATGGTTGCATTTCACACACTGTAAAGGGATTCATGAGTTAGAAGCAATGTTCTGTTGCTTCTGGGCTGGTCCTCAGTTTTGGCTCAAATAAACTTTTATGAAACCTTTTTGATAGGTTTGAACTTTCATTGCTAATGGCTTTGAAAAATGGAGTCATGTAACCATGACCACATCAGTGCAGAGAATATTTTCATGGTTGTGAAAGTTTGTCCTCAGGTCCCCAGTGGGGGACACATGAGAGGCAACCACACGTTGATGTTTCTCTCCCTCTATTTCTCTCTTCCTTCCCCTCTGTCTATGAAAAAATAAAAAATCTTTAAAAAATAGAAGTGTAATTAGTAACAAAAATACAATTAAGTGGTCTGTTTTTTATTTAAATTAGATTAAAAACTGTGCCAGTGTAGACTTGGAATATATTCTTGATTTGAATATATTGACCTAATTTTAAAACTACAATAATGAAATAAGCAATCATTTAGGCCCAATAAATCAGACAATTCCATTACATTAAAATGTGCATTTTAAAAATTTGAGCATTTACTTAAGTTTATTAAATGTATTTGTTTTTTCTATTTTTTATTTTTATTTATTAAATGTATTTGTTAAATTATTGATTGCCTCAAATTCATAACTCTATATCTCCTCCCATATACATCATTTTCTTTCATTGTCTCTGTTGTGTTGCTCTAGATAAATAAGATTCTTTCTGGTGAATGTGCCTCAATATATACAACTTACTTCCAATCTAAAATCAAGTGTAAAAGCATGTCATGATTTAATATTATTGCTCATTTAAAAATATGCAAACATGCAAATCAACAGTCAACCTTTGGCATTTAAATATTTATTAAAGCATTAAAGAACTATGGAAAACCTTTGCCAAACAGAGGTTCTTAGTGTTAGTCTTCCAATTTTCTTTAGATTTTGATGTTATAATTGAAAATCCTTCATCATCCCAACTTCCAACAATGCTAAGTGTTGTCTTCACTGTCCGAATTTAATGGACACAAAAGAAATATTTTATCCTTGAAAATATATTTTGTACTTTTAACATTATATGCAATTCAATATTTTATAACTTAGTTACCATCTAAAGATCCACCTTCTTATCAGAACAAATCCCATTTTTATAGTGCTTGTGTGTGTGTTGGTATTTAATTTGCCTGTATACATATAGTCAGTAGGAAGAAACCTAGAAATAGAGAAATAGTCACTCTAAATTATCCACACTTTCTCCTACTTAAATTATGTGCATACCTTGAAAATTTTATAATAATTTACTCCTGAGATTTCATAGCCTAAAACAGTATGCATACCATTAATTTAATCAAAAATACTTCACTGGAACAGATACCAATATCATAGACATAGACTAAGTAAAGGTTATATCTCACCATGTAATTATATCATTTATCCATGATATTATGAAGAGGCATAAATAACCAAATCTCTTAATTTGTGAATCCAGTATCAGTATTGAAATTTATGTTGGCTTGGGATTTTTGTTGGTTATGAGATTTATTTTTAACTCAGTTTTTATATCTTAATGCATACAAATATATACTAAAGAGATGGTTTATAATACATATATGTACTATGGATGTCATAAATAAATGAGTTAATATTATTTGCAAATTGACTACTAACTAACATTGGGTGAGGGAAATTATATCAAGGGATACTAAATGAGCAAGGCCTTCCAGCCCCCTGTATGATTAGTTACCATACAGAACATTTTCTCAAGGGAATTCTATATCTTGTCCACTAAAATCTAATTTTTCATAGCAGAGAAATAAAAGAGTGACATAGAATAGAAATCACCTAAAATCAATCTATTGCATATATATATATTTATGCATTATATATATATATGCAATATATATATATTTGTCTAGTTTGGCATGTCATTTAATTTTTTCTATAAAGATAACAAAAATGCACAGTGCTAAAACTAAAATTTTTATAAAGGTAACAATGTTTATGCTTTTCATGATAAGTTTAAATTGTCTTTGAAGATCTCTTTGTTCTGCTGCTGGTAGCGCGTTTTTGTACCAATTGCTACACAATCAAACTGAATCTCAGGCAGTGAGGAAAAGCATTCCCTTTGACTTTGATCTGTTTCCCAGAAGATTTAGCTGCAGGAAATGTCAGACCGAAATTGTTGCAGGTGTGCTAGAATGCTTCAGGGAAGGCCCTTTTTCCTTCCCCACGGTATAATTAATTCACTCTGTAGTACTGGGAAAGGCAGGTTTCCTGAGACTAATCTGTTTGAGTGGGGGGTGCGGAAAAACAACACACTCTTTTTTGGCCTGTCTTTCTTTTACTCTTTCTGACTTTATTTATTTTGTATTTGTTTATTTATTATAACAGTGATTCCAAGAGCAGATCTCAAGTAATATTCAACTTGGCAAAACCAGTCAAATAAACTCCCTAGTTCCATTTCTTATTTAATCTCAGAGAATATTAATGCAGACTTTAAGTTTCCCTTAGCAATTTTTCCTCTATTCCTTTGACTCTAGCAACTGAACTTCCCTTCTATTTCATTAATCAAACCATAGGGTTTAAAATCCTGACAAAATATCTTTCAATATGTGTCTCTACTCATCACAGTTCAGGCTTTAGCTTTTGTTGGACAAAATCAAATAGGGGTAGGGTTGAGAGTGGGAGGAGTGGATGCCTGGGGTGAGGGCGGAGTGGTGGGCGGAATGGAGATAACTACTTGAACAACAATCAAAAAAATTAGAAAAAATACCTTGGGGCCATTCAAATACTAATTTTTTTATTTTAACTACTGAGAATAAAAATACTAATGGATCTATTCTGAGATATTTGAAATATAATAGATTTGTAATTTATTTTATTGAAACTGAAACAAAATTTCAGTGATTACCATTTGAACAGAAAGTCATGGTCTTCAGTTCAGAGAAATTACACATTAGTTCTTTTGTCTTTTACTCATTAGTATAATTACTCCAGTGACCCCAAGTGTGGTGAGAAAAATTTTGTTTATAAATATCGTTAAGCATGATTGAAAAAGAGCAGAGGACTATCACATTTCCTCAAGCAAATGAAAGTGTCCTTCTTTATGATTATATAGTGCATTACTTTTCTCCGTTTAAACCAAACACCTAATTGCATGAGAGAGAAAATGTGTTATTTTATGTAAAACACTATTCACATGTCTGTGCAATAAGATTTAAAAATTATGAAACAGTGGAAATAGAAAGAAACTGTTATTTTCTTACATGAATCTGATAGGGTACTAAAAAGTTGGAAAATTTTAGTTTAAGGTAAAAAGTTGTAAGCCTAGCAAGTAATGTATATGTTAAAGCTTTTGTTTCAGAAACTACAGATAAGGCCCATCCATCCTGGCTCCTGGGAAAACAGCCGACCTCCTGGGGCACTGCTAGAGATTACCGCCTGGGGACAAGTGGAGGCATCCGGGCCTTTGTGTTCCAGGGAGAGGCAGATGACCACCTGCCCCTGGGGTGACTGCCTAAGACAGGGATATTGCAGTTTCTTTCACCTAATCCTCCCTGAAGTTCAGAAGTCCTCACTGCACCTTGTTTATTTCCTGTTATAAAAAGTCTGGTCTGGAAAGAAAAGAGAAGACGGTTCTTTTGGGTTCTTTTTGGGTCTTCTCAGATCGCTGGCCATCTGAACAAAGTGCCCATAAAGATTCAATCACTGTCATTGCTTTCTGGGTTTGGTAGTGACAGGCGGCCCAAAGGCTGGTGTCTTTTCTGGGGTTTCAAATCCATAAGATATATTATTTTTCCTCATGAAAGCTGTAAAATTATTTTCAATGTGTTTTATTTTGACTATTATTACTATGAGAAATCTCTTATTTTGTAGCTATAATTAATATATGGTGGGCACAGTATATGGCTTTCAGCGCCCTCAAAACACTTTTAGCACACTTATCCTTGTCAAACTCTTAATGGCCTATAAATGGTGGCTAATAAATTATGTTTGACCAGAGAAAACTATGGTTGACTCTTGAAAATGTGGTTATTATGATTTTGAGTAGTTAAAATTCTAATGGAGAATTATTTATACTAACTAAAATAAAGAAACTGTTGTTATATAATGATTTTCTTTTTTTTATTGAAATATATATGTACTTGAAAATTTGAAGGACCTAATAAAAATAAGAAACATTTGTTTCTCTTTTTAGATTAAAATTTGTTCTACCTGGAATTGCATAAATTCTACCTATTTTATTTATTTATTTTTATTGTGGTTCAATTACAGCTATTTCCATTTTCCCCCACTATCTCCCCTGCCCTACCCACCCCCCCCCACCTTCCACATTCTATTTCATCCCTTCCTTGTCTTTGTCCTTGGGTCCTTTATACATGTTCCTTAATGAACATTCCCCTTTTTCCCCCATAAGTCTCTCTCCTCCCCTCTGGTTACTGTCAGTTTGTTCTTTATTTCCATGTTTTTGGTTATATTTTGCTTGCTTGTTTATTTTGTTGATTAGATCCCACTTACAGGTAAGATCATATGGTATTTGTCTTTCACCATCTGGCTTATTTCACTTAGCATAATGCTCTCCAGTTCCTTCTAGACCATCATGAAGGGTAGGAGTTCCTTCCTTCTTTCTGCTGGGTAGTATTTCATTGTGTAATTGTACCACAATTTTTTGATCCACTCATTTATGGATGGACACTTATGCTGTTCCCAGCACTTGGCTATTGTAAATTGTGCTGCCATGAACATTGGGGTACATAGGTTCTTTGGAATTGGTATTTCAGGATTCTTAGGGTATAACCTCAGCAGTGGAATTTCCAAGTCAAAAAGAAGGGTTTGATCTCCAAAATATATAAAGAACTCATAGGACTCCATGCCAGGAACACAAACAGTCCAATTAAAACTTGGGCAAAGGACCTGAACAGACACTTCCCCAAGGAAGACACACAGAAGGCCTGGGGACATATGAAAGGATGCTTACCATCACTAGTCATCAGAGAGATGCAAATTAAAACCACAATGAGATACCACTTCACACCCATCAGAATGGTCATTGTTAACAAATCAATAAACAAGTACCAGTGAGGATGTGGAGAAAAAGGAGCCTTAGCACATTGTTGGTGGGAATGCAGACTGGTGCAGACACTGAGGAAAACAGCATGAAATTTCCTCAAAAATCTAAAAATGGAATACTATCTATTTTATAATATATCTCACAGTTTAAAAATTCTGTGAAATCCAACTTTTTGGAACTAGATAATATTAGTTGGAAACTGTCATTTATTAAAAGTCACAGAAAAAATATATTACCTTTGTAAAGGTGTTATTTCAAAATACTGGGAATGCTGGGAAGAGTAAAATTCCAGTGCCAATATTTTACTTTAGAGATTAGGTTATCCTGGGTTGTTCATGTGAGCAAGTACAGCCAAATTTTTTACAATGTCCTGAGATTTTAATATTTTTATTCTTTTTTTAACACTTGATTACTGTGAGGTAAAACAAAAATAATGGGTAATAATACAAAAAGAGAGATAAAATAGAAAAAATCATCTCTTAACTTTTTACATTTAATGTACAACCTTGAATATTAACTTAGCAACTGACAACTTTTACTATTCATTGCATGCAGTCAACCTATATATTTGGCAGTGTGCATACTATAGCTGCTAGTAAACAACTAAACAAATAAAAATGTGAATATACTTATAAATCTTGATTTCTAAATGTTAAGAACAAAAAGGCTGCTTTATAGGAACATAATAAAATCAATTATTTATCAAAATCTTCAATAATGAGGAGTTATAAATATACACAAAATTGCTTTTTTTCTGCTTTTAAAATAAAATTTTTAGTTAAAAAAAAAAGAGTTTGGTGATGGCCAATATTTAATGTGTGAAAACTGAAATATTTTTTCAAAAGTGTTTGGGTATAAGTAGTTTCAAAGATTTTTTAAGGAACATTTAGATTTTGCAAAGAATTAATATCTTTTAAAAATACATGAATTAAAAGTAACATATATTGCATTATAATCTACTTTGTTTTTCTCATTATATTAGTAAGAGGAGAAAATGAAAATGACTTTGGCATTAAAAACAAAATAAAACAAAAATTAAATAAGCTGAAAACTTTATTTTTGAACAAGATTTCCCTAGTTCTGCTGAAACATTGTTAATTGATTCAAGTACTATATAAAAATAACTTTGGTTAAAAGTACTTTTTTATAACTAGTAAAATATGTTAGCTTTCACTTTTTAAAGTATAACTTCATATAATTTTCCTTTCTCTTTTTGATAATTATTTTTTGATTAAATATAGAGAAAATATGAACTATAATTTCTATGATGCAACAATAATATTTATGTACATGAATTAATTTCTTTTGTTAAACATTTATTGAATTTATAGAGGTGGCATTCATTAATCAAATTACACAGGTTTCAAATGTACAACTATATAATAATACTTCAACTGTCTACATTGTGCCTTTGCCACCTGAAGTTGAGACCCCTTCCATCAGAATTCATTCCCCCCTTTACCCCCTTCTACCTCCCCCTACTCCCTTTCCCTATGCAATTTCTTAAAACATTGATAAACAATGTGTATAACTAGAAGAACTGAAGATTAAATATCCAATGTTAGATTCCCAGTTAAATAATAATAACTACTGATATGTATAGATTATAGGGAACCTACTATGCATGAGGAAATTTTTTGAAGTTTCTAACATTTTTACAGACACATGATATTTTTTCCCATTTTACAGATGAGTCAATTCACTCATAGATGGGTAAAGTCAATTACCCAAGATTACTCAGTTAAGAAATATGGAAACTTTGACCTCAATATGCTCCTGTAATAACCATCCATTATTCAACTGACTTTTATCAAATTAAAAGCCATGGTTTTAATTAGTCATTAGGCAGACTTCCAATTTCTTCTCAAGATGTAAAGTGCTAGAAAGAATGTTTCTCCTCTCCATATTAAAAAAATAAATAAATAAAAGTCTGTACAGTCTGCAAATATATGACCATTCTTGACTTTATTTGGCAAAGTGAGGTTACAGGGCAAAAACAAATTATATATAAAATACATAGTGGAATATGAGTAATTTATAGAGTGAGGGAAGGCACAAGTGTTGGCTTATATGAGGTACACACAGCTATGCATAGTTAACATAATTCAGCAAGGACATTTCGATGAATATATGGAAAATGAATGTGCAGTGGCAAAAATACATGCAACCCCTATGGATAACTGATACTTGGGTAATCTATACCTATTCGTAGGTTTTTCTCTCTTTCTTTCTTTTTTAATAAAACCAACCTTGTGCTAACAAAAAAGACTGATAAGTGAGTAAGAAAGTTTCACTTATAGTTCAGATATAGCAAACAGCAGCTTCAGGAAAGGAATGATAACACAATTAGATGTTTTTCTTCCACTACTCTGTGGAACAGAATGCTTTATCTGTAGAAAAAGGACAATAAAATTCTGTTGAAATTAAAACCATTGAATTTGCCGAAAGGAAGTCAGGGACACACACATATTCTCTTTCTCTCTACCGTACCTGTACCTCTACCTCCACCTCCACCTCCACCCCCACCTCTATCTCTACCTCTACCTCTATCCCTACCTCTATCTCTATCTCTTATCTCCATCTCTCTATCTCTACCATTGCTATCTTTTTCTATCTCCCCGTGGCCCCAGAGTAGGAACTACACCAGCCAGCATGATGTCTGTTGAACACAGAATTTGAACCAGAGCAACAAAATTCACTTGGTACTGCTCCCCTCACTGGAAAGCTAACTGGTATCAACAAGTAACAGCAAAATGCTTTAGGGAGAGGGAAAAAGAGGAGTGTAAGTGAGAAGAGGGTATACTCTGAGGCCCCCTAAAGCTGAAGGCAGTATAGACAGTGAAATACACCCTCTAGAAAACCCATAATTGGTATGTTAAAGGACCTAGTAGAAAACATGGAACAAATGTGAGATAATATAGGTAATTTGGTCAGAGGGATAGAAAAGAAACTGTCAGAGTGAGTTAAATATAAATGTTGGAAAAGAAAAATGTAGCAGAGATGAGGAATGCCCCTGATGGCCTCGTTAGGAAACCAATCACAGCTGAGGAAGTAAATCGGGGAACTAGAGATAAAACAGCAAAAATCAATCAAACTAAAACCCAAAACAAAAAGAACAGAGAGCACTAAAGTACTGTCAGGCACTATCCTATGTTCTAACCTATGTATAAATGGAATTTCATAGAGACAAGTAAATAAGAAAGGGGAATATTTAAAGAAATGGTGGACAAGTCTCCTTCAAAATGAATGACTCTCAACCACATATCCAGAAAACTCAGACAACAGTAGATAGTCAGAACATACACACGGACACTGCAACTAAACAAAGCACAACAATTAATTATAAAAACAGCACCTAGGCATATCTTATGCATACTGGGGTGGGGGGTACAATAAAGAGTAGCTTTGCTTTAACACAACGAAAAAGATATCCTCCATACTAAAGAACTTAAATAAAATTTACAGATTTCTCATCAAATTTCAAGCAAGATACAAGACAGTGGAAGCGCAACTTTAAAGTGCTGAAAGGTAAAATAGAATATTATATTTTCTTATTTTTTATTACTGTTAGGAAAATTGACTGGCTAAAGTAAAAATCAGAGCAATGCATTATATGCACATTGGGACAAAAGTAGGCTTATTGTTGTTTGCATAAAAATAATACAATAATTAATAATACAAGAATAAATTGTCCTTCACATTCTCACAACAGTAAACCTCCTTTTACCTACATTTACTCACTATAAGTGTATAGTTTATATAAAAGTAAAATGAGGCAAAAATAGAACAACTAAAAAGAGAAAGCAATTGATAATAGACTGATAGTGCCTTTATGCAACGTACAATGTAGTATAACGTTATTTGAAGGTAGATTCTAATTTGTTATGTATGGTAACTTTAAGATCCCACTAAAATTATTTCACAGAAAGCTTAAATACTAAACAGAGTATGGAAAAAATGTCATGCATACAACCATTTGAAATTGCATTTAATAACATTAAAACTGATCATGTATTTAGTTTTAAATAGGCCCTACTTCATGGAATTTTTCAAGGAAATTCTAATCACTAAGGGCAAAAGAAAGAAAGATTATCTACCCCTTAAATTATGAAAGGTTGAGGAGAAGGAATTTGGGCTTTGCTCATGTCTTAGTACATCCTAGTTTAGAAAGATTGATAATTTTTAATTCTTATATAAAATGTAGAGAAAATTAAGTTAGCAAAAATTCCTTTGAATTGTGTTGGTAAATGTTCCACACTATTAGCCTTGGCTGGGCAGTCCAGGTGGTTAGAGCATTGTCCCCATATGCCCAGGTATTAGTTGTAATCCTGGGTCAGGGCACATACATGACTCAACCAATGGGGGTGTGGAAGGATTGAGCAATGGGTCAGTGTTTCTCTTTTGCCCTCTCCCTTCCTCTCTTTCTCTAAAATCAATAAATAAAATGTTTTTTAAAGATTTCACACTACTGTCAATTCTATGTACCCATAGATTATTTTTTTTAAAAAGTTAGTGAAGTGAGTAAAGATTACACATTTTGATATCTGTTTGGAAAAAGTTAGAAAAGCTTTTGTTTCATGTTATTCCTTGATACCATTTAGGCTAGCCAGTTACCAGAAATTTATTTTAAGGATGTGTTGCTGTTTTTGCATTAAATCATATCTATAATATAGCAATTATGGGCAAAGTTACTAGTTAAGACTGTAAGTTCTAGTGACACCCCAAACTGCACTCCCCAATTTTTTTCAAACCTTCTTTTGTCTCTGTTTTTCTTGTATGCTATTTCCCCTCCACTTAATGTCTTTTTTTCTCTCTCTCATATATACACAAAAACTACACATATACATACAAATTCACACTGCTTTTCATGAAGTGCATCAGGTCATTAGGCTCATATTATTAATTAATTTATGCTGTATTAAACAATGACTAATTATATATGCCATGATATGGAAAGATATGCAAGATATGTATGAGGTAAAAGAGTCTGCACAAACTGACTTATTTTTTAGAAAGAAAATATTTTCATAGATATACTTTTCATTATTTCATAAATAGGTTAATATTTGGATAAGAGGCTTGGATGGAAATAAGCATGTATCCTTCTACAAAAAAAAAAAAAAGGAAAGAAAAAGTAACCAAAAAAAGAAATGTACACATTTGCATTGTATTATATCCTGGTTGAATAACAAGTGAATAGAAATTATTACATATATCATGCCCTAATCCTATTAGAAACTTAGAAAGCTTCAAGTCTATTTTATACAGAATATGAAATTAATATGGTAAAGACTTTCCCCTAATAGGAATGTCTTTGGAAATACAGACTTTAAATTAATTAAGGTTAAGTGAAATCATGAGGGTGGGGTCCTGATGCAATGAAAGTGGTGCCCTTATCAGAAGAGGAAGAGACGCCAGGAGCACACATGCAAGAGGAAAGGCCGAATGAGGGCGCAATGAGAAGTGGCCACCTGTGAGCCACGGAGGGATGCCTCAGGAGAAACCAAGCCTGCAGACACTTCGACTTGGACTTCCAGCCTCCAAAACTGAGAAAGACTTTTCTGTTATTGAAGCCACACAGTCTGTGGTACTGTTATGGCAGCCCTAGCAGTCTGATACATAAATGTATGGACACCTAAATGAAAAAATATATATTCATGAAAAAGATAAGAAAAAGACTAGTTAATTGAACTGGGGTGACTTATAGTGTTTTAAGGATGGGTCTCATGTGAGTAAGACAGAGAAAGGAGGAGAACCATACAAGAAGAATGCTAACTTTGCAATAAAAGGTGCAAATTAGGAGTCATATTTACATAGAATTATGTGTAAATAATGTGCATTTCTGAAACTGAGGAATCAGGTATATGTGCATGTGTGTGTGTGTAGTTTTTATATATGTATGCATTCATGTGTTCTGATATTTTCTTTATTGAGATATACATAATAGTATATACTGCACAATATCTAGAAAAATCATAGAATAACATACTCCAAAGTGCTACTATCATATTATACTTTAAGTTTTGCCTGACTTTCAAAATCTTTCTGCAAATTTTTCTACAACGGCTAACGTCTATAACTCACATCAGGATCCTTACATGAAGCACAATGTCTGGCATGAAAAAGCATTCTGCAGAAGTTTGTTTTTTTTAACTTGGTAAACAACTGAATGAGTGAACAAGTGGATAAACAAATGTTAATGATATATTGTATTAATGATCCTTGGCCCGCTTGCTATCTATTTATGCACCTATATACTTCTGTATTTATTTATCTATGAGAAGATCTTTGTCATTGATGACAGATTCCAGGTTAAATTTCTTACTTTTTAGTACACGGTTCTTCAAAATTTGACATCAAGCTGTTCTTTATTTTTCCTTTTCTAACTTGCAAATGTTAATCAAAAATTTGTTTTTAACTAATATATTGCCATGGCGATGTCCTTTTGATTTCCCAGAGTGTCCAAGCAATGGAGCGGTGTGATTTGGAAAGCAAGCTCAGATGTTAATCTGTCTTTGAATTCCGGATCTAACACTTAATAGCTCTATGACTTACAGAAGCCATTTAACCCCAGGCTTCTGCTTACTTTAAAAGTGCAAGAATAACGGCCCATGCCTGTAATAATGTTGGAAATATTAATGATGAAAATAAAAGCAAAGTGCTTACAGTAACAACTGACACAATGAACACACAATATATTTGTTTATTTTATTTTAGTCACCTCTCTGTACATTTTTCTTCTCATTGTAATTTAAATTTGTATTCAAAGGCTACTTCAGATGAAACAATTTCACGGGTCTTTCCTTGTTATTTTTGAAGGGTTTATTTACTTCCCTAAAACCATCCCTCTTGCTGTTGTTGCAAAATTACTTATACATTTCATAAACATTCATATTTTATGTTTTAAAAATATGTATGTTTCTCATCATGCTTAAGCCTCGAGGAGGCCCTAAATGTCAAGGACAAAGGCCTGTGTGATACATCATCCTGTCCTTCACAGCACAGAGCCAAGTTTCTCCCATCAAACGTTTCCGAATGTTTTTATTCATTTTTAACCTCTAGATATACATTTAGTTCTTTCAAAGTTTTAATTATGTTTTATATTTGACCTCAGTCTTGACTTCAAATTATTATTTTTATTATCATAACTAATCGAGAATCTCTTGAGATTTACAATGTCAATCAGTGGGAAAAACAAAAGGTGGTGTCTGCATCCATTTCCCTCAGTAATAGTGACCTGTAGTATAATAGAGGATCTACAACATCATTTGTTTAGTTGAATTGTTGCCAAGTCTTAGGGATGTACCGCAGAACATATGTACTAAAATAGTAACAAAGAAAATTTTAAATGATATTTTAAGTATATATAAAGAATCAACACATATTTTTCTGGCCAAATGAGAGATAATAACAAGTTATATTTTGAGTTGTGGAGTCATGTAATGGTTTGTCTGTGTATTGTTAATTTTAATGCTTTCAAAAGAATTGTTTGTGTACATTCACTTTTAAATTTTTCATTAAAGTTGAAAGATAAATTTATTATTAAGTAATATATCAATATCTTTCAATCATTGAATATTCTAAGCACTCAGATAGAATGTAGTCATATCTCTAAGATAAAACATAGCTTGTTTTAAAACATATAGATCATATCTGTCACAAAGTAAAGCCAACTTGGTCAACAGTTCTATTGCATTTCATGTATATTTGCTTCTGATAAAAAAAGAAATAAATAGTTCCATAACAACTAAATATAGTTTAAAATGACTTTTCTGATTTCCTTTGGAGTGGGAAGGAATATAATTTTTCATCAACAAAGAATGTCTTAGCAAGTAGAAGTATTGCTTACGTAGTAAAACTCTATGAAATATTACAACCATCTTACTGTGAACATCAATATTTAATTTTTCTCATATATTTTTGTCATGAGTAAGTGTCCAACAAACATAATACATCAAGAGCCACTGTATTAAAAAATAGATACAGAACTTAGAGACCTAAATAGTGAAAGACACGGAGCTTTGTTTTCATTTCCAAATACATTGATATCAGTTATTTCTTTGCAATTTGTCTCCATCATCAATTGCAAATGTAGATAACTAAAGATGTACATTTTTCATCCATATACAGTTAAACAGAAACAGATTAAACAGGTTAGGACTTGCCACAAATATTAAGCATTTTGTAATATATATACTTTTGGAACACAACAAAAATTAAATTGACATACAAATAGTTGATTATTTCTGACAATATAATACCCACTTAAAATGTTTATTTATACCAATTAATTTATTCCAGCAGATTGAAAATAACAGTACACTTAAAGATAGATAAATTAAATACAAGCATTCTTAGGTTCACAAAATATAAGCAACCATATCTTTGTCACACACAAAGATTTAACAATACCTCTGGCACCTAAGAATGTACAGAGTATACCATAATAATAGACCATACTGTTTTTTCCTGACTGCTTTAAATGAGCTAATCATTAAAAACCACAGGCTGGTCAACAAGGACCATGCTGCAAAGAATATGTCAAACTTGACTGCTTGTGTTACTGTTTGCTTGTGCCTGGCATATTACATACACTTCTCTTTTGTTTTTCTCATTATTTCTTTTTGGATTTTACAACAGAATTATTTATAAAGCAGTTATACTTGCTTTTGGAATTACTTCAGAATGAAAGGCAGAACATTAGAAATGAAATAAGTGCGAAAGAAAGGAAATTATTTTTCCTTTCTTACTTTATTTTAGATTACCTGAGAAGATTTTATTTTTTGTTTTCTTCTGCATTAGCTTTTTATTTATACTTTTTATTGCATAGTGTTTGTGGTTATCAGAAAAAAATATATAACCTTGATTCGCTGAAATCAACAATAACAATAAATGAGTTATCTGATATTTATGAAGCAAACAATATAACATTGTATAATCATTTTACTGTTTTGTTCTTTGTTCAATAAAATATAACCTGATATAACTTTTGCTGTTTAAATTGCTCATATTCTTTTATATTAGTCAGTCATTTGCTTCTCCCACTAAGCTTTCCCATCTCATTAGAGTTTCAGATTCCATGTTAGACTCTTTCTTTCAGACTGAAGCATATCATTCAGTACTTTTTATAAAAAGCTGGCAGGTAATGAGTTCATTCTTTGAATATCCAAAAATAACTTTATTTTGCTTTTATTTTTGAAATATTTCCCTGGTTTCAGAATTTTGAATTGACATTTTATTTTTTATTTTATCATTTTAAATATCATTTCATTGTCTCTGGTTTGCACAATTTCTCTTTGAAAATCTTCAGTCTTGTTACTCTTAAAAACATGTGCTTTTCCATGCAGCCATATGGGAGGTTTTATTTCTTTGTACTTTTTTATTTGTTTGTTTTCATGAGTTTGACCATGATGTATATACCTAGATATGATTTTTCTCCCGGCTGCCATTAGGGGAACTTCTGGAGTATCTAGTTTAATCTTTTTCATCAGTTTTGGAAAATTCTTAGTCATTATCTCATCAAGTACTACTTCTATCCCACTCTTTTTCCTATCCAGTAAGGGCTATAGTTGCTATATATCACGGACTTTGCTTGCACAGGCCATGTGGCTTTTACACTCTGTTTTGTTTGACATAGATAGAGAGGTATAGATAGATATGTTCTGTATTTCCGATGGCTTATTTTCTACTGATATTCTCCCCTACTAATCCTATCTTCTTATGTTCAGTATACTATTAACTCATTTAATGTTTTTGATTGTACTGCAGCATATACTCATTCTTTTTAGTGTATCAGGCCATGAATTGTGAGAAGTTGTAACTGTAATCACAAACAGCATATAGACCCCTTCTATCATCTGAAAAAGTCCTGTTGTGTCCTTTGGGAAAACACCCCCTCTTCCTACTCCAGCCTTTAGAAACCACCTACCTGCTCTCCTTGCCTGCAACTCTGCTTTTACAAGATGTTGTTAAATTGGAACAATATTGTTTACATCTTTCTCTTTCTGACTTTGTTCACTGAGATTTATTCATTAGAACTTCATTCGTGTTCTTGTCTTTGTCCATTGTGTTGCCTTACTTGAGATTATTAAAGAATATTAATGTGAGGTCAATCAGAACACATACTGATAGCGATACCCATGTGGTCTTCATTCTTCACAAATAATTGTGGAAGTAGACAAAATTTTAAACAAATTATCATTGTTTATTTTCCTTATAGAAGTTTTTATAAATCATTCTATTTGAAATTTATGTTTAAAACAAAAAATTCATTTAGATGCAATAAAATATTGCCTTTCTAGCATAATTTCACAACTTTCCTCAAAAGACAGATGGGGTTAGAACTCTTCACAGGTTGAACACATGGGTTGTCCAGATACTGTCTTTTAAATAAGCAAGTTCTAAAGAAAGTCAAAGTGACAATATGTATTTCAATAGAGACATTATTGAAGATGATGAGTTTCTACTGCTGAGTTGGATATCTTTCCGCCTTCTGTGAAGCACGTGCTTCCTGGGACTGCCAACTATGTGGGAAAGTTACGCGACAACCATTACCATTCCAAACCTGTTCAGATACAACGCCCTCAGATACAATAAAAGGACAGATAAAAAACGCACAGTGGAGTTCCACGTGATGAATGCATTTTACTCTGCATGAAGACAAACTGCTGTGCTTTAGATGAATACGAGAACAGAATTTGAATTAATGTTGGGCTTAATCTGTAGACATAGCAGTTGTAGAGCTAAGAAGAGATTTCCATCAATAGAGGTAATGGATAGAGAGAAGGTAAAAGAGAAAATCATATTTGAACATTCAAAAACTGCAGTCTGAAAAATATCACAGATCATACAAAAAATAAAACATGACTTAGGGATTATAATTGTAGAGGAGAGCAAGGTACAACTAGCAGCAAGTCAAACAAAGAACACACTAGTGAAAAAGATCAACCAAATGTAAAATACCAATAAGGATTTACAATTTACCTGTATTATGTTCTTTCATAAACTGAGTCACAGGGAAACTGATGTTTAATATAGTATTCTTTTAAATATTTTGCATAATATATAAATTATAATGACTATTATTTCCTCCTTCTACATAAAAAGGTATGCTTAACATGCAGAGAAAAGACATGAGGGTTCAAATAAATAATTTTTATAATTACTCTTATGGGAAATAAAGATAAAATAAGAAATACTTTGAAATTCTCAATGCACTGTATAGAAAAATTGAACTAAAATGGAAATATGTCCTTTAAAAACAACTGAAAACTAATATGAATGTACAAAATTAAAAGACAATATATTCAATGGCACTAGAAAAAATAGGAGTTAAAGGTAGACCAATTCATCACTGAAGTAGAAATTAAGGTAATGAAATTTTAAAAATCCACACTGAAATCAGTAAAAATATAGTATTGTGGAAAATCTAACTCAATCAATGGTAGAAAAAATATTAAGAGTTATCACTAGAAACAGAGTGATAGCATTAAGACACATGCCAATAAAGAGATGTTATTAGCATGCAAAGAAAAGACAGAAGTAAAAGAAAAGTGTATATTTATATAGATGATGATAGGTGGATAGATATAGTTGGGTAGAGATATAAAGACACCATGTTAGAAACAGATAGAAATATACATATGGATCTAGATGTGCATATCTAACTGTTAAATTTGGGAGAAAGAACTACCTCAGAGCATATACCATATCTATTTCAGAAGAATATATATATGAATATGTATATATGTGTACATGTTTATATATATGTATATATATGAACTAAATTGTCAGAATTAGATATGCATGTGGGGTGTAGATTTGTGTGGTTGTATGTATGTTTATATTTTTTATTGCTACCCTAGAAAGTTATCATAAGGAAAATGATCTGTTGGTGACATACATATGAGTAACTAGTGATTGTGAGAAAGCAAGAAAGCTAAAAGATAAATAATATGTTTAAAAATGTATTTATTATACTTGTATATTTAGAAAGGCCATTACAGTTGGTGTATAAATTAACTAGAACTGACACTTAGGAAAAGACAAAAACATCATGAGACCGAATGAAAGTAATTGTCCTAGTGGATTTCTGTTGAACTCTGAGGATCCACACTCAGTCAGGTGCAGCCTGGCCTCTGAGCTCTCCTCACCCATGGCCTTCGGACTGACTGTGGCCAATATGAACTAGGAGAAGATGTCAGCAGGAGAGTGTGGTTGGGGGTCATTATTCTTCCGAGTCCTTTCCTTAGGGCCTCTCAGGGGTGGCTCCCATTCCCTTACTAGTGCTCAGGTTCTGCACTGTCCCTTATGGTTGGCCTGCACACTGCCCATACTTCGTTAACTTCCCTTTTATTCAATTTTGTTTGAATTTTCATCTAGGACACATCTTCTGTTTCAGTCTAGGGCACTAATAAGAATTAGTTTTACAAATGAAGAAACACATAAAATATAAAGGTTTAATTTAACTAATAATCATATAGTCAAACATAGTAAATTAATTGTATAATTATTTTACTTTAAAATGGTCCATCAGCCAGTGTTGCTGATAAAGCAGGGAAACCATCTCCTGGTAAGCACACAAATTATTATAAGTTCTTTTCTAGTGTACTTTTGGCAGTACTTGTTAGAATATGTAAATATATGCTAAACATGTACCCAGAAAATCTACATGCAGTACATAATGCTAATTGTATTAGAAAAGTTAGATTACCACAAGGACATTCATTATGTTTATTATTCAATCATAAATGTTTAAAAAGTTTTAACATATTAATCATAATGGTAAATTGGAAATAATCTAAAGTTTTCTTTATTGACATAACATGTAGTTAAAATATAATTGCAAGAAATATTGACTGGCATGTAAATGTATAAGAAGCAGTGCAGTATGAAAAATTATGTTACAAAATACCTCACAAACACACATATAATATGACATTGTCTAGTGAGCATGCAAATAGCATGGGAATGAAGACTACAAATGTGAATAGGTCAATTTCCCTTTCATTGAACTTTTCTGAGTCCATTTGTTTTTATGTCTTCAGAACTAAGCCTGTGCTAAATAGTAGTTTTAAAAATGTTTCACAAATGCTCATATAATTTAATATAGAACTCTAAGAATTAATCAGAAAAAATCATGAGAGGAAATGTCAGCAGGAGAGTATGGTTGGGGGTAAAAAGTCATATCACTGTTTACAAAGCAGTTGACATGTGGAAATAAAAATGTTCACAACTAAGGTTTATTGCATATTGTGTAAATATTCATAAAATGGAACACATTAAAACTTTTATACTTAAATTAAGTTATATGAATTGTATAAATTCACATTACAATATTTATTTGATCTTTTAGTAGTGAGCCCTGGCTGGTGTGGCTGAGTGGATTGAGTGCAGGCCTGTGGTCCAAAGGATCACCAGTTCTATTCCCAGTCAGGGCACATGCCTGGACTGCGGGCCAGGTCCACAGAAAGGAGCGTGTGAGAAGCAAGCATGCATTGATGTTTCTCTCCCTCTCTTTCTCCCTCCCTTCCCTTCTCTCTAAACATAAATAAAAAATTTTTAAAAAGTGAGGTAGATTCACAGATGAGAGCAAGAAGCAAAAAATATACAAGCATACAGAGCAATCCTTAAATCAATGTTACAAAGAAAATAGATAATTTTTATTTTGTCTTACATGTTAAGCTTTTTATAATTAGCAAACATTTGTTTTAACTAAAATATGCTATATAAAATTTTACTGTATTCATGAAGCATTCAGTCTATAGCAAATCAAAGGTACAAGTACTAGAGGACTTTTCAGGCAAACTAGGGCCAGAAACCTAAGCTTGGAATTAGACTGAGCTTAAAGCCACTGAAAAATCATGAAAATAGGAGTAACAAATTAGAAAAGAAATGGACAAATATATATGCATACAAAGACTGAGTTTTATTTGACAGAAATAAATTCAGCTGTGAATCAGGCGATTGGGAAGACAAGCCTAAACTCATTTTGTGAATTTGACATATATGTATAACAATAACCAGTTTCTAGACAGCTGAATAGAAATCTTTAATATTCAATTGTACTAGCAACCTAGGGGGAGCTTGTTATCATTGAAACATCTGACTTTTAATATAACATTTTGAAAATATTTATTCAGTCTGTGAGTCGATTGTACATGTATGATTTTTATGCCTAATACTGAATGAGTCAGATTATAGAAAGTAGTCATTCAATTAATAGTTAAATAATTAGTTAATTGCCTAAATACTAACATTTTCAGTTTACTTTGTCTATGTTTAAATAGTTATTTACTTTTGTTCCCAAATGGTAAGGGATTAAATCATAACACTTTTTTATAGTTCAGAGGATTTAAAAATATTTTCACAAATTAGAGCATGTCCCAAAAAGATTTTCAAGTTTCTAGGCTTTTGTGAAAAACTTAAGTGAGCCTATGAAAAATTAATAATATGTAAACATTTTCACTTTTATTTTAAGAAAACTATCATTAGTTCAATAAGCATTTCATTTTACAGAATCTCAAAATTTGTTTGTAGAGAATTTATAACCTGATTTAAATATTAAAATGCCTTTTTAATGTGATGTTTTGGCAATTACATCTTCTTAAAATTATTACATATTTTTATAATCAAAGAAAAATTTGATTCAAAAAATTTGAATCAAAGGAATTGATAAAGGAATTTTTTTTATACCTTGTGGTTAATTAGTTTTACACATCATGAACAGCCTTTTCTTTTCATTTAACCTAAGTCTGAACTGGCTATTGCTATGTATGTTTAGTTCTATTTAAAAAATTGTGAGACAAAGAAGAATTAATATCTCCACCATAAGAAAAGTCATGTCTACCAACACAGGTTGGGTGTTTTTGGCCTAGATTTTTCATGCAAAATTATTTCATTAGTAAAACAGAAATTATCTTGGCATAATCTTCTTAAAATGAATGTTATACTATCTTCCTAAAGCAAACATTTAATTTTATAAAAATTACTACCAGGATGAAGGATTTTTGCTTGTTTGTTTGTTGATATATTACAGCAAAATTAATATTGGGAGAAATATTTCATAAATCACACTCTAAACATATTGTCAACTTATAAAATTCAGATGAATCTCAAATTTCTCACAGAGTCAACTAAATCAATAATGAATGGTCTATGTATTATGAGTAATCCACTGACATCAATTTAAAGATTTTAAAAGTTGATGTGTAATGGACAACTGTTCTTGAAACAAATGATGAATAGTTTTAAATTATTGGTGAAACACTTGCCATCTAAAAGTAGTTTTAAAATTCAAATTCTGTTGTCCATTACCAAGTAATGTGTGAAAGATAGATTTGAAATCTAAATACCCACTTAGGCTTTGTGTGTGTATGTGTTTTGGTTTCATGTTTATTTTTTATTGAATATGAGGGAATGGTGGAGAACAGTAATGGCCTCTCAAGTCTTGGCATGGATTGGCATTCATCTGCTCATACTCTTTGGTTTATGTGGAAGTTGGCCTGAGGCAGGAGCAGAAGGGGAACTGTGGCCCCTGCTACTGGGACTTTATTTGTAGTCTTTTTTAGATGTATTGTGCCTCTAACACCATCAATTGTGAAGGTGCTATAAGAAAGGAAAAATATTCATATCTTCCAAGAAACCAAAGGAATAATCTAATATTGCATTATATTCTATATTTGTTGACCTTTGAGGGTTAGAATAAACAAAGAAGCCAACAAAATTTCTTCTGTCACGTTTATGAACACTTTATTATCCTATGCAATATGTAATGTTTTGCATTTTAAACTTTTAAAACAATGTCATTTATTATTTTAAGTCTTTGTTTCTTGACTTAGAAACAGAACCAAGACATAGCACATATGTAGCCACAATGGGGACATTCTTGCATCCAAATATCATATAAATGTCTGGTGATAATTTATCTTCCTTCACAACTGAGTATTACAGCTTATTAATTAGTTCAGTGCACCTACTTGAAGAGTATTTTTTTCCAGATCCAGATAAACCCATGTTTAAATAATACTATTCAGAAATGATAAACTATAAGGCTCGGCTTACATAGAAATCTGACACTAAGTTTATTACCAAGATTGGAATAACAAAGAAAAAGACCTGAATTTAATAGACACATTTTCACTAAGGGGGTTTTACATCTTTCATACAACTGAGAGATCCAGGCTTCCTCAATCTCATATCATCTTTCTATATATGAATTTCAAGATCTCTGTGAAAAGCAGCAAAGGAGACAGCACAGCTGATCAGCATACCTTCTCTTTGCTCATTCTCCATTGGCCAGAACTAATGACATGACTGCAAGCTAATTGCAAGGGGTGATTTAAAACAAGACATCCATAGACGGTTTATGGGATGATTCATGAGAATGAAATGCCTCTTCAATGACCACTGAGAAAGATAACAGTGGCAAGTCATATCTAGAAAGAATCTCAAAGAAATTCTTAACAGATGTGCTTTTACAAGGTAGCATTGCTTTGAATTATTTGATTAGCATTTTTGCAAGGGGATGAAGAACACTATTATGCATTATTTCAGTAATTGAATGACACATTTTGTCACACTTCAACATCTCTGAAAACAAATTCATCTTACAATCATAGCGGACTACTGACAAGCATTATGTAGATGTTATGACTTGTTTTTATGCACAAAAACTTGTAAAATGGGTGTGAATATTGGTAAGAAACCTCCAGAGCAATAAGTAAACCCTCTTTTAAGAATGTTGCATCAACAACACTTTTGAAAGCAGAGGGGATGATGTCATATGAAAGCTATGAATATTAATAACTCTGAGTCAAAAAGTTAAATCCAGCAGAATTTAACTTCTAACATGAAGAACTTTAGGAATATGTTAGTTAATTAATTTCACTCATTTCCTTCTTTAAATTCTCAGGAGTAAAATATGTTGAAATTTTCCTAATTAAGGCTGAGCTGGATATTTTAACAAGTATACAATTATTAGAATGTTATTAAAAATGCTATTTTGGTTTGATTGGAAGCATTTGTTTTTTTTCTTCACTCATGATGTATAAAATAATAGTGAGTCTTAAAATGACTGAAAACATAGATTTGAAGAAATATTATTTAAAATAATTAATTAAATTATTTTAAATGATCATTATTCCTTAGAGGTTTAAAAAAAAGAAAAAAAGGCAATCAAATCAATTGAATTAATTTCTCGCAGGACAACACTTAATTTGTTTTTTACATTAAAAGTCATTTATCATATTGAGTTAAGAATAACCAAGACAGTTCCAAGTTGCTTTTATGTAGCATTACTAATATTGTACACTATGCATTATCAGTGAAACCTTTTTATGCTGCCATGAATTTACAATTGCCACTCTTTTTTACAATTTAAAATCAAATTTTAGATATTTTATAGTAAGGTATGAAAACACTATTATTTAAAGTTTTGTTACTTAAAGTGTGAATCTCTACTAAATTGTGAAATGTAACTCAAAGTGCAAATATTCTTTGTAATATCACAGATGATTCATTTCTAGGCCAATTCATTTGGCTCAGATCACAAGGATTCAGTAATATTAATATCACGAAAGTTTCTAGATAAAGAATTTTCTATGTATATTTTGATTGATAGCCATAAACTCGTTGAAAGCCCATGGATAAGCTGAGTGATGTCAAGCATTTGGCAACTATGCAGATCAATCAGAGTAATACCTCGCTGCTCCAGAGACAATGACAGAATTCGGTGTTGAATCTGACAGGTTCGCTGACATTAGCTCTAATAAGACCACATTTTAGTGCTGTTGCATTAGCCTGCAAACTGAACTGCTCCCTGCTCGTAGTCCTTGAGGAGGAATCTGATTCATGCCATCAGATACTGCACAGACAGGCAATGAGTGGTTACAGCTTAACTGTGATGGAGTAGACATGCTTTATTGCCTCCATCATCTTTTTTAAATTACATTTTGTCTAAAACATCCCACTTTTTCAAAGAAATAAAAACAGAGTCCAAAATATGTTTTCTGCACTGGAACAGATTCTACAGGGGAAATAAAAAATGTGAGTGTGATTTTGCTGCCTCCGTGGAGCTTGGGAAAATGTATGTACAATAGGTCTCTCTTACTCCACAGTCTTGGCCTCTGTACCCACAGTCTAACTTAGAAAGATGCACACAAAATACCATACAGCTGTATACAGTTTATATGCTTAAGTGGGGGAGGTTGCCAAGAGCTACAGTAAGGGTTTTATAATATAAATATTCCAATGATATTTTAAGGAGGCTTGACTTTAAGTTCAGACATAATTGATGAGATGGTTGGAAGGAGAATGATAAGGGAGGATGTCAAGCTGCAGGAAGGGAAAAAGTTGCAAAAATATAGAAAGCCATTATATATTATGTATTCCAAGAGATAAAACTCCTATAAAAGTAGTTGTTTGTAACTTAGGACTGGCTACATGGCAAAAAATGTAGAGGAAAAAAACAGTGTATGGTGAACAGACTGATAAGGACCATCAAAGACCTTAAAATGAAGGCAGAAAATTGAGACCTAACAATGCCTCTTATTAAAATTAAGGAATGTTTTAAACTGTAGTGTTGGCACAATAAGAATTTCTGAATTTTAGGAAAGATTAATCATTTAGCATGAGGGTCAAAAACTCATAGTTCAAGTGACCATTGGTAAACCAGCATACCAATCTGATTCTGAATAAATGTGAAGGAATAGGTTAACACAATATATATTAGACAAGACAGGAAGAGGTAGACATAAACGCCATTTCAGAGGATGAGTATGATTTATTTTCATTATGAATAGTAATTTCATCAAAATATTAGATTTCTTAGCACAGAAAATAAATGCTTATAATTCAATAGTTATTATAAGAAAATAGTTATTACAAGAAAAAATGAAATTCTTGCTTTTAGAACACAATTTGTGAGTTTCGGTCATAGGTGCCACCTCTTACAAGTTCCCTATCCGAGAACTGTCATAGCTAAGAAAATCGACTGTCAGACTGATGGAGTTGTGGTTATGGGAGAAACTCCCAGAAACTTGGTTCTTCTCACCAGCACAATAAAGAATTACAGATCAGCAAGTCTATTAGCATGCAAGCAGGTTTATTCGTGGTCCGTTCTCAAGGAAGAGAACAGCCTAGCTGCAGTGCGTCCGGGGTGAAAGGCATAGGTTCAGGGCAAAGCAGGGTGAGGGTGGTGAAAGCAAGGGCTGGCAAAGGCTGAGCGGCAAGTGCATGCCTGGCCAGAGGCCAGATGGCCTGAGGCAAGGTGGCCAGAGAGCCAAGAGAACCAGGAGCAGCAAGCCAAGAGTATTTTGTTCTGAGGACCTGTATAGTGGGTGGAATTGCTCAGAGGTAGTTACCTATTGATTGACAGATAAAGGTGGTGTCAGCTTTCCATGGGGGGGAGGGTGGCGTGAATACCCAAAGGTGTTAATGTGCTTATTTCTTTGGGCACTATGGGCCTTTTTCAGCCTTTCAGACTTTGGGATGAAAGCACAGTTTCAAAGGCTTTTTTCCCCCACATTGTGGAGACAATTCACAGAATTTCAAGGGCTGCCCTCCTAGTGTGCTAGCTTGGTGTTTTCTGTGGTGTTGGAGCACCTGGCAATATTACTGGACCAGGCTCAGGACTGCTGAGTTAGTGGGTGAGACATGTCTCCCTCCTCCTCCCTGCTTTGGTTTGCTAGCTATCCTACCTAATATCATTTCATTTAAAGAACACTGCACAAGTTTTCCCTAAGTCCTTTAACAAGCTTTCGTCAAATAAAAACAATTCCTCTCTCAAGACCTTCAATCTGTAATACCTATATCTTTCAGACAGTGAGTATCAGAAGCAGCTCAGACGCTTAGTATACGTTATGAAAGCCAAATAAACTTTCTTCTAATGTTTGTCTGTTTGCTTTAGAAAATGATCACAAACTCCCATAGGAAAAGTTGACACTGAAGCATTGTTGTGAGTTGAGCTTCAGTCAAAGGACGCAAGGTTACCTGAGCTATTTTAAAGAAGTTTTCAAGAATCACTTCAGTTTCAAACGGAGGGGCATGGTGGTGGTAAAAGAACTTATTAAGTGAGAAAGAAAAAAAGAAAGGCACACACTCAATTCCTCCTTGACTTATTTGATCTTAGATGTTAGAGGTGACATCTTTTTCTCTTAATTTGTGTGAAGAATTTGGTATGTAGAAGAATACAAGATTCTTAAATTGGATGTAAATTTAAGTGGATTAGTAGTAGAGCTTAGGTTAATTTTAAACTTTTATTTGCTTTCTACTCCATCCTGCCATTGTGAAAATTATCTTCTGAAAGGCAGAAGAGGTTGGATACTTGTGAATGAACAAATGTATTGAAACCTTAATTAAAATACTTATCAGTGACACTGATGATCAGAGAACAATTCCAGATAAGTCTGATGAATTTCCACAAACTCATTTCCATACGCAAATAGTTGTACAATCTTATTTCTTTGTAGGATAACCTAATGCCAGATAGTGTCTGTTCTTTGCATACCATGTTTTATCTTAACCTTCGATTCATTATCTTTTCCAACAAACTAGTCTTTGATTGATTTTGCCTAGAAAATGAGGTATACTGATAAGGGTTAGATATTTGATGGACACAAAGTTCTTGTTTAACTTATCTTTATCTCTCTTGGAGATAAACTGCAAAGTTGTTTTTTTTCCCTTTTTCCCTTGCTCTGTCCTCTGTGTTACATCCTTTCTTTTTTTAAATATATTTTATTGATTATGCCATTACAGTTGTCTCATTTCCCCCCTTCACTCTCCTCCTCCATGCACACCCTCTCCTACCCACATTCCCCCCTTTAGTTCACGTCCTTGTGTCATAAGTTCTTTAGCTTCTACATTTTCTATACTATTCTTATCCTCCCCCTGTCTATTTCTACCTACCATCTATGCTACTTATTTTTTTAATTTGTATTTTCAATTATTTGTACCAGCAATTTACAATCATCTTTATCCACATTTCTTGGTTTAAAATCTTAGCTTTTAAATGTCAGGGCTTATAAACCTTGTAAACCCTGTTTGGAGAAGACCTAGCTCAATAAAACTGTATCAGTGTTTAATAAATCCTACATGTCAATGATAGAATTTCAAAGGGCAATTTTCCCTACAATAACATCAGCACTTTGCTAGCAGGAGAGCAGAGAGCACACTGCACCTTAACATCAGCGTTCATTTATATGAGGAGCTTGGTTGTTCTGGTATAATTTTTTGCAGGTTAAGATAGTTTTTTTTCAATATCAGAAGGAGCAGCAGAATGAATTTGCCAACGTTTAATTAATTATTCAGCTATGAAATGGAAGGTTTTTGTTTTGCCTGTAGATTGCAGGATGATTACTAGCTGGATGCACAGCACTGGAGAAGCTGTTTGCTAGCACTGACCTCTGCCTGTCTGTAGACGTTGGCAGAGGGAAGGACAGAGAGGAATACACACAGAGATTAAGTGTGGTTGTCAAAACATCGGTCATGCATGAGGCAACTTCCATGAGAAAAGTGTTCTGTAGCGATCTCAGTACATTTGCCAGCCTAATTTTATTCATGCATTATTTTTGGAATTGTTTTTGAAGAGCAGAAAACAAGTTCCTCAAATAGCTTAGCAAATGATGAGAGTGCAATTCATATTTTAAATCACATGGAGAAAAACATCTCCTTCCATTATTTTACTTGAAAAAAGTTTGTCATGTTAAGTAGTAGTAACATAGTTTGGAAATAATATCAGCCCAGGAGCATTTTGTAATTGAAATGGAAATAACAACATTAAAATGTCTGAAATTCTCTTTTCCTGACCATTTTGCCTCCTATTTTCCTTTCTTTTCTGCCATCAATCCCGTTGACTGTGCTCTTTGGCAGCATTCAATGCCTAGAAATAGTATTGTTCATTTTAGTATGTAACTATACCGTCTATCCCTCATATTGATGATCTTCTCCTTTATCATGTTTTCCTACTTTTTGTCTTCCCCCTTTGCTCTGGATTATTCTTCCTTTTCCCCACTCCAAAATGTTATTTGAGGCCTGTTTTTGAGGTTTTTCCTTTCTTTTTCTTTTCTTTTTTCTTTTCTTTTCTTTTCTTTTTTTCCTTCCTCCATTAGTGATTAAACAGCTTCTCAATTCAGCTGTTCTAAACTGATGACATCCAAATCTGCTTGTTTGATTTCCCACCCCAAGAAAAATATAAAGCCAATGTTTCTGTATGTAAGCTGAAGCTGACCTGGTGAGGGTCTCTGTTGATGATCAGGGTGTGTCTCTGAAAGGAACAGAAATTCCTCTTTTAGACCTTTCTTAATGATATGTAGGGAGTCCAAAACCATTTTAAAGTCTCTAGATAGAGCACGTATTAATAATAGAAGGCACAGTATTCAATAGTGTTGGCCCTGTGTATACAGAATAATAGTTCTTTAGGAAGTTAAGAAATTACCTAATGTGAAAGCATGTTTTTTTAAATACTGTTTGGAACCAAATAAAAATATATATAAGATAGATATATTTTTTGTATAAGTGATTTGTGTTTTGTTTTGTTTTTTTTCCCTGCCTTTTAAAAGATTCTTGATCATTTAAGTTTAATAACTTTCCAAGAATATGTTTCAGTGTTGATGCAATGAATTACTTTTTCATAGCCATTTTGATATGATATCAATCAACACTTTAATTAATTCTCATTTCAGAATACTTTAAAATACTTCTGAAATATTTATTTTACAACATGGCTGTGTTTGTTTTCTCCTTCTGGGATATGCATATTCTAGATATACTTTTTATGTCTCCTATAGTCAATATTTTGTTTTTAATCTTTGTCATAATAAGCTAATTTATACTATAGAAACAAAACTAAAACTTTTAGTAGTTAAAAAAGTTTTATTCTTTAGGGTGTCCTAGCACCTCTGATTTAATTTCTTTAATAGCTTGCCATCTTTCCTGAGTTATGTTATTTCACATATTCGATGGCAATTTTATTATGGCTAATTTGGTGCTTATTTTTTTCTTTTAATATCTGCTAAACAAAGTTATTTATTCCAGATAAATAGGTAAACCTTGATAAGAACAGGATTTTTAACATTTTACCTTAAAGTATCCCCATTCCCAGGTTCTTTAATAGCCTCGTAACCCAGCAGCCTCACAACCACAGCAGCTGTGAGAAAACAGAAGCTCTGCAGCCGCTGGAGAGGATCAGAGCTAGTGTGGAGCTTTTCAAAATGCCCCATTCCAACAGCATGGCCACTACTCGCCCTCTCTGGAAGCTCTCTGGAAGAGCCTCAGTCTGCAGGCATTGTCCCACTTGGATCGGACGCAGACCTTTCTCCTTAGGGAAAGCCTAATCATCAGGGTGTTTACTGAAACCATCAGAAGCAATTGTTTAATGTTGGAAGCTAAGGTTGAAATATGAGTATAGACAATCAAGATCCAAGTCAAAATTTAAAAAGTTTGATTTGAGGATGGAGATGTTGATAAAGAACTTTGAGAAGCTCTGAAGTATTTCTGGTGATGAAGCAGACTTTGTGCATGCCCAGGAAGAACCTGAGAAGGCATCAGCTAGTCAACTCTCCATTAACAGTGAAGGTCTACACAAGCAGAAAGTGTGGCTATGATACATTTTTAAGCTGCCCAGGTGTTTAAAGCATAATTTGATTGATTATTTTGGCAAAGAATTAAAGGTTTATTATCTCAAATCACTTAAGAAAATTATTAACCATCGAATAATCCCTAGCTGAGCATTTAAAGTATGGTGACTGAAGGGTAGACTCTGAAAATCCAGCTCGTTAGAGAGAAATAGAGAGGCAGAGGGTGTGGGCAGAGACTTTAACATTGAAGAAGAACAAGAAATGAAGAAGAACATGATAAAAAGAAAATAAATGGTGGAAGATATGATTATAAAATTGCTCTAGTCTATTATCCAAAACAAATCAGTTTTCTCTGATACTCAGTATGAAGCTTGTCTTTACATTACACCACACACACACAATTCCTGTCAAAAAGTGACAATTTACTGTGTCGATTTAGAAAATTTCAACACTAATTGAAATTTTACCATTTAAATGAAGAGAGACCTGGAAACCATATTTTCATCAAGAAACCAGTAAGCCATGCGTTCATAATGCAACAATCTGAGAAACTCTTATTTCTGCAAAGATGTAAAAGTTGTAAAATGATCAACTGTCTATAATATACAGGAGGAGAAAAAGGCTGAAAAACAGTACATTTTAGAGTTGTATATAAATAAGGATTGCAGAATTCCATGTGTTTACATTGATTACATTTTATGTTAAAATAAATTTTTTTCATAACTGTTAGCATCTTAAGACATTTGTCTGACTATTGAATTTACTGGTTAAAACAGGTTATTAATGCTGTCAATAGACTAAAAGTGAATATTTGAGCTTTAAGTGTGTTTGAAGTCTTAAATTCTGTGCTCTATCAAATTGCTACATCATTACTTTTATTTTCTCCTTGGAGGAAAAATTCCAGAAGTATGCCATTTTGTAGGTTATGGCTTGGAGACATGGATCCGTTTACAAAGTCCAGAGGAGAAGATTCATTTATGCAGCACAAAAGGTGCTATTATTTATTCTCTTGCATAAATATATCATAGTGCATAAGAGTTTAGAAATAATGCTAAACCAGAAACATTTCTTCCTCAATTTCATGATCAACAGTTCCTTTATAATAATTTCAAACCATCACACTCCCCATGATCTTATCCTCAATACAATGAAAAGACACATATAATAAACAAATAAATGAAATATTAACCTTTGTTTAAATAACATACTGAACTATCTCTATTTTTTAAAATTATGATCATGGCCCTACTTTGCCTAAAAATGATTGAGTTCCTATTTCATAGCATATTGAAAAAGACACAGTCTGCTAGTATTCAAAGCATTCTATGTTATGCATACTTGTTCCATTTGTATCTCTTTGTTCCTGGATATTTGAGTCAAACTGAACTACTCACTCATTCTAATCTTACCCTGTAATATCAAACACCAAACTTTTGTTTACATGGATGGGTATCTTTAGAGCCCAGTTATTTCAATCCCAAGTCTGGTTTTCAGAATGCTATGTATTCTTCACATCGCTGTTCAATGTAAGTTTCCACATGAAATTATCATTCTCCTTAGATTCCATGTAATATTTTACTCACTCATGTTATATACTCTTACAATTACAGGAGAGATTAGATGCCTTAAAAGAAAAGCTGGGTTTTTCTTAATTTAGAAAATAATTTGCAAAACATTACAAAATAGGTATTTAAATATTACTTGATTATTGAATCACATACAACTGTGAACAAGAAATACTATTAATGGTAACTATGGAACTACATTCATGTTCTTTAAGTTCACTAAGGCATTATAACATTATATTCAGAGAATATGTTGAGGCCCAGATTTTTTTCATACTGTTTGGCAAAACTATAGTATACTCCCCGCAAGGTTTGGCTTTTTATATACTTTACAAGTTGTGTAATCGCACTATTTAAATGTCAATAATCTAGAGAGCCCATATCATGGAGATATCACATGAGTGTACATGGAGTTTATCACTGACAATCAAAATCCTGAGAATTACTGGGTAAGCAGTGGAAAACAGTTTATTGGAACCCTAATTTCAGAAAAGAAATCAGGATTAACCAATGTTAAGAGAACAGTGAGTTAAGTAAGTTAAGTTGGTATGACTCAGAAAACAAAGAAGAGAAACATTTTTTAATTCATTAATGTATTCATTTTTGGAATCATCTCCAAGGTCAGCTCTGGTGGTCTTGTGTCTGATTGCTAGGGTGAGAAGTAAGAGTGAGCACAGAACCTGAAATAGCAATAAACTATTCAGTATTAAACATAAAACGGCCTTGAGAACAGTGAAATAGTCTAGCACATATAAAAGCAACGACTGTAGGATTGGGGGTTGGGCAGGGCAGAGGACACCAAAGGGGGAAATTGGGACAAGTGTACTAGAACAATAGAAAAAAGAAAAAAATATTTGCTGCATTAAGCACTGAAACTGGGACATACTTTACAACACTGGAGCTTCTTTGTGTTGATTTGGGCTGCTACAACGGAATTATCAAAGGCTGGGGAACAGAAATTTACATTTCATACTTCCACAGGCTGGAAAGTCCAAGTTAAAGATGTGGACACTTCTCTGTCTGATGAGAGTGCACTTCCCAGTTTTAATTTTGAACCTTGATTTTATGTGGCCTAGCGATGTGCAATATAACACCCTTGCACGTTGCTTAGCAGTGGCAGTGAAACTCAGCTCCTAGGCAGCCACGTGATCACAGGGGACAACAGCTGCTGAAATGTAGCATCAAATACATTTTTAATATACAGTATTTTCACATGTGATGAGCTTATTGGGATCTAATATTAATTTTTTCTAGATATACAAGTGGACATATATATGAAATATATTATGCATTACATTTATATTTATATGTAACTTTATAATATATCACATGATATGTATTTATAATAAATCATATAAATATAATATAGCATACAGCATATAAACATAATATGTTATACAAATATAATGCATGTTATATTATATATTCTGTTACTATTATATATTACATATTATATATTATATTATATTTCCTGTTCATTTTTCTTCTAGATATATAATCATGCAGACATAATAGAATATGTTGTAGACCTCTTTTATTATATATGATATTTACTGTTGTCTTTATTTACTGTTTTTAAATATCTTAATATTTGTTACATCATACAATTGAATTGGGAGCTATTGTATCATGTTATCCACTTGTTAAATATCATATTTTTAAAAAATTTAAGGCATAGATGTTCATAAGTCTTTTTAAAAAATTTTAACAATTTTCTCTTTTTTCTATCTTTTTTTTATTGTTCAGCTATAGTTGTCCCCATTTTCCCCTACCACTCTCCCCTGCCCAGCCACCGCCACCCTCCCACCCTCAATCCTTCCCCACTGCTGGCATTTTCCATGGGTCCTTTATGCATGTTTCTCAGCCCTTCCTCTTCTTTCCCCTGTCATCCCCCTCCACCCTCCCCTCTGGTCACTGTCAGTTTGTTCTTTGTTTCCATGTTTCTGGTTCTATTTTGCTCATTCGTTTGTTTTGGTGATTCTGTTCCTCTTATAGGTGAGATCATATGGTATTTGTCTTTCACCACCTGGCATATTTCACTTAACATAATGCTCTCCAGTTCCATCCATGCTGTTGTGAAGGGTAGGAGTTCCAGTTGGAAGAGCAGATGGAGGAAGAAATATTAACTAGTTGAAACAGAGGTAGCATTGCTATTCAGAGGGTGTGTAAAATGGTAAAAGACCTGAAAAATCAAAGGTCACTGGGGCTAAAATTTAAATAGTGAGAAAAAACAGCAAAAATATGTGTTTGGAAGTTCAACTGGCACTTTCAAAGCCATGTTAGGGAAGTTTGACAAGAAAGGGAGCACAAAATCTAGTTTTTATTGAATTAGAAAACAGTCAGCAGTGGAGATAAAGAATTGGAAGAAGTACAATTAATAGGTGGTGGTAGTGAAGATTAAGTGGAAAGCTTAAAAAGTAGATAAATTTGAACAAGTTTAGTAAATATAATTTAAAAGATGTTATGGATTAAAAGAAGTCAGGAAGGAGGGGTTTTTAACAATGAGTTAATTTTTTTTTCATTTTGTACAAATAGATGGAGGTGCCCTTGACTAATATCTGCAGCACTAAGTGGGCACAATTTTGGAAAAAAAGAATATAAAGGCTATGTTTTACAAATCTTGAGTTGATGGAATTGTCAGAATTTCTAAGTAGAGTAAAAAGATCAGATAGCAATTATACACACACACACACACATATAAAGATACGCAGAAGTTAATACAAATTAGAGAATCACTGACATATAGTAATTGAAGTCAAAGGTATGGATGATATTGCCTAAGGCAAGACTAGAGTATAAAGTGTACCAGAAGGAGGAGAAGTATGACAGGACATGCAGAGGAAATGGACTCCAGTGTTCACTCTTTGGCAAATAATCAGGGTACACTGACCTGATACATGTAAAGAATCCAGTAGGAAAAACTTCTCTGTAGATAAAGTATGAAAAACCATGAATTATATGCTAGCACAATACAATGGAAACAAGATATAACGGCATTTCCCAACAAAGAATTTGGAGAGGGGTCAAAGACCCAGCATGGGTAATACTGTTGAACTTCATCCTAAAGACCATGGAGAGTCATTGACTAGCTGTATACTTGGTCATTTTGGTGTATTCTAATGTAGTATGTAGGTTTTCTAAAGTAGGCATAAAATGATTTGCCAGGCACACGGGTGATATTTTACAGTTTTTCCGATGAGAAGTTTGGTAACTTATAATAAAGCCTTAGCAGTAGGAAGGATATTTACTATTGAACATCTAGGTAATTTGAATACTACAAAAATGATAAAAAGAGAAAGGAATAGATGAACTATGAACAGATCAGTAGAGGTATAATAAGTACAAAGAACAGCTTTATGTAATCCATAATATGTACATTTTTGAAGATTTTTCCTTTATCTTTGAAATGCCAAGAGTTTATCTGCATATATCTAGCTAGCTCTCTGTTTCTATGGTCATAACCTGGTTTGCAAGAACTCCTTGTATTATACAAATTTAGATCTCCTGCTATCTCCTCCACAGCTCATAAATAATTTTTCTTTCTGTTTATTGCTTTTGTCCACTTTTTTCTTGGATCATTTTCAGAAAGAATACTCATTGTATATTATCTGTTCTATCTATCACATTCCCTGTATTCATTTTCAGTTCTTTCCTTTATGTCTGCATTCTGGAAGTTTGTACACACTGACTTGATTCAATTTTCCATAGTATTCTTGCCATAATATACCAATCTTCATCAATTTATAATCTCATCACCTCAATTTCAATGCCTTATTTTTTTCTCATTTTTGTTTACTAGAAATAATGGGTTTTGAGTTATTATTGAAGTCATATAACCAATGAATTCTGCTGAGGGTGAATATTTTTCTAAACTATGTTCTGCTCTATGTTAATGACATTTTCCTCTTACTGAAAAATTTTCAGAAGTTCCTAATTGATTTTGTCATAGGAAGTGTATTTAATCTATCTTCTGTTAATAAGGGTGGACTTATCTAGAATACGTGAATTAGAATTGTGGGGTTTCTTACCTGCCATAGGTATGACTGTAGCTGAGGCTGGTTGAGTATTAGCAATGTGCAAGAGATGCCACTAGAGTCACCAAAACAATTACAAATTCAGCGCTTTTTTTTAGCAGAAAAGACACATGCACATACATATTCTGTTACCTTCATACATGCTACCTTCTGTTACTCTTCTAAAATAATTTATTTTTGTGATTTTTACTTATATATAATTTCATTTAATTATACTATATAATTTTCGGTATCATAAATTTTTTCTGAAATTTATTTTTGAATATAATACAATCAATTACGTTAAAATCATTGGTTAAAGTTTTCAAATATCACTGCAATTTTTAATAAACTTTTACTAAAGCAGAAAGAGAACTTCTAGTATGCCATTCACAGACATTTTTTGCACAGCCCTGTTTTAAAACTATACATAAATAATACATGTTTATTCAATTTGGGAAATGTACAGGAGTTGTATAGGTGGTATTTCATGAATAATAGATGCCTCAGGTATAACATAATGAATTAGAAGTAAATATATATCTGGATTTTTTGTTTGTTTTTCTGTTCATTAATCTAGTGACACAAGTGTTAATATTTAAAATTATTATAGCTTTATAAATAATTTTAATGTCTTAAAATGCAATGCCTCTCCCTTACCAATATTTTATTATGTGTCACCCACTAACTTTCAGAATAATATTCAAAATAACTTCCTGACTTTTTGCAAAAGTAATTTTGAGATTTTATTGTGAGTTTATCATTATGTTTATATACAAATTTGTAAATATTTATATATACATTTGTAAAAAATGAACATATTTTAATATTTAGTACTTCCTGCAAGAATCATTCTATTTTTCCCATATATTTTAAATTTAGTGTTGCTTATAAATAAAGTTTTATTGTCTTTTTAAAGAGCTTGCACAGGTTTTGTGAAATATTTATATATAGTTATTTTAATTTTAATGAGATTAAGTCACATTCTCTAACATCTATTTATTTGCAATGGCATTTAATGACAGTTGTAAAATTCTACCTATATTCAACATAAAATAGTATATAACAAACATCATATTTGAATGCAATAATTTTAAATTGATTTTTTATTATTTTATTCTTACCACACAAATACAGTAAAACACACACTGTATTCCATTATGATAGGAAAGTGGCATGCCTATTAATATCAAAACAGTTGACTTGAAAATCATATGTACCTTAACCATGAGTAACAATAAAAAATAATACAACTTTTAAACTCATTTCCCCTAGTAAAATAGTACAAACTTTTATCGTGTTGTAAGCAAGTGTTTTCACTATAGTGTTATTTTTAAGTAAATGTATTTTATTTCATTCCATATGGGGGAAAGGATGGTACTGATTATACACAGGAGTTCATAAATAAACTATTTCTCAACTATAAAAGGGTATACTAGAGATTAAAATCAGTTTGTCTTCATTAAAAACCAACTAAAATAATTATTTTCCTCATACATTATGAGATCAAGAATATTGGGTCCATTTCAGGATATGAGCTATATTTCTGAATTTTTCTTTCAGTAATTGTATGAACTGATTAAGGACAAGTGTTCTGTTCACTTCTGTATTTCCAAAGTAGTACATCCTAAACCCAAATGTGCTCAGCAGTGCTTGAAAAAATTGATATGTTTCTCGTTATTTGCCTCACTTGTATCATGCAATATTTGAACAAGATAATCACTCTTTAAGACCTTTTTAAGTTATAATAACATATTTGTATTCTACAAAATTAATACACATATTTGTGATAATATTTTGGAATTTGTCAGAGTTTATAAGATGTCACCTAATGGTTATTTTAAAGAAAACTTATAACTGATGATCTCACATCTTCTACTCTAACAGACAACCTTCTGTTCTAGTCTCTATTAACTGAAAATAATAAACTGCTTATATGCAATGTTGTACAACAACAAAATAGTTATAGTCATAATTTTTTCAAAGAATATATTGTAGAAGAAACTATGGCAGGGCCTCAAAATACATTATTTAATCGCATTATGCTCATTTTACTAATGAGAAACATGGGATTTGGCAAAATCAAAAGAGCTGGGTTTTTTAAATGTTAGCTGCCCTTGCTTTTTAGTTTCTGACTGGTATAGGCTGTTAGTGACTTCTGCATTTTCTCTGATAGTCCGTAGCGAGGAGGCAGGAAGGCTTGAAGAGCAAGCTTCACTGAAGGAGAGTCCTTCAGCACAGTCATTAAACCTGATGTGAGCAGGGTGTTCAGGTTCTTCCAGTGCTCCATTTGAAAGTTGTTTTGTGCTTCAGGAAGATAGAGGAACTTCAGCTGAATAGAATTCATCTTATGAATTGTGGCCTTTCAGACCGGAAACGTGAACGATCATTGTTTGGAGTCTTACCAACTTCTTTGCTATAACATGAGAACTATGAAGATATTTAGAGGGTGATTACCTGCAACAGATATTTGCATGGACATTATTGTTATGCGTGTATATATGTTGAGAGAAGCTTTATTTTTCCCAACAAAGGCAAAAGGGGAATTCGAAAAGCCTTGATTTTATGGAACATTTTGTTACAACTAACTATACAAAACTCAGGTTATCAGGAGAAGTCTGTTTGCTACAAGATCATTTAGGACATTCTCCTGTCTTTTCGTTCACACATTTCTGTGGAAAGGCCACATTTCTTCCTGCTTGCACCGGACACTGCAGAGATCATTGCAGAGGGAGTGCCCAGAAATCAACTATAGCATTAGCTTTCCTAATTGAAAACATTTCTTCGGCAACTGAACTTTCTGGCGGGGTTACCTGTCTCTCTCAGCACCATCAGAGTCTCACCTTGCAGGTATCTCTGCTGTCCTTCTGATTCAGGTTCATCTGATAGCTCTGGTCAGGGACAAGTGCTCATACATTTTACTCCGTCATCTTAGGCAGTTTAGAATTCTCTTTAGAATTTCCTTTCTCAGAATTGAAAATGCCTAAAAGCACTGTCACTTGTCACTGAAAAGAAAATTGTGGGAGGTGGAACTCAGTCATGCAAATGAACAATAACACGATAATATTTCACCCTTGTTAAATATTAATTAATTGCATATGCTATTACCTTTATAACTGAATGAGGTGTTTTGTTAAGATTTTATTTATTTATTTTTAGAGAAGGGAAGGGAAGGAGAAAGAGAGGAAGAGAACTATCAATGTGTGGTTGCCACTCTCTTGTCCCCTACTGGGGACCTGGCCCATGACCCAGGGATGTGCCCTGATGGGGATTGAATCGGTGACTCTTTGGTTTGTAGGCCGGCACTCAGTCCACTGAGCCACAGCAGCATGGGCTAGAGCCAAATGAGTTTTCATCTGCAGATTTTGGAAAGCTTACAAGCTTGGCCCAACATGGATTATATAAACTCAGTGCCATGTCGCTGCAGTTACAAATATTCAGAAGTATCCATATATGTGGTAGGAAATAAGTAAAAGTGCTTCACCTAAACTGCCTATTTCACTCATTGTGAGAAATCTGAGACTCCTTTGCCTGAATGCCCTGAGCGCAATGAGGCTAAACATTTCAATGGCACACACCAGAGCTATACAACAATTACCTCAACATTGGATTTTCAATCTACCAGTTCAGTGTATAATAAACATTTTTTCTAAAAATATTTGCTGAGATAGATTTTTAAATCTTTTATTTTGCAACTTTTCCTCCTGCTACCATCCTCCTACTACTCTTTTCTTGCAATAGACTAGATATGGTGGATTAAATTCTGGTAAAAGCAAAAATGAGAGAAAAAATATGGGATTTAGATTCTGATGTGAGTGTTCTGACCCTACTCTTCTCTTCTCAAAGTTCTGATGTTTAGACAATAGATTTATCAGAAAATATATGGAATCTAAGACCCCCTGGATTACTGTAGAATTAAAACTGTTTACTTTTCTATATCCTTTTCCTGCTGGCTGGAATAGTTTTTGATGTCTGGGACTCAGCAGCCATGCTGGACTATGAGACAGAAGACATTGCTGAGGATGAGACTATTGCAGCACTGAGAAAAAGGGTTGTGACTTTCTCATAACTTTTCCAAGCTGCTCTTCCAACCCTGGACTAGATTTCCTTTGTAAATGTAAGATAAAAATACACTGTAATTTTATTACAGTCATATTATCTGCAGTTGGTATTGGTGAACCTAAACCTCATTCATATAGAACACTTTAAAGCAGTGAGTTGAGGAAGAAATTAGAGAAGGCATTTTTTTGAGTAGGGCATTTTTCTGCACGCACATGGATTAGAGCAGCCGCATCTAACACGCTCACAGAATGTCAATGGCCCAGCATCACAACATGAATCGAAAAGCACAGTGCTCATGATTGGACCTGAGCACAAGGGTGAACACAGTAGCACATTCTGACACAACCAAAATTCTCAGTGATGCTAGGAAGACTTTTTTTTTTTAAGTTGGAGGAGAGTGGAGGCACTTTGAAATCTTTTAATTTTCAAAATGAGAGATAATAAGCTAATGAAATTCTGGTACTAAGATCACATGCCATGAAAGGATAGATCTTTTAGAAAATGCAACAGACAACAACATTAACAACCAAATCCATGTATCTTAGATTCAGTTCCCAGAAAGTAGAGCCTAAGGGGGGAAAAACTTACTTACAGAAGTAGAAAGACTAGGAAGTAAAAGTAAGGGAGAAGGCACAGTGAGAATTACTGGTTTATATATACACTTTAAACTCAATGTGATTTTTAATTTTGTTCATAGGTATCACAAATGGAGACAGAGATGCAGAAGCCAGAATGACACTTTTTTTGTGGGAGACAAAGATGAATGCAGAGTAAGGAGCATTGCATGCAATAGAGATTAAATTTCAGTTCATTTGATTCCTATAGGGAACAAAAGGGCAAGATTCTGTTGATTCAATATACACACAAAATAGTAACACTACAGCCTAATCTTATTAGTGTATATCATTTACCTTGTCTTCTAAAGCAGGTGACTTCAAATAAAATCTTAAATGCCAAAATGCACAAAGTAAGTAATACTCTCTATCTAAAACCTTTCCTATATGGAATAAACTAAACTAAACTAAACTAAACTAAACTAAACTAAACTAAACTAAACTAAACTAAAAAGATAAAAGGTTTAGTAATACATGCTTAGAACTATTACAGGCTTGACATGTTAACATTTTGCAAAATAATTTTACACTGATATGCAAACTGGAGGATTTAGGATTTAGGACTCAGTTTAGAGAAGTGTTTACATCCATGTATTATTTTGATTTTTTACCAAACTCAGTTTAGACAGAGGCAGCCACCGGAATGACTTAGTTTGAACTCACCATCACCTTGTAGACATGTTCCCTTTAGAGCCAAAATAAAACCAACTAACAGAAAAAATAAAATAAAAAAAGCACTCCATCTCACATCCCGCAGCTTGTAAACTATCATTTGTACCCGTTTAATGAAGGGACCGCATCTGGGTTTGCTAAGACCTTACGCCAAGGAGGGTCTGCATAGTGGGCCAACTAAAACTCTTGGAATTGTAGTCAGTTCATTTTGACAGATGGCTATTGTCCTGTTGGAAGTGGTTTTATGCAGAGATGAGTGTGGAATTTTCACTGACCACAATGCAAATTGCAAAGGATGGTGACGAGGCCACTTTTGAAAGATAACTTCAGAATGTTTTTAAACACTCTATGTCCAGCAAAAGGAAGGCAAGCGTTTATGAATGTCGCCAGTTATGTTCTAAGGGTGATATTATACTCCCTATTAATGCTAAGATACTTCTTAGAAAGGATAGACAAGAATGATAATTTTAAGTGCCTGTATTAGACTCTGAATAGCCTCAAGCAAAATAAAACAAAATTGACTGTCCACAGAAACTGACCTTATTTTAGGAAAGGAGATTCACATAGTTCTAAACACAACGATAGCCTTGGACATGCTTGTCAAGGTGTCGTCATGTCAGTGACCCGAGGAAGGAAGTTTTACATGAAGTAAGTGTTGACTCACCATGAGCAAAAGAGAAAAGGTTATTTTTAAAGATGCGGTTCTTCTTTTCGAAGGGAAAAAGAAATTTGTATCTCAGCCAGACCAAAATGCATTATTGTTTTAGAAAATGTTGTAGCAATGACAAGTACGTGATTCCAGGAAACTGGATAGCCAAGTGAACATTAAAGACAAATAAACAAACAAACAAAAAACAAAAAATCTCTGACTCCATTTGGAATCAAAACCTGGAAGGCTTTGGTGACTCTGGCTTATTGTCTGTGTCTTTGAAACATGTTTTTGGCAACTTTAAACATCCCTGAATATTCAGGATGCATTTCTTAAATGTATCCTGGAAAATTGATTGAAAGTATCCTGGAATTTATGCTAAAATTAGAGGTTTTGTTTCTCAGGGCACTGACCCAAGGACACTTACATTTAGGAAACTGGGAAATAACCCTTTAGAGCTGGCTGTATCAGACAGTGTCCCTCTTAGCTTCAAGCTTCATTCTATTCCAATTATTTGCCATTCACTGAAACTCTGTAATTTAGTGTGTGGGAGTATTAGTTCTTATCACTACTGTGAAAAGTCACCACACATTTAGTGGCTTAAAACAGCATAAAATGGTTATATTATAATTGCAGAGGTCAGAAGTCTGAAGGGGGTTGTCTGGGTTGCATTCTTTTCAAAGGTTCTAGGAGAGGATCTTTCTCCTTGTCTTGACTAAATCTAGAGGCCACTTGCATTCATTGATTTATATGCATACAATATATAATATATATTGCATATTACATATATGTTTATATGCATATACAAATATGCAAAGATCTATGTCTAGCATCTATCTATCATATATCATTTCATTGTCACATCTCTCTGACTCTGATCCTTCTACCTACCTTTCATAAGGACCCTTGTGATTATATTGGACCTACAGAGATAATCCAGGAAAATCTTACCATCTCAAGAACCTCAACTAAATCACATCTCCAAAGGCCTTTTTTTTTTTCACATAAAGTACAGTTTAACAGGTTTCTGTGGATTAGATTGTGGATAACTTTGGGGGTCGTTATTCTGTCACAATGGTGATGTCAAGTTGGCTTTCATCTCAATGAGATAAGCAGCCAAGAACAGGGAGTGAAATTACTGTGGTTCCAGCACAGGACTTGACAGAAGAAAACACAGAGTATTAGCAGAGTAGTTTAACTCTCCAAGAAATATTTTAAAACCTATGTGGCAATCTTCCTCAGGCTCATGAAAATCACCAGTTAAGGAAGGACGGAGCAGAATCTGGGTAATAATCAGCAGTGTCCCTTTTGGTGAACAGAAAAATGTCTCCATGTCCCCAAATGTCCACATCATAATCTCCAAAACATCTGAATATTTTAGGTTACAAGGGAAAAAGAGAAGAGAGTTAAGATTTCAGGTAGAAAATGGAATTAAGGTTGCTAATTTGCAGGCTGGTGATAGGGGCATTAACCTGGATCATCTGGGTGAGCCTGATATAATCAGAAGGGACCTGAAAGTGGTGGAAGGAAGCAAAAAAGGAGCCTTTCAAGGTGGTTTAATGTGAGGAGGAATTAAGTCACCATTACTGTCTTTGAAGATTTAAAGGGGGCGATAAACCACAAAATAGGGGACTGCTACAAGTTGGAAAAACCCAGAAAATGGATTATCTCCTAATTTTCAAAAGGGAACATAGCCCTGCTGGTACACTTATTGTAGCCTAGTTAGATGTATTTTGGACTTAGACCTCTGGAACTGAAAACAATAAATCTGTGTTATTTAAGCCTCTAGCTTTATAGCAATTTAAGACTGTAGCAGTAGAAAACCAATACAGATTTTGATACTTTATCCTTTTTTACAGGCTTTTGTGTTTATCAGTAATAAAATATCCAAAGAATTTTAATGTCTTTCTGTCAAGTTCATAGGTTGAGTACTGTAGTTAATAAAAAAGGAACTCCTAAAACTCGGGGAAAAAAATTAAAGTACTATTTAAAAACTCAACAAGACTCATTTCATGGGTTTAATGATCACTGCTTATGACTGGTGGGGTCACAATGCTATACAAATCTGAATTTTCCCAAATGTACCCACTCGAACTGTGGAATCCTGTACTCTTGTCGTCATGTCAAACTTTCAGCCAATAAATAAATAAATGTGTAAAGTTTCTTTATCCAGTGTGATTTGGTAAAATGGACATGTAATTCCTAGATCTAAACTCTAACATTATATTTTTTCAGCCCCGTATTTTCAACTGATTTGTCTTAAATTAAGAATATGTTTGTCTTGGTGCACACAGTACTGAGGGTGCATAGATATGGGTGGGCTTACAACTCTGCATGTGGGAAGGAATTTGAGAAGATGAAGTCTTACATGCTAGGTTGAACTCATGATATATATCTAATCCTCATGAGAAAAAAATTACAAGAGCTGATCCATAAATAAACAAGGTCAAAGCTGATATTCAATTATATAACTAACTACATTATTGGAAAAGACAATTTAAATTCTCTGTTTTTAAAAATTAATTGATTCTTGGGCTTCTGCAATTTGGTCCAAGAAATTTTGTATCCTGTGTAGAGAGAAGGAAGCCTTTAACAAAATTTAATTTATGATGGAAGTTATTTGAAAAAACTGTGATTTTAAAAATCCTCTAGCCTAGGATTTTCTCTTCAATATCCACTTTACTTATACTCAAGTATACTCACGAGTAAAGTTATTGTTAGGTAGCCAAGGTGGCTAAGAAAGGACCAGGAGCCAAAACCCATTTAAGAACTTTTATTCAAGGCCGGACAATGCGATCCGGCTGGCTGAGGCCAAGCAGACTACAGGGGCAAGGGAAGGGGTAGAAGGGTTTTTAAAGGGGTGCAGCAAACCCCGTGTGGAGGCTGGGTCACCCTGCTGATCTGCCCCAGGTGTCCTGGGTACAGGTGTTGGCAAGACAATGTCCTTCGATTGGGGATGGCTGATTAGGGAAGGAGTTAGAAAGCATGATTTGTTTCTTGTTTTTAGAATTTTGTGAAAATTTGCTAAATCATTTACTTTATCTATGACTCCTTGAAGTTCACCAATGCTAAAGTAACACCCAGCTGTCTGCACCTGCATCACATGGAATTGCAAGTGAACTCGGCCCGCCGAGGCCTTACACAGTTTCATATCTCGGGGGGAGGTCCAGCAGTTTGTGTTTTTAAAACCCCTAACTGGGAGGTTAATGCAGACTTACACTGAAAATCACTCGTGTAGTGATTACTTTTGTGTTCTCCCCAAATCCTTAATCCAGGGTCTGAACATCCATCCCTCAGCTCTTGAGACTATCAGATGCTAAGGGTGTCAACTGTCAGTCACATGGTCATGGGGGACAGCAATTGATACTTCAAAGTATAGTATTAAACACGTGTTTAACTTACGGTATTTTTAACATATGATGAGATTATTGGAATCTAATACTAATTTTTCTAGATATATAATATATATTATATATACTTATATATTATATATAACTATAATATATACTATATAATATAATGTACTACATAATATATAAATATAGGGTATGTAATAAATATAGTGAATTATCAATTCCATTATGTCTATTATATAATATATATTATATATTCTGTTAACTTTATTCTATATATAAGCATACAGGTCTATTGGAATATATCGTAAACCTCTTCATATATATATAATATTTACTGTTAAATTTCATTTATTTTTTTGAATATATCTTAAAATTTGGAAGTGATGCAGTCAAAATAAGAGCTATTGTATCTTGCTATTTTTTTGTTAAATATCATAATATTTTAAAATTTAGGACACAGATGTTAATGTTTTGTTAATTATGAATTTGCATTATTATTTTTTAAATCACAATGTTCATTACGGTCTCCATGAATTTCACTCACTTCTTGAGCCTTTCATATGTCAGCATAGGAGACACTGAAAATATTGTTTGGTCTGCTAGATACGATAGGCAGCTGCTTTATAAATCTTACATAGATCAGTAAGAAGGAGTTATGAAGAGCTGTTTTCTTTCAGAACAAGGAAAATTAGAAGACATTTCCTTAAAGTAACATTATTATACTAAATATCTATGATAGAAAATAAGTAATGTTAAAATCTTATTTTTAGTATTTAAGGGAGTTTGATTGCTTATAAGCAGTTGGAACTTGGATAATTTTTAGCAATTTGACAGAATAAATAGCAAAATTCAATTTTTCTTGGAATATTTTAGAAGAAAAATGAGTTGAGAAGCATTAAAGAAAAATAATGAAAACTTGTCAAAGATGAGCAAATGCCGTACCCATCAGCTAAATAATTTAATAGTTTTTAAAATATGAAGAATCAATTTATTAAAATACTCATGTATAAGATCGACTTCATTTTGTGCATTTTTCAAGAATGACAGCCTGCTGTCGTACCCAGGCACTGCTGTGCATGACACAAGGAGGCTAGGAAGCACGCTTGCTACTGGGGCGTTCACATGTCTCCAGTGCGGACAAAGTGCTATTAATTCTTCTCTTACCATATATGTGTTTACAGATGTAATAGAATGCACTATCGACCAGTTTCACTTAATAAGCAGAATATTGGTGACAAACAGAAATAACTTAAATTATATGCTCTTTAGTTCTCCACAATTCAATCAGTACTGTAGTTTGATTTGACTACCATATATACATAGATTTGAAGTACATCATCTTTGTGGCATAACTTTGTGGTCCTATGCTGGTATCGCTACTGTGAGATACGTCCCATTTCAAAATGCCAAACCTGAAATGCAGTTTCTTAGTACTCTTTCTTTCAGAAGAGACCCTGTTTTACCTGTTTCCTTCTGAAAAGGTAGTCTTATAAGAATTGTATATATGCACATTACATCAGACAGAATCAATTTTCATGTGATTTTAATAATGCATTATATGTAAAGTAAAACTTTTACATGTGTTCTATAGGTTAGTATGTTAAAGAAATATGAACATTAAATCAGATTTTATTTAAAATAAAATCTAGCATTAACCTCAAGGCCTCACATTCATATTAAAAGTGTAATACAAATTAAATCAGGCTTCTGTTTTAAAGTATAATTGAAAGTCTAGTTAAAAATAAGTAGCTAAAACCCAGAAACACATAAATTAGTGGGATTATCTTTCAGTTTAAAGTTAACATAAATGATTACATTAAAATATTTGCCAAAAAAAGACAAATATGGGTTTGGTACATTTAAAAAAACTGCAGCAAATGTCATTCATAAAACACATATTGTATGAAATATATTAGCTAACAGTCTATTTTGAAATTTGAAGGTATTTATCAAAGGGGATAAACAAAATTTTCAGGACTTTGGTAATAGTATTCATGTTGGAGAAGACAACTATCAATAAGAAATGGAAAAAGGTGAAAGCAGTGTGCACTGTGGTAAGCACCGTAGAGAAAACACACCGGGCGATATGAGACACGTGCTGTTTCACCCGTGAGGTGGGAGCCGGATGTCCGTGTGAGTGGGAGACGGATGTACGTGTGAGTGGGAGAGGGTGCTGATCACGACGCCCTCCCTGTGTAAATGGTACACAGCAGAGAATAAAAATTAAAAATGAGCCAACTAAAAGAGCATCCAGAAAAAAATAGTGCTTTGGGGAAAAAAAATAGCAATCAAGGATATGAAACAGAAAGAACTCCCCAAGTACGGGGAACAAAGACAAGCTTACAAAAAAAAAAAAAAAAAACAAATTATGAAGTTAGCTTAGTGAGGCAGGCAAGGAGCAGCTCATGTATGATTTTTTTGAATGTCAAAGAGTTACAATTTTAATTAGAAAACAGGAAAATAATTGTGTGTAGTGTTTTTTGCTCTTTTTTTTAATTTGTGGTTAAAATGCATAGCATAAAATGTCCCCTTCTTACCATTTTAAGTGTGTAGTTTGGTGGTATTAAGCACAGTAAAACTGTTGTGCAGCCATCATTACCATCCATCTCCAGAATTTTTCATCTTCAGTGGAAACTCTGTACTTTTTATATACTGGCTCCCAGTTGTCCTCTCCCTCAGCCCCTGAAAACACTACAGTAGTTTACATCTCTATGAATTTGTGTGTTCTGCGTACCTTGTATGAGAGGAACCAACATTTGTCCTTTTTGCACCTGGCTTATTTCACTCAGCATCGTGTCTCCAACGTTCATTGATGTTGTGGTATGTATCAGGCTTTTGTTCATTTTTAAGGCTGAGTGATATTCTATAGGAAGCATGTACCTTATTTTGTTTATCCATTCATTCATTGTTGGACACTTAGGTCGCTTCCTTTTAAGACTATGGTGAAGTAGTTTTCTATCAACATAGAAGTGTAAATATCTATTTAAATCCTGGCTTTCAAATATTTCGGATATATAAGGTCTGCTTGGAAAAAGCCTGGCCATTGTTAATATAATGAGAATGGTTTGCACAACATTGACATAACCTGGCAGCCAAGGAGAGTGGATTGGAATCATCTTGCGTAAACAATGACAACTTCACTGTACTAGTACATGGGGATGGCAGGTGTCATTGAGTGAGCATGTATACTGTGTGGCCGTCACATTCAAAATGACTGACTGAGTAGAGCAAAAAATCTGCATCAAATTTTGTGGTAAGCTTCAATATTCTTCCATGGAAACTATTCAGATGATTCAGAAGGCTGCAGCTATGGGCAACTGGTGATTGGCAGCTTCATCACAGCAACACACCTGCTCATGCATCACATCTTGTGCAGATATTTTTGGCAAAACATCAAATCATTTAGGTGACTCAGCCCCTCTACAGCCCAGATTTGGTGTCCTGCAACTTGTGGCTTTTCCCTAAACTAAAATCACCTTTGAAAGGAACGAGATTTCAGACCATTGGTGAGGCTTGAGAAAATACGGTGGGGCTGGTGATGGTGATTGGGAGAACTGGGTGAGGTCCCCAGGCCTACTTTGAAGGGGACTGAGGTGTCATTGTCCTATGTACAATGTTTCTTGTATTTTGTATCTTCGCCAATAAATGTTTCTATTTTTCATATTACATGGTTGGATATCTTCTGGACAGACCTCATATACCTAGAAGTGGAATTTCTGTATCATATGATAGCTCAATGTTTAATATTTTGAGGAACCATCATACCATTCACCACTGTGGCTGCATCATTTTTTCATTCTAAAAATAGACACATAGCGTGTATGAAGTAGTGCTTTATTGTGGGTTTGAGTTCCCTCTCCTTTTACTGGAGAAGACAGATTATCAACATTTTTGTATTACCAACTCTGTAGAGAGTTCTAATTATTCACTCATTATCAAATATGCAATATATTTGTTCCATTTATTTGCTTTTAATGATGATTGTTGAAAGTGGTACCTGTTTCCTATGATCATTTTCTTCTGTCATTGATACAAAGTCAAATATTTCATGATTTGATTAGTTATGACTGATGACAAATGTGTTGTTAGTGGATCCTCTCATATTAGGTGTTAGGTGTTCTATACCATCACCATCACCACCATCCTATCCCTACATCACATATTCTTGTACATGGAAAAAGTTCTGCCTCTCTGTGATCCCTCTCATCAATTGGTTTTATTAAAATTATGTTATGTTTCCTTTTGGCTCTTTTCTCTCTAAGAAATACTATGAGAAAACAGTGGGGAATGGATTAATGACTTTTGATTCAAGTGTTTTATCTTACATATAAACCATATTTAATAAACAGAAATGATCAATTTCAATGCTGAGAGTTCAGTGACTATTAAAATATTATCCTTGCCCTGGCTGGTGTGGATCAGTGGATTGAACCCCAGCCTATGAACCAAAGGGCCATCAGTTCAATTCCCAGTAAAGGCACATGCCTGGGTTGTGGGCTGGGTCCCCAGTAGGTGGTGCTTGAGAGGCAACCACACATTGATGTTTCTCTCCCTCTCTTTATCCCTCCTTTCTCTGCTCTCTAAAAAATAAATAAATAAAATCTTTAAAAAAATTTAAAAATAAAATAAAATGAAGTATTATCCTTGATGTGTGTATTGAAAACAATATGTGCTCTACATGAACATCCAGACACATGTTTTTTGTTGTTTATCCTACTTTTTGTTGTGAGAAACTCATAAACTATTCCCTAAGTCATTTCACTATATAGCTTATTATTTAGTCACATTTTCTATTCCAGTGGAAAGCATTTATCAGAACAATATTCATAAATATGCTTTCAAAAACATTCCAGAGCCAAACTAATTGAGAAGAATGGCATGGAATTATTACAGGTAAAAAATTTCAACACAACTAAAATTGGCTCACTTGTATATTAATTTTCATTCATTGTTCTCAATTATTTCTCTAGCATTAAACAATATAACATTTTTGTTTTCTTTTTGAAAAGGCAAGTATATACTTTTTATGATAGGGTAATGAGTGGTCCTCTTGGGGTAGCAGCAGAGAAAGCAAATAGAATAAAATATAAATGAAATCTTTTATGCATTAGACCTTATAATTTAGAGAAAATTATTTGTCCTGGCAATTTTTTTTATATAATATGATTCTTAAATTTAAAATTCAAATGTAAAGAATAATTAGAAAATATTCTATTATAAACATAATCAAATTTATGTGAGAATTTTTTTGACCTTCATATAACAGATTATTGATCTGGTTGTATAATCTGATTGAGAAGTTATGAGAAGTGACATATATGGAATATGATATATATTAGTAAATCTAAGAAAACTGAATTAACTTCATGTATCCTCGTTATAATCTATTGGTTGCCTGATGTTTAGATTTGGAGGTCCCTGAGTTCTATCTTCATATTTGAAGCAATGGAAGGTTTTAGAGATGCCTGAACAATATCAAAGGCATATATGACTGATAGAGCTATCATTTTTTACGTATCATTAATGTGGGAACTAAGGAGCATTGCTTCTTAGAAGAACTTTTTCACTCACATATAAGTTGAGAATTTCTGTTTAATTTTACAATGGTTCCTATAAAGGGTTTTATATTTTCATACATATAGGTAATAATTATATTTAATATGTAACTATAGCTTTGCTGTGTGTGGGATTTGACATTGTCTAGAACTCTTCTGTTTTGACTGATTAAAGATAAAATGGCCTATATTTAAAAATGATTTACAATTGGTTATAGAATACTTTGTCTCAAAGTAATAACTGTAGAGCTCTCATTCTTCATTTGAGGTCACTTATTAACACTCAACTTTTACTTTGTTTTCATGAAAACATAAGTAAAAGTAGTTTTCAATATTATTATGCACATTTATCAAAGCTGGAAAAACACAGGAGTATTAATACTGGCGTTCTAGTTCAGGTTAGTATCACCATCACTACTCATTACTGTTTGTCTACCACAGGTAGGTCATTCTAGTCTCCTAATTTGTAAAACAGGAGCAACACGTATTCTACAGCATCTCTGTGATTAACACATCACAGAAAATATTACCTAGCATGAGACTTATATTGTTAGAAAGACTCAGTAACAATAGTTCTGCATCATTGCCATAATTTGCTGACCTAAATATAAAAATTAATATTCTTACAATATTAATTATATAAATCGATCTATATAAATTATAGAGCAATTATAAATTATATAAATTATATAAAGTGTTTTGGGAATACTTTCACTATTCTATATACTTTTTAAATATTTGTTTACTAATCTCACTGATTATTTTCTAAGGTAAGTAACATAATTGTCTACATTACGCAGACATTTGGAGTTTATTTGTAATAAACTATGTTTTATAACACAATTTATAAAGCAAGGCATTTACCACCAAGTTTGTAGTTTTCCTTTTTTACTTTAGGTTTGTGTTAACATCCTCTCCACTCTCACAGGTCCCGTCACAACATGGAGTTAACACTGCCTGTGGCTCTAACAGTTAGTTATGCTCAAAATAATGGGCCACTATCTTCCATCAAGGTTAAAGGTGCATTTGGAATTTTTAAGAACCTGTCTTTCAGATTCTAATTAGGTCAAGATAGCAGGAGATGTTATTAGAATTTCTGTTTAAAAGATAATCCCATTGTATAAACTGCAAATATAAATGATCACAAAGGAACAATTTAATGAGGCATTTTCACGAATTTTATTTTTGTCACAGCATGGTCTCCTCTTTAAAGTTACATCAAAGATGGGATGTTATGACTTAGAATTATGGCTTTAAAAGGATATCTTTATGTAAAATACCAATTTATAAGATTAAAATATTCTGCTTTTAAAGAATTCTGATAAAATTCATGTTGAAAAATGGTTATACTGAAATTGTTTCCCATATATAAATATAAACAGAATATGTATAAATGTAAATGCATTTTTGGCAATTTATCAATATATTTATTCCATAATGTAAATGCAAGTAATGGCATATCAAATTTCTCAATGTTATATTATATATTATTATAAAAATAATACAAATTCTACACAAATATTAGAAAATATCATTAAGAACTAAAGTAGAAATATTCTTCAGAAAGTCCACACAGAGCCGTAACTGGTGTGGCTCAGTTTGTTGGGTGTTATCTAGCAAAGCAAAAGATTGCCAGTTAGATTCCCAGTCAGGGCAAATGCCTGGGTTCGGTCACTGGTCAGGGCACATATAAGAGGCAACCGATCGATATTTTTCTCACATTGATGCTTTTATTCTTCCTTTTCTTCTTTCCTTCTCTTCTCTCTAAAATTAAACAAAATATTAAAAAATTCCACATACATTATTATAAACAAATTTCCAAAACTTATGGAATTAAACAAACTTTGAGTTAGGGACTACTGATTACTGTACCACATGCAAAAGCATGACTCCAAATTCAGGCCATCTATATCTGTATGTTTTATTTTATTGAGATTATACACACACACACACACACAGCTACTATTTAATTTTCAAATGCACTACTAGGCACTGGTATAATTTTAATTAATAGGTAATTCATTTAAGCATTTGGGAACCCTTATATCATTCCTTATTTAGAGAAGCTAACCAAGGCCTAGAGAGGACAATTTGTTTTTTGGAGTTTTACTAGATCAGCAGTGTGCTCAGAACTGACAGATTTCAGTGCATGTCTTATCATTAAGTTCTTTTTCTCTGCTATTTTAATGAAGTGTTGAAAATTAATGAGTAAGATATTAAATTAGTTTATGAAGAAAACAATTTTTAAATGCTAATTATTTAGAAATTTTTAAACCATAAATGTGTATATTTTAATATTTCCAAAGAGTAGAATACCAAATGAACAGAAAGTCTGGGTGCATTTTGAGACAGTTACTAAGTTTTGATATTATGTGGAATAGGTGGGATTACATGGCTTTGAAAACTACAGACAAAACCAAAAATTATTTTATATATTTCCAATTGATTTATAAATTATATCTTTTGGCTGATATTAAGTATCACTAGGCTCAATATCCAAATAATCTTCCCATGTAAAAATCCAAATGGCACATGAAATATGAAAACCCTATTTTGAACATAAAAAGCTTTACTATGAATAAATGATTAAAATTAAAATTAAAGAGGTTATTTTTAGCTTTGTTTTCAAATGTGTCTTTTATTGTTAGCCTTCATATACTTGTTATTTTTGCCTCCTGTGATCTGTTTGTTCATACTTTTTGTCTGTTTTCCTTTAGTTACCTGTTTTTTTCTTATTGGTTTTTAGAAGTTTCTCGAATATTTTACTATTAATATCAAGATCATTTGGGTAGTGGATTTTAACTATCTTTATAGAAATAAAATTCATATCCAAAAAATTCAACTTTCAGTGTCAATATGGTAGTACCGTTGGGGGATTTTTTCCATTTAAGTTTGCAGGTCATGGTGTCTTCTTGTCAGCTCACAAATGACGCAGCAACTGTTTGGTGTGATGATGAGTGTTGATTAGAATGGCAGCCTGTCCTTTTTCTGCACAACCTTGGCATTTCCACCTTGAGGCAGCTGGTGTTAGAGAGAAAAATGAAACACAACATCAACATATTCTGGGCATTATTGTATAACTTTTAAACAATTTTATTGAGGTATGTTTTACATATCACACATAACCATTTTTTTGAGCAATTCAAGAATTTATTGTTATTTGACAGAGTGATTAATCCATTACCATGACTCGGTTTCAGGACATTTTTATCTATCTTGCCCATTTACAGTTAATTCTTCACCGAGTTCAGACCTAGGCAACCACTAACCTACTTTTTGCCTCTTCCTCGCTTTTTGTGGCCATTTCTTATAAAGGCATTTTTCTTTTGAATAGTGTTCTGTGCTATGGATATCTATATATACATTTTCTAAACATAAACCAGATGATAGACATTTATAGTTTTTCTCATTGTGTTTACAGTTTTTCTCTGTTATGAATGAAGCTGCTGAAAATATTTCCATGCAAGTTTTTTTATAGACATATATTTTCATCTATCTCTGAGAAATACCTCAGAATGAAATTACTGGATCATATGATAGTTATATTTTTAGCTGTTGGAGAAACTGAGAAAATTTTTTCTAGAGTGCTTACATTACTTTACACTCTCAACAATGGATAAGCATTGTGGTTTCTTCGAATCCTCAACAACATATGCTATTGTTTGTCTTTTTTATTATAGCTGTACTTGTGGGTATGAAGTATCTTGTGGTTTAATTTGCATTTTCTCAATGACTAGCAATGTTGTTAATGTTTTATTTTGAAATGTTATGATCAGTTGATCATTTATTGATGCATAAAGCATATTGTTCATTTAAAACGTGATTAATTGATCAGGATAATTATTTTAATCTACAGTATGTCAACGAATAAAGTCAATAATGCATATAATATTAATATAGATAATTTCAAAGTGCACCTGTGGCATGTTAAAAATGCTTAAAATTGATAAATAGTAACACAGGTTTATAATCAAATATTAAATATTATGGACATTTGAGAAAGTACAATTCTAAATAAACAAGGTGAAATAAAGTTAAATTATTTAGTGTTCAGATAATATCAGTTTATAGAAGTCAGAAAAAGAGTCTACAAAGTCTTCTTCACTTTTGGGTTCTCAGTTAAAATTGGCCAGAACAGAAATTTTGTAAAATGTTTGGAAGGCAAAGTGAAGTATCAGCTGTCACTTTTTGAAGTTTACATGGTTATATGAAATTTTGATTTATAAGACATAATTTATAGTACCATAAACCATAACTTTTTGAAATACCTGTTCCACAAGAAAAAAAGTATTTGCACCTACTGTGAACAAAAATCTATATGTCAACCTTTTACCCTACAGAGTAGTATAACAGAGTTAGGGTTAGGGTTAGGGTTAGGGTTAGGGTTAGAATCATCTTAAAATAAAACCAGTGACCTCTTTGACTATTTCCCTGAAACAAATTTGAATTCAATATCTAAATATCCTGAGCAAATAAGGAAATGCACAATTTCTTTAGTACACACTCAATTTTTTGTCTTCCACTCCCAGATATCGGCCAATTGTTAGTATCATGTGGAATTTTTAATTTTATGAAAAAATTCATCCTCTCTCTTTTTTTGTCTCTCTTCTACTTTCTCTGAAAACCTTATCAAGGTAATCACACATTTCAATATGAAAATATTTTCTCTTCCCTCCCATATCACATTGATGCCTTTTCAGATTCATTTGCTCTTTTACTTAAATAATTCCTCTAAAATCCACTCAGTGAAGAACTCTTACATAAATTTTCTAAGTATTTCTTTTATTTTGAACTTGTTACTGTCATTTTAAGTGATTATTTTACTACAAAACTAATTCTAAATTTAATTTCTCTTCTGTAGCATACTTAATATAATTCTCTACTTTGTGTTAGCATTGTGCACTGCCGTATTTATTTGTGAAACTGCTTTTTAGGTGTTAAGCATTTTCCCTCTGGAAATGTTTAAGATTTTCTCTGCCATCGATGTGTCAGAACTCCCCTTAATGTGTGTGGATCCCTGCAGGGTTGTGATCATTGCCCACATCAGAGAAAGTAAAATAAATCAATCAATAAAAGTAAGAGAAGATTGTTTGCAGATAACGTTGGTGATTTCCTAAATCCAACACTGATGTAAATGTTGGTTGGGGACATCTCCGGGAATGATAGACCAAATCACTGAGATAAGTGAACACAGGTACATACCTACCCTGACACACAGGTCCACCTGTTATCAAATATTTCCATTTTAGATAAAGATCCTGCCTTCCATTAAACTAATTAATTCATTAATACCACTAGGAAGAAGAAACCACAGGATGGTAAAACAACATGACTTTGGCATTTCATATATTGTCATGACACTTTTTTTTTCTCCATAATATCTTAGGAGCAAATCAGTTTGGTAGATTTTTAAAAACATATTTAATGACGGTATGATAACATTCAATATTAGTGTGAGAAATTTCAGAACCGAGGTTCCAAGGAAAAAGTGAAAGGTTTTTTACACCTTGAGAGAATTCTAATCTTGGTCTTCTCAGTTTAATATTTGACAAGTTAAATAGGCAGTAAACTGATTTAATAAATCCTTTCTCTTCCCAACAATACCTATATTTAGAGCTATATAAATCGTATGCTTTTTGTCTTGTTCTGGGGGGAAAATGACATGAGGGTCACTGGGATGAACCTGCTTTAAACAGAGAAATGAACACAAGTCAGTTTAATAATGGCAGAAACATTCATGTCTCACTCAGTTAAAAAGTCTCCAGTTCCTCGGTTGTATTTTTCTGAAATAATGAAAAATGTCATTTCTTCTATTGGGTTAAAGTTCCCTTGTCCTCTCTTCTTACACTCCGCTCACACACTGTTCAGCTTTCTAGCAGTTATCCACTGCCAGCCTTGGAGTGTGGCTTTTACCTTTTTCTTCTCCTTCCTCCTAGACTTTGTTATATGGTTAGATTTGATTTGTTTTTTTAATTCAACCCTTCCTTTAATTTTTTTGGATTTCAAGATTCTATTCTTTTCCTTACTATTTTCATTTTTTTAATCACTGAAGCTCAAAATGTGCACTTTGATGAATAGAACATCGCTTAGAGAATTGTGATGGGAAGACCTTTGTGGTAGTGTAACTGGGTGCAGAGCATGGGTTCCCTGATTAGGGGTACACCCCAACAGTATGGTGGCAGTATGCAGAGCAGAAGGCACGGTATTTAAGATACATTGCATAACAAAGGCAAGTTATCAGGCCTTGCTTTCTTGAAAGGAAGAACTCCGAAACTGCAGAATTATGCGCAGTGACTGTGAGAACCTGCAGTGACTTGTGACATAGCAGGGGGTAGAAGGGGTGGATGCCCATGCATCACTAGGAACTCTTGCCCTGACTAAACATGGCAGCCAAAAAAGGGTCAAAGATACTGGGTTGCTGACAAAAATGTCAGGCAAGAGCACACACCATAGGAAAAGCCGGATATTATATCACTCTGGAAGTTCTGAGCCAAGCATTTAATTAGAGTGGGCTTCCAAAAGGTTCCAAGGTCTGTCTGTCATTCTTCCAAGGAGTTAGCCACAAGGTCTGCAGAGAGGTCAGCAAAGAAGGCAGCCATGAGTTTGGGAGGTCTGCCTGGAAGTCTGCCTGGAAGTCTGCTTACAGAAGACATTGACAAAGCTGGAGGAGCTGCAGGGACCTGCTTGGCCACCCAGACTCCGGAGAGATGCTTGGAGCTGACCTGTGACTAGGAATGTCTGTTAGGCTGTAGAATTCTGCCTTTCTGAAAGAAGCGACTTCTGAGTGGCATAGTCTGAAACTAGCTTGATTTGACAGAGGGAGGTTGGATTATTTGTGGGGGTTTTTAAAGGGAGAGGGAACTTAATGGCAGAAACCTGCCATTATTCAAAATCTGTATAATCTTTAAATAAACAACCCTTTTCCTTTTTCACCAAACTCTTGCCTTGGGAGTCACGTTTCTTGGAGACAGGCAATCAAACCCCACGACTGTTCCTGAACACCATTGGCTAGTTCTGTAACCATAGGGCACTTATGAGTGAATAGTTGATCCATATTATATAGCAAGTATGACTTAACATATATATGTATATATATATAAAATATATAAAGTAAATACAGAATTGCAAATATATTTACAATAAGCTAAGCTATTTTTACTGTTGTAGTATAAATTACTTATCAGATAAATCAATTTGATGGTTAGCATTTATTAAACTTGTATTATAATCTTTAAAGGGAAAGGCCTATGATAACATACCAATTTAACATTCTATCTGCAACTTTATTTTATAGGATAATTCTACATTGTACTGGGTAGGTTCTTGCTATAGTAAAATAAAATAGCTAAAAATCATTGACAGACCAGGTACAAAAACAAAAAAACAAACAAGAAACTCATGAGATTCTTAACTGGTTGCCCAGGCTTAATCTCATTAATATATATTATAAAAAATATAGTAAGAATCATATCAACTTCTATCTAAGTAAACAATTGGGACAAAGTTTTTTTTAAATAATTCCTATTGTGAAATACACATTAGGAGAGGTCAGGTCTTTGTACAGCTAAATGCAAAAGGGCAATACACAGAAAGAGACAAAAGTGAACTCGGTGCAGAATAGAAACAGCAATGTATAAAGAGCCTGCAAAGAAAAGAAAAGCGTAGTTGGTCTGCTTTGGTAAACGTTTAGCTTTTGTCTAATCAGGTTTGACAGTTTAGAACCAGAACGGACTGACAGCTGTATTTAAGCTTCCTATGTCTTTGATAATAGTGTCCCAGTGCTCCTGACCCCGGAATGTGAGGACAGGTTTGTTCTTCTCAAAGACCTTTGCCTCTTGTAAGGCTAATCAGCATTTCAAAGTTCTTTGGAGGTTTTGCCCTAGGAACATTTAACAGAAATGAATATCTTGCCCTAAGAACACTTTATTGAAAGGGAGCAGTGTGTGATTTCTGGATGTCTAAATTTTGATATTCAGTGAGGAAAAAATATATGAAACATTCTTTTGATCAAAAAAAGAAAAACAGGAGAAGCAATTGTCACCTGCCCTCCTTCAGGGAGCTAGTGGACTGGCAGATGATGGCCACAAGCCTCAGCGAAGTTTTCAGGGATGTCAATGGTCAGGTAAAATGACCATCAAAGTTACAATTTCACACTCCCGGAAACTAGTTCAATGTATATCAAAGGAAAAAGCCACGTGCCATCCTACTACCAGTTCCCTGAACTTCCAGTTTTACTGTACTTGTGTGCATGAAGAGAGATTATATAACACAGACTTCAAATAAACTAAATGCACAGGCAGAGAAGGGGCGGAGCAAGAAGGGGGAGTGGAGGAGAGAGACTTAACATTTGTACAAAGTCAGTACATTCTTCAATAAGCAAACTGACTAGGTTTTAGTGTAGGTAAAAGCGCATCAAGAAGCAACTGATGAATGCATATATAAGTGGACAACAAATCGATGTTTCTTTTTCTCTCTAAGAAATCAATAAATAATTTTTTTAATGTCTGCTTTTATGTTGAAGAGGTTCTGCTACAAAAATTGTGTAAATGAGGTTTGAGCACACATGTGACATTCCCATTTTTAATTACAGAACACTTAGAAGAAATTATTCCACTCATTTATGACATGTGCTTTCTGAGAGAAGTCTAGGATCAATTATACTCAGTTTATTTCTGATAAAACAGAGCTTAATTCATTTTTTTCGTACATAGTCAAAAAGATCAAACTACAGTTGTGTATCCATACACATGTCAACAGAGTAATTGTATTACATTTTTAATCTCAATAAAGATAGTGGGCTTCATTTTTATCATTTATTATTTTTTTAATATTTTAATTTATTTTTAGATAAAGGGGAAAGGAGGGGGAAAGAGAGGGAGAGAAACAGCAATGTGTGGTTGCCTCTCATGTACCCCTTACTAGGGACCTGGCCCACAACCCAGGCATGCGCCCTGACTGGGAATTGAACTGGTGACCCTGTGGGTCACAGGGGGGAACTCAATCCACTGAACCACACCAGCCAGGGCTCATTTTTATTCAGTTTTTATAATGAAACATCATTAACTGTATGATGTTTAAATTCTCCTTAATTTGGCCAATTGAAACCTCTTCAAGCTGCCTTATGTATTGTTTTGACATTTTATATATGTGTATATTTATACACTATCCTGTGTATACATGTGAGTACATAGCAATACATGTATGCACACATATGTGTGTATGGTCATGTATGTGCACACACGTGCACATGCCTTTGCTTTATTAAATTTTAAGTTTATTATATACATCTAATTCCAATATAAACTTTCACAATTTCATATGTGTTCTCGCACAGTGAAAAACTTGTCTCCAAAAGTATTAATATATTTACCTGTTTGCCAAAAATTGATTCAGAAGTGTTACACCAATACTAGTACAAATTCATGTTTAAATCAATATATATATGAGGGTCTTTTTTTTTGGTGAGGGAGTGCAACTGAGGTTACCTATCAATGTTACATGTTTCAGCTAATTTATTTTTGGCCTGTGTTTATGTTACCATTAGATATACATTTGATTCATTTGTTTCTTTTTTCATTCAGTTTTAAATTTCCTCTCTCATTGTTTGTTCATTTGTATTATGTTAAAACCTATACATCAACAACATGACTTCAATACTAGAAACTCTCTCACCTCACTTTATCCCCCACATCACTGGCCAGCACTCCCTGCAGATATCCAATGCCCTGACTTCTGGTTTATCATCCCTGTGCTTATTGTGCCAGAGCAGTTCTTTAAAATAAAGGACAGCACACTGCTTAGACTGCTCTGCACTTCTCTCTTTGTCATCTAAACACATACTTTTTGTAATTTTTATTTTTCAATTCTGGTTTGCATTCAGTATTATTTTGTATTAGTTTCAGGTGTACAGTGCAAGGGTTAGACAATCGTACCTTGCAAAGTGATCCCACCTGGCAGCACACACAGTTATGACAGTACTGTTGACTACATTCTATATGCTGCACTCTGCCTGCCCGTGACTGTTTTGTAACTACTAACTTGTTCTCCTTAATCCCTTCACCTCTCCTACCCAGTCCCTACAGCCTCTCCCATCTGACCACCATCTGTCTGTTCTCTGTCTCCATGAGTGTATTTCAATTTTGTTCATTTACTTTATTCTTTAGATTCCACACATAAGTGAAATCATATCGTATTTTTCTTTTTCTTACTGACTTATTTCACTTACCATAATACCCTCTAGTTCCATTCATACTGTCACAAATGGTACCACAATAGTGTCATCCACTGTTTGCTGATTTGCACTTGGCTTGTTTCCACATCTTGGCGACTGTAAGTAATGTTGCAATGAACATAGAGGTGCATATATTCTTTGGAATTAGTGTTTTGGGTTCTTTTGGATATATATCCAGAAGTGGAATTCTTGATTACATTTCTTATCAGTTGTGAAAACCCTTCATTCTTTTAATACCTACATTCTACTAAGTTATGTGATTGTATCTTATCTTTTTTAGCTAATTTTATATGTAAATATTATGGCTATTTCTAAGAGTTAGACATTATATATGATGTTACAATGAATAACTGTGGTTTTATTTTATTTTGTTGAAGGTGTAATTCCAGACAATTCCTAGAAGTGGGCTTCTTGTGTCAATTTGATACTTACCGCCATGCTCCCAACCATAGGAATTGCATTATTCCTTATTCCCATCAGCAATATATGAGTGGGTATTTATTTTAACCTAACCAATACTGTATCCTACCAAATTTTGAATTTTCATAAATCTAGTAATTCTTTACCTAATTCCACTTCTTATCTGATGTAACATATGATAGTTAAGTACTTGAAAAAAAAACAGATTTCTCTTTATCAACCCTAAATAATACCAAAAACAGGGATTTTATCAAGATGCACTTTTTGCCTTGCTTATTTTACCGAATAGCCTGAAGGAATTCAACACTCCAATATCCACCATTTTCCTGCCACCTGTTCAGAATTGGTATCACCAGTGGAAAGAGGTAATTACAGGAGCTCCTGTCACTTCCACCCCATTCAGCCTTTCTTTAATTTTCCTTATTAAGAAAGTAGCCCATGGGTAGAAGTATGGGGGTCTGTCCTCTACCAGATATAAGAAAACCAGTGTATCTTCAAAGAACAGCACATCTAAACTAGTTCCTACTAATAATATTTCTTTTTTTAATATGTTATTTATTTGTAAAGAGAGGGGAAGGGAGGGAGAAAGAGAGGGAGAGAAACATCAGTATGCATTTGCCTCTTGAGTGCCCCCTGTTGGGGATATGGCCCACAACCCAGACATGTGCCCTGACTGGGAATCGAACTGGGGACCCTTTGGTTCTCAGGCCAGCACTCAATCCACTGAGCCACACCAGCCAGGGCAATAATATTTCTTTTTACATATTTATCAAAGAGAGTTCTAGTAAACCTCGAGAGTTCATGATTAACATTTTGCTTGTCATCATCTATCTTTGGATCATGTAATTCAGTTGAAAAGGTTAATTGACTATGACGCATCCATGATTTTAATAATGTATATAACTTTAATCACGTGACATTTTTGCTATACTTAGTTTGCTAAAACATATTACCTTTTATTTGTGTTTGTTTGTGTGATTCTAATTTACTAAGAGTAAGCTGACCAGATGTAGGTAAGTTAACTCCCTACATAGCTGTTTACATTGATTTAATAACATGTTTATGCATTGATCAACGGAGCTCTCCACAATGTACTGATGTACTCAAATGCACGAATCAGTGTAATTCTTACATGTACTGTCCCAGAATAATTTATGAATAATTGAATACCTCAGATATTTAAAGGATACTTAAGTATAATAACATTTTACTATTTTAAAAATTTGTGATAAAATAATTCTAAAATGTACTCCATACATTAAAATTTCTCAAAAATAACACAGGTGCCACAGCATTTTTCTTATTGAATAAGGTCTTCCTTTTACTCATGTGCTGCACTTTATTCCACATAAAGATTTCTTTTCTTCTCCTAGTAATGGAAAACTAAACTTTCATGTCTAAATTCTTTAGGTGATTGTTTCTTTTATATCTTTGCTGTTCTTTCCTGCGAAAACTAATGCTTATATTTGATACCTAAGACCTTGTAGAAAATCCTGGATGAGCAAAACAAAGCTCCAGAAATAAAGGGATTAAAATGTGTGTTACAGCACAGAGGTCATTTTCTGATAGGGGATGAATATAGGCTGCTTTGTGGTGATGGCTGGGCTGGGAAGTATTTGTGGAAATACAGATGCAGAAAGGATATTTTGAGGACTAAAGAGGACTTAATCATAAAATGAGTAAAATCCTTTCTTTTTTGTTAATAATCTTTATAGTTGCATGCCTTTTTAGATGTATAATTCAAAGGCTTTGGGCAATACAGGTATCCATGCAACCATCACCTCAAAAATTCCTACCTACCAACTGAAGTCAGTCACTCCCATCCTATGCCCTAAACAATACCCTATCTGCTTTCTGTGCATTCTTCTTCCTTTTTAGTTTTATGATCTCAGAATTTCATATAGATCAAGTCTGTCTCCTTTCATTCATCATAATGTTTATGAGATTCACTTATATTTTTGAGTATATCAGTATTTCTTCTTTTATATTGTTGAGTAGATTTTCATCAATATAAATATAATACATTTTTGAAAGTCTCTAATCCCTTGCCATTTCAACCAGCTTCTGTCTTATTATGGAGGTTAAAGAGCTCTTTTCACATTCCAAATCAATATAACAAATTACCTTCTTTTCTTTGTTGCTTGCCATCGCATTTTCTTAACAGTGTTTGTAAAAAACAATTTTCATTGTCTAATTTCAGCATTAATTAATTGATTGTTTTTATGCCATCTGGGAAATCTTTGCCTACCCCCAGTTTGTGAGGATTTCTCTCCTGTGAATTATCTAGGAGTCGTGGCATTTGAGTTATTGTGTGTACAGCACAATATAAAGATCTAAGGTTTTTTTGTTTGTTTATTATTGAGTTTGATTCTGATTTTGTTTATTTGAATATGCAGTTTTTCTAACACCTGTTTTCGAAAAGACTATTTTTTTCTTTTGCTCAACTTCTCTGTTCTAATAACCTGTCTATTCTTCAACTAAACTGAACTACATTAATTACTACTTTATAATAGATCATGAAATTAGGCTGTGCAAATCCTGCTATTTTCATCTCTTTTTAAAAATTATTTTGTTATCTGATTTCATTTACATTTCCTTATAAATATTGCAATCATCTTAACAACTTCTACAAAAAGTTAAAATTTTGGGTTTGATTGCATTGAAACATTAGGTTCATTGGGAAAAATTACATCATAAAAATATTATCTGTTGCAATCCATCAATATACTGTATCTCTCTATTTACTTATATCTTTAATTTATCTCAAATTTATCTGAGAGCATTACACTCATAAGTATAATATTTGAATAGATTGTATTAAATTTTTCCTACTTATTTTTTCCTTTGGGAAAATGGATCTGGACAATGCAAATACTTTCCATTTGCCAGCAGTTACATTTTAAGTTTGGTCAGTAAAAAGTACTGGCAGACATTGAACAAGAAAATAACATTTGCACCCTGGTGCTATGTTCTCCAGGATTCGTCTCCTAATGTGTAGGGTTAGCTTCTCCAGTGCACAGAAAGCCTCTCCCAGCCACTGGAGCATGGACAACTTCTCCAACACACATGTTGTGGTATAGGACCTTGGTGCTAGAAATACAGTGCTCACTGCAGGCCAAGAGAAGCTTCACATGCACTAGGTTTCGGCAATGTATGGCATTCTCAGCACCAGTTTCCTAGCAGGTACATTTCCCTTGTATCTGGGTTCTGCAGAGGTGATATTTCTAGCATCAAACTTCTGAAGCATGTGCAGCTTCTATTGCACCAGTGTCTGGGAGCAAGGTTTGATTATCCAGAACCTAGCTCCTGCAGCATTTGTGTTTCCTGTTTCACCACTGTCCTGTATCACTGATGGTAGTTCCAACACTAAGTTCCTATAGAGTATGCAGATATTGTGGTACAGGTTCCTAAGGTAAGAGGTGTGTTTCCAGCACCAAGTCCCTAGCATGTGCCTTCTCTAGTGCCAAAGTCGTATAGCATGGGTGATATTTTCAGAACCCAGCCTGTGCATCTTCTCTTGATTTAGGGTTTTATACCCTGGCAAAGAGCACCCAAAATTTCCCCTGATACTCCCTAAGGAGGTTTGCAGTGGAGTACTTCTGGAAACCTGACCCCATGTCCAGCTTTTGCTGGCCCCAGAGAGTGTGGGTTTCCAGCACACTCCTCAGGAAGAACACCACACACCTCTCTGTGATGTGATGCACAGCAGTGCCCTACAAACAAAGTCTGCACCTCAGCACTGGCATGTGACACTAGGGCGAAAGTGTCACGGGCGCTTTATTTTAGCCGCAGAGCTATGGCTGCTTTATATATAAGTGAATTGGTAATAACATATCATCATGTGTATATAGAGCTGGATTTGATTTTTTTAATATTTGAAAAGATTGTCTGTGTTTATGTTTTCACAGTAGATGACTCTGTTGTTTGTCTTGTTGTAGTTTCTGTTTTCGGACTCAGCGTCATCCTGGCTTCATAAAATGAACTGTGATTTAATTCGTTATCTTCTCAGTTCTAGGAGTGCCTGTGTAGAATTAATAGTGTTTCTTCCCTTACACATTTGGTGCAATTTACCACTGATGCTTCTGGAGCTTCAGTTCTCATTGTAATATTTTAAATAAAAATTCGACTTCATGAACATACAGGAAAGTTTATATAATGTCTTTTCTTCTTGAATAACTTTGATAGCTTGTATCTTTTAAGGCATGTGTCCATTTCATCAGAGTTGCTCAATTTATTGGCATAAAGTTGTTTTTTAACATTTCATTATTTTCCTCTCAATGTCCTTAGAATCTACAGTGACATTCCCGTTTCCATTACAGATGTTTGGAATTTGTGCCACCCTTCTGTTTTCTTGATCCTTCTGTCTAAAGATTTATACCTTTTATTGACCTGTAAACAACTATGATTTGATTTGATAGATTTGTCTTATTATCTTTCTGTTTTTAGTTTTATTGACTGGAGGCTTTAAAAATTATTTTCTTTCTGTTCTTATAACACATGAAAATATACTTATTTAAATACTAATACTAATTTGTATATCAGTTTTTATTATAATTTTTTAAAAATTAAAAATATAACTAAGGATTTTCTATAAATTATGCTTAGGTAGTCTTGTGTTTGTCACAATACCTCAAAGAGAAAAAGTGCTTATACAGTAGAGTTCCTGATCAAAAAGTCCTAGGTAGGGAGATGCTAGGTTTGATTAGATCTTCAGTAATATCACAACTCTAGGTTGACAAATAATTGTGTGTTTCTTTAGACTTTCCTTCATTGTCTCAGGATGCCTGAAACAGTGCTAAATATGACATCATCTTGTGCCATTTCCCAAAGGTTGGAAGGCAAAGGATGGAAAGAAAATTGACTTTTACACCCAAGGCGCTCCTTTAAAATCAAAGTTGAGAATCATTCCCAGAAATCTCCTAACACATCTCCCTTTAAGTCTCAATGGTGGTTTGATATCTTCTTTCCCATTCTGTATACCTTTTCTTTTCTTTTCTTTTCTTTTCTTTTCTTCTTTTCTTTTCCATGGCTTTAACTAGAACTTTTTGTATTATGACAACATAATGGTGGAAATACTATGAAACATACTGTAATTGTGGCATATTTGTCCAAACCCATAGAATGCCCATCACCAAGAATAAACCCTAATGTAAATTATGAATTTAGGTGATTAAGATGCATCATTGCCATTTCATCAATTTTAAGAAATAGGGAGTTTTGATAATAGGGGGTAGACTATGCATGAATATGTGGAAGGAAGTATAAGGAAAAATCTCTGTACTTTCATTTAATTTTTCTGTGAATCTAAAATTACTAAAAAAAAGTTTGAGGTGGCCAAGGCATGTCCCTGCCACATAGACAATAATTTTGCTCCCTTGATCCTTTACCTTTCATTTTCTCTGAGATCCTATTGAATCCAGAATGCTCAAGTTTTATTTCCTGCAGAGTAAGTGTCAACTGAAGAGGTGATGTTATTAAGAAAGCTGGCATTGAAAACAGAACCCAGAGAACAAAACTGCCAAAAATAAGTCTGTATGTTGTCAGTGAAAGTAGTAAGCATGTTTTTATACAAGTTTAGGCTCTTCTAAATTCATAAAATTGACACATGGATTTCTGTTTAAGTATTTTACTTGGGAGGTCACTTCAAAAAGTGGAAAAATGAGACAAGAAGAAAGGAAAACCAATAAAGAATTTCATAATTGCAAGTTTCCTGTAAAGAAAACTGAGACTCAACCCCACTAAACAAGCACTTTAGAATAAATAATGACTTAGTCAGTGAGGAAGTGAAAAAACTGGGTTATCTATGTATCTACCAGCTCACAGATCACATTGGTTCAGAAACTTTCCTGGAGAATTAAATTCCTGTGTGCCCAGAACTGCAGGAACAATCTGTGAGTGCATTGCAGTGGTCCAAAATCCCCTGGGGCAGAGGGATGCAGAAAGTCATGTACATATGTTATAGCATCTGTCTACATTTGATCTCCTAGTGGGAGAAGGGCCCACTGCAGATCAACATGGGCCTGATATTAGGTTCTCTGTGTCCTGTTGTGGATTCTTGCAAGCAGTGGCTAATTGCAGTCTTTCAAAAGAAAGGCATGGAACTGGAAAATTAGTAAAAAGATCTATAACAAAAGGATAGCTTTGGCTAATACCAACCAATGGACCTGGGGCACTGCAAGGAAGCTGTCCTTCATGTATGAAACCAGCAACTTGGTATTCGTGTGTCCTTGCTCCTGAATCCGAAATCTTGTCTGGAAACTGTGACAAAGGAAAGGAGAGCTCACACGTGACCTTGTGAAGACAAGCCAGAAATGAGTTTATTTTTATTTCTGGACAAAATCAATTTGCAACAGAGAGTAACAAAGCTCCATCTAACTCCGAGGAGCAGGAATATAATCACAGGCCATCTCCATCTCACGACATGGAGGGCCATTAGCATGGTGTCCAGAAAGCAGTTGGAATCTCGATTATGCAGATTTCCAGGTGATTTTGTTTTCAGCAGGAAAACTGTTCCAAAGTTCAATTGGAAGAGAAAATACAGAGCTTCTCTTAAATAAGAAAGACTTCTAAGGTAACAAAAAAGACATGGTACAGATCTACACAATGCCAAAATAAAACTTTCTAAAAAACATCAAACTTACTTTTAAAATTTGAATCTGAAGCAGACGTTGGCAAGTGGGTAAGACATTAACATAAATAAAGATATGATTATTCATAGGGCTTTACAATAGGATACAACTCTTACTTTAGACCAGGGAAGAAATTATATATTTTTTAATATATACAGATAGATATTCATTGAAATTTGAAGAAAACATTAGATTTAAAGTATAATAGATTTCTCATTATCATTATTTAATTGATAATTGATAGACACTATAAACACATATGAAACAGAAATGCATATATATCAATATTTTACTTTTGTTAAATACAGAACTCACCTGAGACACAATCAAAAGAAGAAATGATAGCACTGACCCATCAATATGGAAACTTAACTAGGGAAAACAAAGGGAATGATTTTAAATGATGATGATTTAATAGTTGTATTCTTTTTAATTACTTTTTCATTTGTGTGCCTACTGTATGCATTTATTATACAATATATAAGTAATTTTGTTTAAAATATAGAGAACTGTAAAGCAATGATTATTTACTTAGAGCACCTAGAACTTATTAAGGTGGATTTCTTAAAAACTAAGTATGCATGAAGTAGTTTCTAAGTTACTGAGTAATTAAAAAATAACAAAGCTTAAAAATTACTGACTTTTAAAATTTTCCCTGTGACACTAAATAGCATGCATACTCTGGCAATTCACTTAAATATTTCTATATCTCACATTGTTCTTCTTAAAGGAGACCATTAAATTGCCTTACAAGGCAAATTAAAATTACATTAAAACAAGTTAAATAAAATTATGGCATCTAATAGAAAAAGTAACTGATAACAGTTAGCATAAATAGAATAATCTTACTTAAGAATTATCAAGAGCTTTTCAAGAATCAGTAGAAATGAGCACTTTGCAATTTTTATGAAATTGCAAATGTATAAAGTATGTCCAAGCATTACAAATATTCAAAACATGTTGTGGAGAGAAAAATCATCTTTTTAAAACTAAAGTTCTTGCTTTATTCTCTTTGTATTATAATTGCTATAGAAACAATGGTAAAAGAGTCATCTGTTATTATGTTCCAGGCTGATTTTCAATTAATTAAAAGTGTTAATCTATTTTTTATATTATCCTTTATTTCATGTAAATTTACCTTTACTTTTCCCTAAAATTCAAACTATGAATTGAAAAAATATTCAGAAAACTTCATATGCGTGTTACCACTTTTCTCTGAAGTGAGGGCAAGAATATGTCACATTTTAATGTTTCATGGACTCAGCAGTTTAGTGTCTATTTGTTTTTTAGTTAGAGACAAAGCAGAATCAGCAGTTCTAAAAACAACAGCAAATAATAGATAAAAATAATAAATATTCAAGGCTATTTAGAATAATTTTATACTGATCTTTTTAAGTGGTATTTATTGATTGCTTTTTATAAAATATTTCATTTATTTCTTTTTAGAGAGAGGGGAAGGGAGGGAGAAAGAGAAGGAGAGAAACATCAGTGTGTGGTTGCCTCTTGAGAGCCCCCTACTGGGGACCTGGCCTGCAACCCAGGCATGTGCCCTGACTGGGAATCCATCCAGCCACCCTTTGGTTCACAGGCTGGCACTCAATCCACTGAACCACACCAGCCAGGGCTTATACTCATCTTTTCTAATAAGCTGTATAATTGAGTTTTGCCATGAATAATTATAATTTTATTTTTATTGATCTGACATTTATTCTAATATTTTCTGTTATCATTAGAAAAGATATTTATTTTTTTTCACATTTTCTATAACTCTGAGAATATCTGTCCCTTAAAATGATAACTGCTGTTTTGAAGTAAGGTAATTTGGAAAAACAAAAGCAAAAGTGAGTATGTCATTTATTGCTGCATAACAAATTATTGTAACAAATTGTAGCTTAAAACGGCAAATCTTTACTATTTCCTACAGTTTCTGATGGTCAGAAATTTAGCAGAAAATGAGCTGGATTATTTTTGCTGAGCTTGTAATAAGGTTGAGTTAAGGTCTTAGTTGGGCAGCAACCATTTCAAGGCTTAACTGGACCTTTAGAATCTGCCTCCAGGCTCACTCACCTGACGGTTGGCAGATTTGAGCTCCTCATTGTCTCTGCCTGCATATTTCAGTTCCTTAACACATGGGCTCTTCATTCATTTGCACAGTCATGACAGCCTATTTCTGCCAGAGAGAGACAGGGAGAGATGAAGGGAGTAAGGCGGGAGACGGGAGATAAATGGGGAGAGACAGAAGAGAGAGACAGAGACAGAGAAAGCAATACTCTGCCTTATGCTATGTGGCATATTGACAAGCCCTGGTGTAATACGAGAAGGGACTATATAAGGATGTGAGACCAAGGACAGATGTTATTGGAGGCCAGGTTGGAAGCTGGCTACCACAGTTCTGTCTGGCCCTCAGTGATTTATGTTCTTCCAACAAACAGACCACCTCACCTCCTCATAATCCCCCACTAAATTCTTATCCCAATAATTCAGATGGATTAAAATCCATATCTAAATCAGGTCCACTTATGGCTGTTGCTTCTTTGGTAAATCTCCTTAAGTACAACCACTCAAATGCAGTTCTTCGCTTCTGAATCTAAAATGATAAGTTATCGGCAACCAATGCACCCTGTTTATAATGGTGAAATTAGCATAGGCAACTTCTTCAAATAAAAGGGGAAAATAGAAAGACAAAGTAGAATTGTTCCAAGACAATTCCAAAATCAAGTCAGCAAATGCTGTAGACTCTCCAATCATGTCTCGAGGCTGACAAATATGTAATTGTTCTTGCCTTTTGGTTCTGCTCTGAGTCCTCCTACCTTTTTCATAAAAGATAGCATGTACTGCTTCTCAGTCTGCTTGCTGTCAGTAGAATTTTGAGTGAAAATACCTCCTTTTACTTTATACTTTCTCTGGCCTTTTCAGTGAAAGTTGGGAATGTATCTGAATACAGAATTCTTTTTTAAAGTGGTGAATTTGATTAATGTCCATACCATTACATAACACCCACATTTACAATCTCTTGGAAATAAACCTTTCCTAACCTTCATTTCATCTGGGAAGGCTGAGAGACATGGATTTAATCTTTTTAAAGACTTTAATGTTTGACTGAAAAAGTATGAGACAAGTGTTTTATCATTTTAGAGCATGCTTCGTCTGACATCGCCTTTGGTCTTTCTGCGGTCTCAACAAAAGATTTTCAGCCACATCTCCAGCTTTTCCTTTGGCCTATGTTGTCTTAGCAGTATGGATTTGATCCTTCCTAAGGATCTTAACATGCTCTGCCATCTGAAATGGATGGGAACTTTCAAAGTAATCGAATGTTAATATTTTAACAATCCTTTTTCTATTTTATATCCCTCTTCTCACACATTACTATAAGCATTAAGAAGAAACCAGTCGGCCCTTCCAACATTATGGTTGGAAATCTGCTCCTTGGAAGGCAATTTTCCAGGGCCCTCTAGTGTTTCGGTCCCTCTGCCATTTTTTTTAAGTCCGCATAGCAAACAGAGTTAGACAAAGAGAGTCTCTCCCTTCAGGATGTGTAGCTTAGACTAGTAAAGATAGCGTCGGCCTATGTGGCTCAGAATTTGTAGATTTATGTTTTCGTTTTTAATGCTGTTATAATCAACTTGAATCATGGAACCGTCTATCCTTATTTTTCCTATTTAATTTTCTTTTTTTTATTTGTTTTAATTTTTTTTTCTGTTGCTCAAGTACAGTTGTCTCCATTCTCCCCAATTCCCTCCCACTCCAGCCATTCCCACTTCCCATCCTTCATCCTACCCACTTCTGTTTTGTCCGTGTGTCCTTTATAGATGTTCATGAAAACCCTTCATCCTTTTCCCCACATTATCCACTCCTGCCTCCCCTCTGGTTACTATCCGTTTGTTCTTAATTTCAAAGTCTCTGGTTATGTTTTGCTTGCTTGTTTGTTTTGTTGACTAGGTTCCACTTATAGATGAGATCATATGGTATTTGTCTTTCACCACCTGGCTTGTTTCACTTAGCATAATGCTCTTCAGTTCCATCCATGATGTCTCAAAGGGTAGGAGCTCCTTCTTTCTTTCTGTTTTGTAGTATTCCGTTGTGTAAATGTACCATAGTTTTTTAATCCATTCATTTATGGATGGACACTTCAGTTGCTTCCAGCACTTGGAGACTGTAAATTGTGCTGCTATGAATATTAGGGTGCATAGATTCTATTGAACTAGTGTTTCAGGGTTCTTAGGGCATAATTCCAGCAGTAGAATTGCCAAGTCAAAAGGCCATTCCATTTTTAGTTTTTTGAGGAAATTCCATACTGCTTTCTACAGTAGCTGCACCAGTCTGCATTCCCACCAACAGTGCACTAAGGTTCCCTTTTCTCCACAACCTCTCCAATGCTTGTTGTTTGTTGATTTGTTTATGATGGCCATTCTCACCCGTGTGAAGTGATATCTCATTGTGGTTAATTTTCTAGACTATCATATTGTTTGTGGAATTATCTGAAAATAAATACATATAATTTAGATAGGAAAAAAGCTGTTCTTCAAAGGTGGCATCATAGAACATTCAGAATTTGTCGTTCACTGGAGAACTATGAGCACATAGCTGCATCTCCAGGACCTGGCCCCTTGTCATCCCTCTGACCTCTTCTGTTAGCATCTCCCCTCCACCTCAGAAATCCTGCATTCTGGCCACTCGGGGCTCCCACCTGCTTAGTACCTCTGCCTGCAATGTCTTCCCCAGGCATCCCCGTAGCTCATTCCTGTACCTCTTTCAGGTGTTTTCTCAAATGACATCTTCTCGCTGAGGCTTTCCTGTGTTGGAATTTGAGTAAACTCATTAGGTGTAGCCAATTTCCAATTCCAGAATCATTTCTTTAAATGTCATGCCTCTATAATCTATATAATTTTGTCATTTTTATTGTCTGACCCTAATATAAAAATATGGTTTCCATAAGGTAGAGATTTTTGTCTGTCTCCTTTCAGGTATCTCTGAGAGAAGTATTGACAATGTTGCAAGGAATCTAATAAAAACTCAAAGAATATGTGCTGAATGAATGAAAATACGAATTTTTTGAAATAGCAGGCTAAAAATCATCTGAAGTTTGATTAGAGTATACTAAGATATGTTCTTGGTGCTAAAAAGTAAACTGTTATTTTGAAATACAAAAAAGCAGAATTGGAGACTAACATCATCACTGCATATTTATTTGGAAATATGCTAATCTTCTCAGCTATTGTCACACTGGGAGCTACTAAGGGGGTCTGAGCATTTTTGATTAACTGTCATTGTTGTTCCAATACTCTTATTATCAATTAATGTCAAATGACTGTTGCTAAACTACACAAAATATTATTGATTATTTCAATTTAAAAAAATTTCATGAATCTTTTAGCACAAGTTTAAAGCAACAGGTAAAGAGAAGTTACAGTCTTCAGTGACTTGAAAGGCTGTATAATCCAGTCAATTTTTAGCTTTCTTGTAGAGGTTGTATTGTTATTAAGGTTATATGATAATAAATTATCTTTTCCTATTGAGCATCATGCCAATATATATATTTTTTTCATTTAATGGGATTGCTATTTTGTTTTATAGTAACATTTCCAATTCGATATCTCCTTTACTCAAGGAGAGATCAAAGGGCTGTTTGGTCTCTGATCTCTAGTTCTTCAAACACCCTTGAATGACAGTTCTCATTACTTTCTGAAAATACCTAAGGTGAGGTGGAATGCCTGCAATATGATACAGAATCACTTCATGACATAAAAGACAGAGAAGCTAAAATTATTAATTTTATGTTTTCAGGAACTGTTGTCAGCAATTCTGTTACTAGTTTAAAAGAAAATCTCAGTTTCTACAATATTTTAGAATTATTTTTCTCTTCCTTCTCAGATATATTTACTATTAATCCAATTAACCTATTTGCTTTCAAGCAAAGTTTTTTTTTTAATTTTCTACCACCTAAGTTACAAGCTAGGTATCATTCTGTTTGTATAAATTTTAGAATAGATGAAACTAATTTACAGTGATGGAAACTGTATCAGTGCTTGTCTGAACTTATGTGAACACTCACAGATGATTGCACGTAATTCACAGTGAAGGATGAAGGGCCATAATATCTGGACCCCATGATTTCTGTATAAGCCAAAGCTTTCTTCAGGACAAAGGCTCTCAGTGATGAATAACTCTAAGAAAAAAAATTGAGCAGAAAACAGTTAATGGAGCCAAAATATAAAAGTGGCCCAGATACAATTGTGAACAAACCAGTTCAGGAGAGTTCAAAAAAAATTAAACTAATACTTTGAGCTCTTCACAAAGCTAGAAATGGAAAAACTCCTGGAGCTCTGTAGTTAGAATGGCTTCCTTAGCTTGCATGTCTTCTAGAATTCTTCTACAATTTAAGAACGCTAATTTCAGGTAATTTTTTTTAAAAAAAACAGGCCCTGGCTGGTGTGACTTACTTAGTCAGAACATCATCCTGTAAACTGAACGGTCATGGGCTCAATTCCTGGTGAGAGCACATGCAGGTTTGGTCCCCAGTGGGGGTGCATGTGAGAAGCAGCCTATCGATGTTTCTGTCTAACATAACTATTTCTCACCCTCCCTCTCTTCCCTTCTTTCTAGAGTCAGTGGGTCTGCCTTTGGGTGAGGATAAAAAAATGGGAGGGAGCTGTTAAAAATATCAAGGTGACTCTCTTGTAAACAGCATATGTGTTTTTTTATCCATTCAGCTACCATATGTCTTATGATTGGAGCTTTTAATTCACTTACATATAAGGCTATTGTTGATAGGTACTTATCCACTGCCTTTCGTTTCTTTATACCTATGCTCCTCTCTCTGTTGCTTCTTCTTCCTAATGCAATCCCTTTTATATCTCCTGCAACACTGGTTTGGTGGTAACAAACTCCTTTAGTGTTTGTTTGTTTGTTTGTTTGCCTGAGAAGGTGTTTATTTCATCTTTATTTTTAAATGTTAGCCTTATTGCATAGAATAGTCTTGGTTGCAGGTCATTGTTTTCTATTACTTTGAATATTTCAAGCCAATATATTCTGACCTGAAGTGTTTCTGTTGTGAGTTCAGCTGACAGACTTATGGGGGCTCACTTGTACTTTGTATGTAACTAACTGTTTCTCTCCTCCGGCCAGTAAGATTCTTGCTGTCTTTAAGCTTTGTCATTTTAATTATGGTGTGTCTTAGTGTGGGTCTCTTTGGGTTCATCTTGACTGGGAGTCTCTGTGCTTCCTGTACTTGGGTCACCTTTTCTTTCATATGATCTTACTTATATGTGGAGTGTGATGAACAAAATAAACTAAGGGGTAAAATAGAATCAGAGGCATAGAAACATGGAACAGACTGACAGCTATAAGAGGGGAGTGCAGAGGTAGAGACTGGCTGAAAGAAGGTGAAAGAACTAACCAAAGAACACACATGAATGGATAACAGCATGGGGATTGTCTGAGGGTGTGGGTAGGGTTTGGTGGAGGGGAGGAAAAGAGGAAAAAAAATGAGACAATTGTAATAGCATAAACAACAAAATAAAAAGTGTATATATATATGTATATATATGTGTATATATATACATATATATATCTCAAGGTGAAGTCTAAGCAAAGTTGATATTTAAAAAAAAATAAACATAAAGATAACATTCTATAAAAAATAAAAACACACCTTAAATGTATGGTTGTAAAACAGATTACAACTATAACATAGTATTACAAAATGTCTTTAAAAAGATTTTAAAAATTGGTGACAGTTTTTAAAAAGCAACAAATTATAAAAGAACTCTAGAAAACAATAGAAGAAAATCATTTCAGGGGTGAAGATTTTACTAAAAGTAACATATAAACAAATCAACATAATTTACATTTTAATCAAAAAGAAATAAAGAAAAAGTTTATTATTTGATAAAATCTTTAAACGTGAATGTAGAAAATGAAATGCTGGAAATATTTTCAATAAAATCCTTCAAAAGCTACTACATGTAAAGTATGACTTTCATTTTGTAAAGTATCATGTGTATACTGAAAATCAAATAAGAGAATTCAAAAATGTACACAGTGAGTAAAATATAATGGGGGATTTTGAAAGCTTTTTCCTAACCATTTCTGTTATGTGCCGAAGTCCCCGCTGTGGAACTCCATACTTACCTAACAACTCCCTCTCTAGTTCCAACCCATCCTGTGCTCTTTCTTCCTTTATTTGTTCTTGTCAGCAGTTACTATGGCCTTACTGATGTTCATTATGCTTATTTCACTTAATTAAAAGTCTCTGTACAAGTTATAAGAGGAGAAGCTTTTTTTTATTTTGTCCACTGATGTGCCTTCATGGTCTACAGCAGTGTCTGCCTCCCAGTAGAGCCTAACAAATGTTTTTTAAGTGATAAATAATGATTGAGCCTGTTTTATTTTTGTAATGTGAAAATAATAAATAATATGTTTAAATGTTTGTATAAAACCCTGTGATGTAATCTTCACAGACATTACAAATACACTTAAACTTACATTAAACATTACTAACTTGATTATAGAAATGAAAAGCTTTTGCTTTCCTCTCAACTTTTAAAAAAATTTTCTAGTTGACTTCTTATTTCAACATGAAAGCCACTACACTAAAAAGGTTAGAGTTCTTTGATAAGGTATTGTCCTTTCTTAACTCTGCTTTAATTCTCAAATGAACTTTCTGGCCACCTGATTTTTAAACATTATCACATGTAGAAAATTTATCATTGACATAAATACTTTTCATTTATTTTAAACTAAAATGATATTGTATACAAAAAAGCTCATGTTTCTCACTTTTGGCAGCAAGGTAATAGAATAAAAACCACTTGTCTAAAATGTTCTCTGGTTGTGTTGGCCGACTAAATATATCAAAGTTGAAATCACAACAGTTTTTAACAGGAAAAATAAAATTTTTATGTTTTGTATTATTTGACAAGGACATAGCATTATGTGTTCAAAGAAAGTTTGTGAATTGCATATTCTAAAATGAGTATATTTTATAATGATTACAATTCCCTTTCAAATATGTCTTTGCTTCTTGAATAATGTAACTACTGATATAGGAAATCACAGTTATTTTAGTAAAGAAAATTCAGCTATTATACAAGAATGGAGAAGCACACTCCATTAACCTTTCTGTCTTTGGAAATCAGACTGACTTATTGTGCAATTTCAATTAGCTTGTCAAATAAATGAACTGCCACTACAATTCTTTTCTTTAGATGAGTTTTAGGAAACAAGGTATGCCAAGAACTGAATAAGCATTACAGTTTTCTTCTTGGGGAGAAACATCAGACAAAGCATATTGACATAATATGCAAAACTGAGTATATTTATTAACTAAAGCAACATGAATGAGAATAGATGTGGCTTCTAACTTGATGTTCCATTCTCTTTTGGCTTTATATGATGGAGTTCATTCAGCCCACTTATGGCTGAATGAAGATGACATTGCATCATGTTAGCTATATATGAAGTAAAAAATTGACTGGCTTTTGTAGTTAAATCATGTATATTTTTGGCCATGAGCATACAGTATAACAAAAACAAAAAAAAGAAAGAAATTTGAAAATGAAATTACTAATATTTATTTCAGATTGAGAGGAGGACCAGTGAGACTCCATATTCTTCAAATGGCCACAGGCATTTAATTGACTGACCATCTTTCAAGGGTATCTAATTCTATAGAAGGAAATGATTTTATTCTGTTTTCCTAATGTTTATTGAATTTATTGGGACAATATCAGTCAATGAATTACATAGGTTTCAGGTATACAATTCTATAAAACATTATCTGTACAATATATTTTGTGTTCAACACCCCAAGTCAAGTCTCCTTTCATTATTTATCCCTCATTATGCTCTTCTGCCTCCTTCTTCCTCCAACTTCCCCTCTGGTAATCACCAAACTGTGAGCTGTGTCCCTGAGTTTTTTTTTTTCTTTGCTTAATCCCTTCACCTTTTTCACCCAGGCCTCAATTCTCCTCCCCTCTGACATCTGTCAGTCTCTTCTCTACATCTATGAGTCTCTATGTTGTTTGTTTATTTTGTTCATTAGATTCCACCTATAAGTGAAATCATATGGCACTTGTCTTTCCATGACTGGCTTATTTCATGTAGCACAATATTCTCCAGTTCTACCCATGCTGTGACAAAAATTTTCTTTTTTTACATACAAGTAGTATTCTATTGTGTAAATGTACCACAGCTTTTTTATCTACTGATCTACTAATGAACTTTTGGGTTGTTTCAAAATCTTGGCTATTGTACATAACGCTGCAGTGAACACAGGGGTGCATATATTATTTCAAATGGGGGTTTTGGTTTTTTTGTTAATTCCCAGAAGTGGAATTGCTGGGTCCATTTTTAAATTTTTTGAGGAAATTCCATGCTGCTTTACTCAGTGGTTGCACCAATCTGCATTCTCACCAACAGTGCACTTTTCTCTACATGCTCACCAGCACTTGTTTGTTGATTTATCAATGCTAGTCATTTTAACAGGTGTGAGATGATATTTCATTGTGACTTTAATTTTCATTTCTCTGATAATTAGCGATATTGAGCATCTTTTCATATATGTATTGGTCATCTTATGTCCTCGTTAGCCAGGAGTCTATTCAGGTCGTTTGCCCATATTTTAAATGGAATGTTTGTTTTTTGGTATTCAGGAGCATAAGTTCTTTATAAATTTTGGATATTAACCCCTTATCAGATGTATTGGTAAATATGTTCCCCTATTCAGTGGGTTCTCTTCATTTTGTTGATGGCTCCCTTTGTTGTTGAAAACCATTTTAGTTTGATGTTTTATATGTTAATGTTTTCTTTTATTTTCCTCTCAAAAAGCCATGTATCAGAAAATATATTTCTATGAGAAATGTTTCAGATTTTACTGTCTATGCATTCTTCTAGGATTTTTATGATTTTGAGTTTAACATTTGTCTTTAATTCATTTTGAGTTTATTCTTATGTATAGTGTGAGAAAATTGTCTGGTTTTTTTTTTTTTTTTTTGGATCTATCTGTTCAACTTCCCCAACACCACTTATTCAATAAGACTATCCTTAATCCATTATATGTTTTTTGCCTCCTTTGTCAAATATAATTGACCATAAAGGCACAGGTTTCTTTCTGGGCTCTATTCTGTTCCATTGATCTGTGTCAGTTTTTATGCCAGTACATTGCTCGTTTGATTACTATGGCCTTGTATCATAGTTTGCTATCCAGTCACATGGTTCCTCCAACTCCGTTCTTCCTTCTCAAGATTGCTGTGGCTATGTGAGCTCTTTTGTAGTTCCATAGAATTTTTTTATATATTCGTTCTAGTTCTGTGAAATATTCCATTGGTATTTTGATAAAATTATCTTTGAACCTATAAATTGCTTTGGGTAGTATGGATATTTTAATGATGTTAGTTCCTGTCAATGAACATATATATGCCATGTTCATGGAAATAATTCTGTTCTTATTGTGACTTTACATAGAATACAAATAATTATAAATGTCTTCTACCTTTGTAATACAATTGAAGCTTTTATAACTATCACTTACTTTCAAGAATATATATGACAGAGTTAGCAATAAAATTTTTCTAATTTCACAGGAAGAAAAAACAAATTATTTTAATAAATACTTCTCGAAATGTATTTATTTCTTTAAGCTATACCGCCAAATAGTTATTAATTACATTGTAATACCAGTTACAATTGTGAAAATATTTTTCAATTGAAAATATGTGTAAATGAGCAATGGCATTTAAAATATGGACAAATATACATATTTCAATGAATAAAAAGTATACAAGTTCAGGTTTTAAGACACGAGTACCATTTTGACATTTTCTTTTGTGATAAATGCAGACTTCTTTTCACAACCAAAGAACTCTTCATTGATAGAGTTCAGCAGAGTTTATTTTCTTACTTTATTTAATACATCAATTACCTAAGTTAGTTTTCCACCTTCATTATTTACATTATACTCTGCCCATTTCTTTTGATATTATATAATACATTTGTATAGTTCTCAATTTTTAGTTTAACTTGATACAATATAAAACCTTTCTTGTACACTTCCGATTCTGTAGAACAAAGAAATATTCAGATTGAAACTGAAATCAAGGGGGGATTGAGCAAAAAAGGAAAATGGACTCATGGGCATGAACAACAGTGTGGTGATCACTGGGAGGAGGGGGGAATGAGGGGACTAAATGGTAGTGGAAGAAATGTAATAAAGATCAAACAAAAATCAGACTGTAACATATGTTAGGAAAAAATGACAGGATGTAGAATTGTGATAGGCATACAGACATATTGATATTTTAAAATATTTTTCTAACATGTCTTATGTTTACAA
>CM052539.1:179473068-179516831 GCA_028533065.1 Trachops cirrhosus | reverse complement strand
CCTGTGTTTTCTGCAAGTTCTGATGTATAATGGAGCAAAAGCACATATTCAATTTTTATATTCGAACATAAGAAATCCTAAATGCGAATGCATGAAATACATTTCATGAACAACTTGTTTGTATGAGCTTACCTCAAATTCATTCTGGCCAGTATTATTATATTTTCAAAAGGATGAGTATGTAAGTGTAATGATAATGAGCATTCAAGTTGTCTCTGTTTAGCGATTTGGAAAGACAGAAGCTCAGCAGCTGTGGCTATGGAAGAACCTATACAAACGATTGCCAGGCAGCAGAAGTCAAGTAAATGAGGGCTTTCTCAGAGTTAGAAGATTACATTTTTATGTTTATCTGAACATGAAAAGTGAAATATGTACACGCAGTATAGCTACTGTTTGGCTGTGGCCTCAGCTGCTGCAGTAGCACCGGCAGTGACAGTGGCTCTAAGAGTAGGAGAGAATCCTCCCACGGTTTGTGAAGCCCCTGAACTCTCCATGTGACCGTCAGTTACAACATCCATAATTTTGTATTGAATTGTACCTTTTGCTATTTTTAAAACTAGTTAAAACTGGAAATTCACCAGATTTTATTAACTGTTAAATATGACAAATCAATATTTAACTCTATCTATCGTCTATTTATCTTTTCTCCATTTCTATATCTCACCCTCTGAAATCTTTTTCATTTGTGCCCAATATTTCTTTAGTCATAAGCAATATTTGAAAATAACATCTTTCAACTTATAAGTAAAATATCATGGGTCATTTTTTATGATAAGACTGGTAACACATTTTAAAACATTGTTAAAATGCATTCTGAACCACTTAAAATGAACTCTGTATTTTAGTATTTAGCATGTTTATTACAGTCTATAAAACTATAAATAAATCCGGTCCAGAATAGAATGTTTCAAAAATAAAAAAATATTAGCGAACATCAATTATTCTATAATAAAAAAAAGTCAAAGATATTTGTGTTCTAAAGTAAACAGTAACATAAATTTTATACTCAGCATGGTACTAATTCTTTTAAATTTCTTCTTTAGCTTTGGTATTTTTCAGAAGCAGTATCTATTGCATAGAACACTGTGATTTTTATTTATTTTTTAAATGTTTTATTCATTTATTTTTAGAGAGAAGAGAAGGGAGAGAGAAAGAGGGAGAGGACATCAGTGTGTGGCTGCCTCTCACTGGGGACCTGACCGGCAACCCAGGTATGTGCCCTGACTGGGAATTGAACAGGCAACCCTTTGCATTGTAGTCTGATGCTCAATCCACTGCGCCACACCAGTTAGGGCAGAACATTATGATTTTGTGTTGAACAGATTAATATTACACTAAATATATACATCATTATAATGGTTTTATAATTTTTTTATAATTTGAAAATTATTCTGAGCAATATGTACCCTCTCATGCATGACAATAGCATTTCTACTTCAGGGCCTTTCCATTTCCATTAGTTGGATACAGAAAGCATTTTCTCAGGTTCTTTAGGACTCATTTCTGGAATTCAATCAAATCTTTTGAAATACTGCCTTCTTATTTCTAACTGAAGTATTGGAAACATGATAAAAAATTTCTAGGTCTGACCTGCCCTGGAAACCCTATTTGAAACTGTAGTCCCCTGATATATTTTTCATAACACATATGAACACCTGACAATACATTACATATCTACTTGTTCGTTGTTTATTCCTTCCATAGTCTTCAGAATTTTAATGTTTTAATTGTAACCAAAGGCAGTGGCTCTGCTAATCAAGCAGAAAAATTGTTCATTAAAAAAAAAAGCAACTCCTAAAATTGTTTATTGGGTCAGAGAACAAGCCTGAAAGCTGAACAACATGATGGGGAAAAAAAAGACAAACAAACAATTGCCCGGGAAGGAAGTTCTGTGAGTGCCTCTATCTCACTGAGCACTAGAGGCGGCGCTGCCATGCCTGATGCTGCTGGCCTGCCTCATGGATGCCCCTTCTGTGCCAGGACTGAAACCACAGCTGCTCCTGGAATTTAGATGCAGCTTGACTTAGCCAAAAATTAATTCCCTTCTCCTTAGAGCTTTCTTTCTAATTTGCTCACTTCTGATCAGGGTCTCATATAAATAAGTCTGAATGAAGGTCCTTAGCTCATTATGAATATTTGGCTTAATAAAAGCTAAATGCATTTTATAAATTGTGAATTTTTTGAGAACCTCACTTAGGAAACAAGTTAGTGTGGTGGTTTCATACTTCTAAATGCCTTTAACTGAATTTTACGGCACGATCCTTATCTTGGCATTCAAACTAATCACTAAAAATTGGAATATGTGCAATTCCAATTTTTTTCAAAGGGAAGAATGTCTCCTAAAATGGATTCAAGTCTGTAAATGTAGATCCAGAATTTTATGTATGTCAATCATAGACAGAGAAGGGCAAACATGGGTTTATATTTGTTGATATGAAAAATAACACAATATTAACAAGTAATAATACAAGAATAACTCTGTTTCATGTACTCACAACTATAAACCTACTTTTGCCCTACCTGCATATTTTACTCCCAAAAGAAATGTTTTATGTCTATTTCTAATTATTATATAATTAGAGAAAAATACTTTTTATAATATTACATTAATATTTTCCTAAAAACATGTAATATTAAGAAGTTTACTTGAAAAGTTGAATCAATCTGTGATTTAAGAAGTATGTACATTTTGTTACAGTGGATAACTGAGACAGATGTTGGTAGATAACAAAACAGATTCTAAATGATTCTCTTTTTACAAGACATTTATAAAAGAGAAACAAAATTAAATGTCAAAATGATAGAACTACTCCCAGTTCAGAGATATAAACCTCCCCAAACTCATTAAACTGGAAACAACAGCCAGAACAGGTGTTATGTGAGTGAGAACTTAAAACTTTTATGTGGAAAAATATATATTCTTACCAAAATAATATATATTTAGATATGCTAATTTTTCTTTTTATATTTAAAATATTTTACAGGGATATTTTTACAGAGTCTACTTCATGATTTTTATCTGTGAGTGAATTAAATGAATATAATTTCAACATCACATAATGCAATACTAAAGAAAAGGCGTCTATGCATAAGCATACATATAAATAGAGCTATCAAAGAGAAAAGAAATACATTATCATTTAAAAAGTAACACTGCTTTCCTCAAAATAGCCAAACACATACACTTAATTATGACATTTATCAACCAGCTTAAAGAAAACAATTTCTTGTGGAACAGAGCAAGGTGTCATATTTTATTATGAGATAAGGTGACTCCTAGGGCACTTAAACACTAAAAAGAAAGATCATTTCATTTTTACGAATGTTTCTTGCTGCAATAATTAGGCAAGTTGATAAAATTTGAGTTTAAAGTTATCTTCTCGTAAGATCAATTTCTTAGGTCACTTTTACACTGACTCACTGTGGGACAGAAAAGTCTAGTGACCTGAATATCACAATTCTTTCATCAAATACCCAAAGAACTAAGATATATTAAAAGAAACCTTAGTGTATTTAGGTTTTAGGTACAGTCTGTGAAGGAAAATACTTGCTTAGCATCAATTTTCTTAACTATCAAGTATCCTTTGTCTAGTGATGGCTGTTAATAACCTTGAGACTCAGAGAAGTCAACCTGTCTCAACTGACTCTATGGGACCCTGAGAATGATCACAGAGGTGCCCTGAGGATTTACCAGGCTGCAAGGTGTATTGCTTTGCAAATGACCTCCTGACTTACAAAACCTGATTCTCAAAGACCTTATAAAATTAGCATGAAGATCAATTGACTTGCTGAGTTTGTAGAACCACTAAAATATGGAGCTTTATACATCTTCCATGATGTTCTCATGCTTTTCACATTATGTCTCACTTTAATTCTTTTGATCCCAAGCACATTTATATTTAAGGATAGATAATACCTAATTTGTAAGACACAGTCAGGCCAATGGTTTCTAAACTCAAGCAATAAAAGATAGATTAATTTTTGTTTCTAAAATCTAACTTTTAAAATTCACTCACTTTCCTGACATAATGACATTCAATGAACTATGTTCTTAATCTAACAAGATATTTAAGGTAGTTTTGTGGTCTAATACTTAGAGATGATGAAAAATTTCCTTGAATAACTGTTGAAATCATACTGAAATAAGCATAATACTCTAAGTAGAAAAATCAATTAAAAATGCAGTAACTGAAGTTCAATATCCATAGTAAATTTATAAACCAAAATCCTTTGAGTAAAATAAATCAATAGCAGCATTTTAAATAAGGAGTGTTAGGAGGAAATAAACTTTCCATTTCACTTCATTATAATAAAAACACTGCTTCTCTGCACACACATTTACTGGAGTGTAGGTGTGAGGTCAATCTCACTTTAAAATATAAGTTATAGCACAAAAACACCCAGATACATGATTTAAAGAATAAGAGTGAGAAGCATTTGACCTGTTGGATAGTAACAAAGTAGTACACATTTTAGACAGGTTTGGAGAGAAAATAGTTTTCATTAAACAAAATGATAGAAAACTATTATCTAAAATGACTTTACTACTAAGATTAAATAAGCAAAGATAATACCTATGTTTTAGATAAAACAGATAATCATAAATAAACCTCCAATGAATTATTGCAAAAAAATCTCCTTTTAGTTTCATTTGTTGATAGTTTTGAGTTTGTTGTCATCTTATTGTTCATATTTTTTATCTTTTTTTAAAATAAGTTCCTTTGATGTTTCATATAGTAAGGACTTGGTGATGATGAACTCCTTTAACTTGACCTTATCTGGGAAGCACTTTATCTGACCTTCCATTGTAAATGAAAGCTTTGCTGGATAGAGTAATCTTAGATGTAGGTCCTTGCCTTTCATGACTTCAAATATTTCTTTCCAGCCCCTTCTTGCCTGTAAGATTTCTTTTGAGAAATCAGTTGATAGCCTTATGGGAACTCCTATGTAGGTAACTATCTTCTTTTCTCTTGCTGCTCTTAGGATTTTCTCTTTTTCTTTAATCTTGGGTAACTAACAAACTCATAACTGTCAACAAATGAACCTAAAAGAAAAGAAAAGAAAAACAATGAAAACAAAAACTAAGCAAACAGCCAGAACAGGAACAGAATCAGAGAAATGGACATCACACAGAGGGAGTTCAGTGGGGAGGGGGAAGGGAGGAATGGGGTGGGGAAGGTACAGGGAAGAAGAAGCCTAATTATTAGGCATAAAATAGATGGGGAAAGATAAAAATGGCATAGGAAACTGAGGACTCAGAGAACTTATATGTACAACCCATGGACATGAACTAAGCGGGGGCATGCTGGAGGGTTGGGAGGCAGGGTGGAGGGGGGATAAAGGGGGAAAATTGGGAAAACTGTAATAGCATAATCAATAAAAATACTTTAAAAATTATTTCCTAAAACATGTATAAAACAAAAAGGAATTTTTCTATTTTTCTCAAATAAAATGAGCCTTTCTCATGTTTAAGTTTTTGCTCATTCAGCTGGAGCTTTAGAACTGCCCAAACTGGGCACTGGAAAGTTCTCCTGAAGATGACCTTCTTCTATCTGTAGACTAACTCCTGAAAGGCATCTCTAGCCTCACATTCTGGAGGTATGGTGGCTTGAGGAGAAGCCACTCTCAGCAAACTCTGATGGAAAAGAATCCATCAACATTGTACTCCACTATCTCCCCAAGTGGTGGTGACTTCTTTCTTAAATAGTCTAGCTCCTGGCCTAGAAACGCACTATACAGTGTTCCCTACTCACATGTAAATAGGGGTGAAGGCCAGCAGACAAGATGCAAAACTCACACACACTCTATCCTACCTTTTTTTGGAGCTTCTTTTAAACTCCCCATCCACTACAGACAGGCATGCATGTGTGTACGTGTGTGTGTTGAAAATAATGTTGTTGCAGAAAAACTGTAAAACTCCATATTTTTTTCCCAAATCTACAGTATGTGTCAAATCCTGGACCTCTTGAAACCTAAACAATATAAACTTTATTTTCTGGACTTGTCTCCCTTTCTGGTTGGCAGTGGTAATGTTAGTGTAGTGTTAGTGGTAATGTTTCTGGTTGGTTAGTGGTAATTTTGGAGAAGGAAGGCTATGAATGGAGAGATTTTTAAGAGGAAACAATAACATGCACATGCATATTAAGTGGCCTTTAATATCACACACCACATACAAAACATAAAATGAGGTATTATCTCCTCATATTTAGATGGTGTGCTCAACTGCATGAATAAATTAGCATTAAAATTAAAATAGGTCATTCTAAACACACTTAAATACATTATGAATTACATTTTATTGAAGAATGAGCTATATTTTGTTTTATAATATCTATTTTTTTAGATTTCATTTATTTATTTTTAGAGAGGGGAAGGGTGGGAGAAAGAGAGAGAGGGAAACATCAGTGTGTGGTTGCCTCTTACGTGGACCCCAGTGGGGACCTGGGCCTCAACCCAGGCATGTGCCCTGACTGGGAATCGAACTTGTGACCCTTTGGTTTGCAGCCTGTGCTCAATCCACTGAGCTATGCCAGCCAGGGCTATATTTTGTTTTAATAACTATATTTTCTCTTTTACTTTATCTTAACTTTTTTTTGATTTTGAGCATAACAGATTATTTTTGAGTTATTATCACAACTTTTATTTTTTATACAGGGAAAATTGATTTTAAGCTGAGACTTATCTTTGGATCAATGAATGTGGAGAAAATAAAAATGTACATACAAAAACACCATTAAAATATCTTATTTAACATAAAAAATGCAACTTAATTATGTCCAAACCTGTTCACCATTCAATTATAATTATGTTTTCATTTTAATGGTTATTTGGCACATATATAATGTGTAACCATAAGTGAAGATATGCCTATATTTAGTTATGTGGTGGGTTTATAAAAATGTGAGTATGTATAACATACTTTCCTATACACAAATGTATTTGATATATGGAAAACTCTATTTTTCACAGAGAAATCATTGACTTCCCAAACTGTTAATCCTTATTTGCTTTGCTAATATCATATCAAGTTGACATAATATATCAGAACAAACCCTGGACTTATGTCAGGATACAGCTACCCAGGAGAAAGTGTTTACTCAACTAACTTGGGAGGGTGGGCAGGGACTTGACTCAACACTGGAAAAAACAATGTGCACAACCTACTCCTTTCCCTGCTCCATTAGCAGCCCTTTATCTGGAACTTTCCTCTAGGCATGGAGCAGACTAACATCCTACAGATCTCTTCCTACCTGCGGAACTGTGAGGTGGGCTGGAAACCAAGTTAAGAAGTTGTAAGTATGGAAGAGTAGAGGAGGCGGGGCAGGAAGAAGGGAAATGTCTGTGCTTGTCTCCTAATATCTGAATATCTAACACCTGAATATATGTATATAACAGTGTTCTTTTTTGTTTGATGTGGACTTAATTCTGGACTGTCATATTCAGACTCTCCACATTCTAAGAATCAGTTATTTGCACTCTACAGCCTCCACTTTTCAACCCAGCCCCAGGGCCACTGTAGCTAGGCTACAATTTTCAGTCTTTTGTAAAAAGTTGCCTCATTGTTTCATATTTACCCATGAGTTTGTATATTTTCATCACGACTGTGTTGATAATCTCAGGAAAGGAAATGACATTAGATTATTAGCTAACTTCAGAAACGTATTCATGTCTCTGGAATTTTCGATCACCAACCCCTTGTTTCTCTCACAACTCTCAGGTACAATTAAAATTATGATATTAGTAATTTATGTGTCTTCTTCAGTATGAAGTTGATGAGGGTGTATTAGAGTTAGGTATGAGATAAATTGCCTTTATGTAGAAAGCTGTTTAGGGCTGATTAATTCTTAAGTGCCAAAGTGTAGCGTTAGGGAAGATGGAGAATCTCTCTAGATAACCCTCAATATTTCATGACTGTGGGGAACATAAGGAGCATGTAATTAAAGCAATGTAGTGTCACTTCAAAGGCAATTTTCTCCAATTGTGTATTTGTAAAACATTTTTGTCTAAGAAAATTTGTCTCTGTGCTCAAATCCCAGTTCTATATAAACTGATTCTATATTAGAATGATTTAACATAGAGACTCTAGCTCAGTCATCTGAAAAAAATTGAAATGGCTGTCTTTTTTTTCAACCTAGATTCATTTTCTATAACTGTGTAATAAATAACCTCAACATTTAGTGCAGGGGTGTCAAACTCATTTTCCCCAGGAACCACATCACCCTCGAGGTTGCCTTCAAAAGGCCAAATGTAATTTTAGGACTGTGTAAATATAACTACTCCTTAAGAGTTAAGGGAGAGCTCGGCAGAGAGGTTGGCACTGCCCCCAGGTAGAAACAAGGTGGAGGGCCTTCTGTTTGTCACCGTTATTTAGTGGCTTAAAACAAAAAGCTATGGGTAGTAATTAAGGTGCAGCCTAACTTTAAATCAAGGTTTCTCCTGGGGCTTCATTCATGATATTGACTGAGGCTTCTCCCGTCAAAGGGACAGCCTAGGACTGGAAAATCCATTTCAGGATAGTTCGCTTGCATGTTTGGCAACTTGATGGTGGCTATTTGTCAGGTTCCTCAATTACTAACTACGGATATGGGTTTCTTAACAGGCTGCTGAAGTGTCCTCATGATAACTGATGTCCCCAGAGTGAGTGGCCCAAGGTAATTCAAAGCAGAAGTATCTCTTATACCTCGGCCTTGGAAGTTTCATGTCATTATTTTCCACATCTCCTATTATTTATATGGGCAGATTCTAACTCTTAGGGGACCACCTCAGGCTGAGACTACCAGGAGGCAGGTCTCATTTGGGACAACACTGTTGAAACTTACATAACGGTTGTTAGATCTAAACGTAATGATGGACATGGATCACTCTGAAAAGAATAAATTAGCCATGCCAATGAGGGCTGTGCTACAACAGAAGGACTGCTCTATTCCATTCCTGTCCAGCTCTTTTCCAAGAAGCCACTTACATTCCTTTGGTGACAGTATAGGTGGCCGGATGAGATCTATAGTCTCTGTCTTTGTGTGTTGTTGACCATAACTTCTCTCACCTCAGATCCTTCCAGATTTCCTTTAAACCTCTAAGACACAATCAAATAAATGACTTAATGCGTAGCGCTTGGCACAAAACAAACAAACAAAAACAAAACCCCTCAGATTTTTCCTCTCTGTGCAATCAAGATTATCAGATTTAGGGAAGAACTTTCTTCGACAGAGTTGGTTTCACTGTCAGCATCAAAATAATGACTCATTAAAAAGTTAATTCTGCACTCAGGTCACAAGAATTTAGACAGTGAATTATTAATTTTTTTACAAATTCAGTGCTGGCTTTAGAGATACTAGTTAGTGAGCATTTTTAGATGGAAATTAAAATAAATATTTAGACTCTAGTTCTCAAAAAGATAAAGTTATATTAAATTTACTACTTGAACCTGATCACATTGTTGAGTTTCAAAGCTCACCCTCAAAATAGAAGAGGGTGTGTTCATAATGTTGTAAAGTGTACATTTTGGTTCTGTGTTTGTTTTCTTTTTATTTTGTGAAAATAAGTCAATGTTATAATGTTGTACTTCCCTTCTTATATATGTTATTAATAAGCTAGTATTGGTAGTAATCAGTGCAGAAACAAGTAGAGTGCTGGAGTTTTACCTTTTAGATCAGTCTCAATAGTACTCAGGAGTAAATTAGATTTTAGGTGCGCCCTCTTCAGCTCAGTGTGTATTGGTGATCACACTAAGAGACATTAGAAGGACTGCTTCAAGTGTAGCATATAAAGGGAAATAACTTAAAAAAAATTCTTATAAGATCTGCACTATACAACAAATTTGTATCATGTGCCACACACGTAAAAATTGTTACAACATTCTAAATTCATTAAGAATAAATTTAGTCTTGGCTGGTGTGGCTCAGTGGATTGACTTCCAGCCTAAGAACCAAAGGATTGATGGATTGACTCCCAGTCAGGGCACATGCCTGGATCGTGGTTGAGTACCTGGTTAGGGAGTGTGTGAATGGCAACCACACATTGATATTTGTCTCCCTCTCTTTCTCCCTCCATTCCCTTCTCTCTAAAAATAAATAAATAAAATCGTTTACAAAATAATAAATTTAGAGATATAATCTCACGTCTGGCAGAATGACTATCACCAATAAAATAACAAAAAAGAAGTGCTGGCAAGACCGTGAAGAACAGGGAACATTTTCTCACTGTTGGTGGGAATGCACACTGGAAAAAATACAATTATTTTTCTAAAATCATATATATAAAACATATGCATATTATATAAATACATATAAACCCTCATGAAATTGCTGTTACTTATGAAATATCACAGTGCAGTGTGCAACACAGCAACCTCTTACTTAAACAAATGACTACATAAACAAACAAGACTTAAAAACGTTCACATATCATTTGATTAAAGGTACACCGGATATAATAAAACTACAATTACAACAATAATAATAATTACTTAAAGTCATTGAGTGTTGCCTAAAAGACATGTTGCTCTAAGTTTTACTTTAAAAATTCATAATTTTAGTAATATTCATAAATCTGAGAGTTAAGCTTTTACCCTCTATTCTTAGAGGATAGAATTTTCTTTAGGAAATTGAAGTAATTTGCTTATGGGCTAATCACCATGTAGTTAAAAATGGGCACTAACACATTGATATCATAACACAAAACCAGCTCTTATATTTTCCATTTTAACTTTTGACATTTAACTATAAGGCTTTGTTCTAGGTTGTTAAAGAAAACCTAGTTAGTTTTGTAAATATACTAATTAAAGTTTTAATCACTTGTTTGCATTTAAGCGAAGCACTTGGGTTTTAATTTATAAAATATTAACTTGTGAGCTGTTTCAGTAACAGAGCATTTCAATACTGGAAGCATAGTGGTCCCCGGAGAAATAATTACAGCACCTTCAATAAGACATGATAAGGGCATGGCCGAGAATAATGAGATAGAGACAACAATAATATAAATTGTGCATCACTCACCAAATTCTGGGTTCTAAATGCTTTGTGCATATTATTTTATCCATTCCTCATACTAATACAATAAAATTGGTATTATCCTAATTCTGATCTTTGTTCTTATAAGGAAATAAAAACACAAAGGGTTTGAGTGATTTGGCCAAGTTTCATAGGCAGGAGGAGTTCAAGCTATTCCAGTTGTAGACTATGAAATCTGAACAAAACACAAAAGTCACTTTCTAGATGCAAGAACCATGGCATAGATCAAGTTATAAAAACAGCCTGGTAGTCACATGAGACCTGTTGTCAACATTTTCTGAAAGAATGTGTTGCTCCCAAATAAGAAAAGTGCAGCACATAGGAATAGATGGTAATTTTGACATAGAAAAAGAACCACATTATTTGTAAGATACATCTGTTATGCAAATGCTCCAGCTGTAAGTTTCTACAAATCATAATTACATTTTCTGATTCATTTAACATTTAAAACTCTGGCCCTGGCTGACGTAGCTCAGTGGACTGAGTGCAGGCTGTGAACCAAAGGGTCGCAGGTTCGATTCCCAGTCAGGGCACAAGCCTGGGTTACAGGCCAGGTCCCCAGTGGGTGCCACTTGAGAGGCAACCACACACTGATGTTTCTCTCTCTCTCTTTCTCCCTCCCTTACCGTCTCTAAAAATGAATGAATAAAATCTTTAAATAAATCAATAAATAAAAATTAAAACTCTGGCTCTGGCTGGTATAGCTCAGTGGATTGAGTGTGGGCCTGCAAACCAAAGAGTCATGGGTTCAATTCTCAGTCAGGGTCTGGGTTGAGGGTCAGATGCCCAGCAGGGAGTATACGGGAGGCAACCACACATTGATGTTTCTTTCCCTCTTTTTCTCTCTTTCCCCTCTCTCTCTAAAAACAAACAAACAAACAAACACACAAATAAACAAAATGCTGGGGTATCAAGATATTGATCATAATGTTCATATTTTGAATATTTGTTAGTGTGATATTAATTACCCACAAAATGAGTAGACTATGAAAATTCAACAATAATTTTAAACATACTTTACTGACATATTATAGGTGCTTATTATTACAAAGTCAACAAAAACAATACAAACATATTTTGATAACATATTTTTACAAAACATTTTTTACAAAATATTTTATTAAATGTATTAAAGTACCAAAGGCATTTTATATATAGGTGACTCTTTAACCAAATTTAAGATTAACAAAATATTCATACTTTATTTCAAAGTTTGAAAAAAATCAGATACAAGAAAATAAATCAATTTTCAGAAAATTGAAAAAAATCTTTCCATAAAGTTGTTTTCTAGCTGACACATAAAATATCCAAACCATTATCATAAACACAGGTTTAACCCAATCCAAGAAAATTTGATTTGCTTTAATGCACTTATCCTGCCAATGGAATTTATGCTCCACTATAATCTGACTGTCTGATTTCCATGAAGTTAGTACGAACAGAATAAAACACTGAAGTTTTAATTATAAGGATATAAAAGAATATAGTCTAAGAGCTCCAAAATATCAGTTAAAAAAAGGAAAAAAAAAGCAATGCCATGTTGGAGAAAATTGTTTTTATATGTTGATTTTTATTTCTGCCATTAACTTCTGATCATAATTATTACCCATTCATTCATTTATTCATTCATGCGTATACCTACTTATTTACAACTCTTCTTTAGTGCCAGCTATGTTTTTGAAATGTGCTTGATGCTGCCTGTGTAGTATAGTGAGACTTTGTTTGGGCTTCCATAATGTTTAACGCCCTGGAATTATTCAATTTTATACACCACCAGTTCAGAAAAGATTAATTTTTCTGAAGTTTTAAAATTGCCTTTAAATGAACATGTGATATATGTTCATATTTTCTATCTATATTTAATACATTATACATTATATAATAAGGGTAAACAAATGCCTGTATTCATATGAATAAATTGATAGTGTCCCCTAAAAGTGAGTAAGCTAGGGGTTTGGATCGATGGGGTAAGATTCCTAAAGGTCCTAGACATACAGCCAATCTTTTCCTTGGTAAACAAGATGAGGGGAATTCTTTGCAATTGGAGGAGTAAAAATAAACAGCCAAAAGCAAGCCTCTTGTTTTTCTTATCTCTTTCCCCTTGCTAAATCATTAGGTATAAACAATAGGTTTCTTAATAATGTAGATACTGTCACATGGTCAGGATGAAACTCAATGTGATTTCCCACAAGAGATGGAGAGAAGCTCAGAACTAAGGCCTTTGGTCTTTGGACCCCAGAGAATAACATCCTGAGAGACCATGAAGGAAGAGGCTGTCCACACCACTGAAGCCGAAGCACTGAGGGAAAAGCAGATATAATTGGATTTTTAAGGAGGGAAAATTGTTAGTTTCATATGCTATATATTTACAACTGTGCTTTTAATACATTTATAATGTGAATCCTTTTATTAAAAGAAGTAGCAAAAATACTAAAATGATTTAATTTCTTCCATATTTAGATATCCTCAGTAGTGATGACAGAGAAGGGTATTCCAATGTAGACAATTGTCTACAAAATCTATTATCTGTGATTCAGGGTTGGGCTGTAGGGTTGTGATGAAATAAAATTATACAAAATACAATTTTTGAAAGTAATTTTTTACTGCAAAAAGTTTAAGAGATAAGTAAAATGGGATTTTAGAAACAGAAATGAGTGCTTTACACTTCCCCTCTCTTGGAAGTCCAAATTCCAGACAAAGAAAAACAATTGTTTATTTTTCAAAAGGTAGTAAGAAAAGATCCATAAACATATGTAAAAAGAAGGCTACAATGAAAACCCAACAACTGTGCTTTTAGTTCTAAAATATGCAGTTCTGACATCTTTTATGTTTTCCATTTTCTAATAATACCTGTAATACAATACATCATCAATTTTAGGTATACAATAGGTTTTGAAAATTCCATTGAGCGGGTACTTCTGTATATTATTAAAAACATTCTCACTTGTAGATAATACTCTTATATTGAGTGTATTTTAAATTATTTATTATAATAACTTAGTGTTAATAAATTCTCCATATTAATTCTATTTAAACCATATAAATCATTCTACATCTATCTGCTTCATTTTGAATTTGGGAAAATGACATGTTTGCTATTTTTTAAATAGAAAGATATTGTATTCCAGTTACAAAACTATGAGATTCAAGTGAAACTGGCTCAGACTCCAATTTTGTTATTTCTTCTTTTGAACCTCAAAACCAAGAACCTTGACCACATACTGCATCCCAGTACACAGCAAGGTGTTTCCAAAGCTACTAGGACAGTAAGAACTTACGGTAGCTCATAGTTGCATGCAGAAAACAACCAAAACTGAATGTTAAACTCAAGTACTTCAGTTATTTTATAGATCCAAAAGAGCATTCATTCTGTCAAAAAATTGGTCATTTTTTCATACTTTGTGCTTTTGCAGGACTAAATAATTGGCAGAGTTATTGAAATCCTAGTCTTGCTCTAATATTCATGCTGTATAGTATTGAGAGAGCAAGGGGCCAGATGAGCTATTTGTTTTGTCATCGATTTACTATATCTGTATATCATTTACTACATTACTAATAAGAATTATTTGACCTAAAATGGTAAAAATGACCACAGTTAGTTACATCATAAATACTTTTCCTGTGAATCCTGTATCTCTTAGTATTTTTAGTGATACATTTAGAGATGCAGAGTTATTTTAATGTGTTTTATTATAGAGCATGTAGTTTTATTTAAAAATGAAATTGCTATTTTGTTTGATTTTGTGCTTATAAAATAATTACGGTTTTGTATCATTAAAATATAATTTGTCCTTCTTTGCTTAATAGCTCTTACACTATTTGAAATAACTTTGTTACACATTCTAAAATAATTGATATCAAGCAAGGGTGAGGCTGAACTCCACAAATGACGTGTTGCAGGTTCAAAAAAAAGGAAAAAAATAAAATGAAAAGATGAAAAGAAAAAATTGACAAGCATAGGCCCATCAGGATTCTAATATTCTGGTGTTTCCCAAGACTCTGGACATCTCAAGGAGACTAGACTTGAACCAAGGAGATAGACGGGCTTGGTTCCAGGAGGGGGACAGCAAATCTTTTGTATAGGGAGGGAGCATGACTGAATGGGCTAAGTCGGAAGATGCTGAGCTTTACAGTCTAGATGGTGTGAGAATCATGCTGCTTTTTGATGCTGAACACCTGGCAAATGTGCGTATCAGCAAGGGGCCAGGAAGCCAGAAGGTCAGGAAACCCTAGCTGGTGAGGCACTTCATTGCTTCACTATTTGAGGGAAAACATCCAGGGGCCATGGAAGGAAGAATTTGCTTTATCTCAGGACACTGAATTAACGTGGGATTTCTTCCAACACTTAACCAGTTTCCCCAGATCACTTATGTTTTTCTTTAAAGCAGTCACGTTTCTTGAAATGTGATTTAAAGTCACAACATGTGCGTATATATGTATTATTACATGTATTAAAATATTTGGAGAGGTGATAAAACTTCTATCTGACCCATACCTCTGTCATAGAGTCTTAAGCAATGCATGTTTATGTTAAATATCTGCCTTGTTGGGCATGCCTTCCCTTTATCCCTTTTGTTGTTCAGAATTTTTGAAGTTATTGGTGCTCTTTAACAGATGGAATTACTCCCTTACAGAATATGCTAATCCACTTGAATATAGTCTAGCAATAAAAGATGTATACTTGAGAGTAATTTGAGTAGCATAATGATGACTGAGGACAATGTGCTGAAGTTCAAATATTACAAGTAATTCACCTTTAACACTATATATATGGTTTATATCCAGAAACATTGTGATAGTTTAACAAGTTAGAGTTGAAAACAAAATATAGTTCCGCTTAGTGAGAAAAAAACACAGGAAAGAACAGTTTAAAAGACTAATGAGGTCTTTTAACAGCTAATAGCCCCAAATCATAGAGAATCCAGTACAGGATTATAGGCTGGGTAAGTATGCTTACATTAACTTCCTTAAAGTACCTCATTGACATTGAGAAAACAGGGAATGGTATTAACAAGGGACCAGAAAGGAAGTCTATTTTTTATTATGAATGGGAGAAAAGATTGATAGGAAAAGCTGATGTCAATGTAATGTAGACAAAGGAGGGGCCACTATAGAAATGATGATGTTGATGGTAATGATAGCAGTGGTAATAATGAAGATAATGGTGATGAGAGTAATAATAATGATATTTTAAATAGAATCCTGAAACAAATCATAAGCTCATTGAACAGACTGATTTCACAAAAAGATCATGACACATTCAGGCAGTCTGTAACATTCTAATCACACAGAGTACACCGTTGGTTTAAGTCATAGCCTGCCCCAAATTTGCCTTGGAATGCGGCATCTTGTGGTACCACAAAAATAACCCCCTTATCACAAACTAATGACTTATACTATGTTGTGTACTGGCTATACACTTTTTCCAGTTTTTTTTAAGTTCAAAGAGTGGCTAGTTAAAAGGAAAAACTGCAGCAGAATGTGATGATAGTGACAAAGACAGGCAATGTTAGGTGATGAGGTCAAACATAGCCAAAGTCGGTGACAAATGAAGAGTTCAAGTGGAGACCCGACTGACAAGAATTTGCCATTCCAGGGACCCCTGACCTTGAGGGAAGGGCTTCGAGGAAATGGTAACAGCAGATATTAATATCCAGGTGCAAGGATAAGCTTGGGAACTTTAAGTTTCCTGAAGAAAACTCATATAACTGGCTCAGAGCCAGGTCAATTAAATGTTGGTGGAGAGGAAAAGAGTTACTCCAAGGTCCAGCATCGTTGGCTCTGATCTGCCTGCTGCTTACTTCTCCAACCTTATGTCACACCACTCACCTTGCCATTGTCATCTCTGTTCACAGCAGTCAGACAGAATCTTTTGGGGCACCTTGAAATTCTCATGTTCGCTTCTCCCAGTCCTGTCAAGTAGTGAGTCATTTTCTCCACCAGGGGGTCCTACTCTCCTCTGTATGAACATTTCTAAAATTATCATCTTGGTTCTGGAACTGAACACAATTGTCCATAGGATCTATTATTATACTTCCTTGAGGAGGTCTGCTTGATTGAGGAGGTATCTTTTTTACCCTCAGGAATCTTACACTTGAAGCATAAACTTGATGAGAGCTTATGAATTATTTGAAACTACAAAGCAATTTACTTTTATTAATATCTTTAATCTTCCTGATACCTCAATGTGTTAAATAGAATTATTACACATATATCACAGGTGGGAATATGTGGTACCAGGATGCTAACTTATTTTTTTTTAATTCACACAAGGTAGGGATGCAATCAGGATTTAGAACAAGATGCCTTTCTCCAGATTCTGTGCTTTTAAACACCACAACTTAATTTGTTTTCATTGCTGCGTGGTTCTACCTTATTGACAAAGTTTAGTCATAAAGCACAGGAATTAAAGTGTAAATAAATAATTAATCATAGTTTAGTCTGTAACATGTTTATGGAGTTAGAGTTATTTTGATGACTGCTTGTCCTCGTTAAGCTCAGCAGCCAGGCCGTTCTCACATCTCCATGTGAAAACTACTTTTCTATTCAGCATGGGGCTACACAATTTTCTTTACCAATACCAGCGATGTGAGAGCCATTGCATAGCAATTTGTCATAGGAAGTGAGTTCAACATATTCTAGTCACTTCAAAAAGAAGCTCCCACATCTGAATGATAGCTATACAATTTTTTTTTTCTGAGTACTTTAGCACAGGAGTCTCTAATTCTAAAGCAGCAAGTTGGGAAGTGACAGAGAGGTTTTGTACATCCTGGAAGTTTCTTGATTTGCTCTGTTTTTAAAAGCTTAGCTATGGTAAAATTTAAATTGCTTTTTTAAGTGTTCAGATTTTATAGTTAATTAAGCTATATCCTAGAATCTATGCATAGATCAAATGTAAACTTTAGTGTGTGTATTTGTTGTGTTGCACATTTTTGTCTAATTTAAAGTATTTGTAAATTTTAGTAGTCATTGGAATAATCTTTTCTAGCTACTAGTAGTAATTGCCATTTATAACCTGAAATTCATAATACATAATTTAACCATACATTTGGTCAGTATTTAATATGAAACTAGATTATTATAGCTTTGTAGGAATCTTTATCACTTGTCTTCATTATCCAGCTATTATTCATTCATTCTCAAGGAATGAATTATTATTCACTTTGGAGGAACATGAGAATATAATTAATTTATGCTAAAAATTCAGATGAAAAATCTTTTTTTCTACACATATCTATTCCCTTTATATCATTATCTATCCATCTATCTGTCTATTCATCCATGTGTTCATCTGTTTCCATCCATCCATCAACCAAGTCCTCTTGTAGTAAACTTCTTGTATTATGAACTTATAACATATGCTTCCTACCACCATGTTATAAACATGATCATTGATGATAAAGATATCATGACAGTCAGTAATAGCCTTTAATTCTTGTTTCTTGCAAAGTCACTTGCTTATAGTAAAAACTGAAAAATTTCATTCAGTGAATTAATGTTAGGATGGTATTTTCTAACAAAATTACAAAGACAATCAAGTATTAATATATCTGACAAATTAGTTCATCTAAATGAACTCAAGGAAAGGATGAGCTTCTGCATGGGAAATAGAAAATCTCATATCTCATGTTTCCATTTATATTGTATTTATTATATTTCAGACTAGTTTTTAATGGTATTTTAAAAAATTTAGTATGTATTCAGTGTATAATAAATTTCTGCTAACCACTGTTGCAGTGACTGGAAAAAAATGTGCCCTCCTAGAGTTTATTCTGCAGTATAATAAGAAGACAGTTCACAAAATAGCATACATGTGTGTATGTGTGTGTAAAGAAATAAAATATGGCAGAAGGAAAGTTAGAGCTGGGTGGTCAAAATCTTTATTAGAATCAGCTTAATTGATAAGTAAAGTCATGAAAGACATGAGAAAATGGAGGAGCAGTTCGAGGAGGGCAGCGGAAAGAGGACTTGCACAGTCCACGAGGCAGCAGTGTGTTTGGCATATTTGCAAAAGGGCACAGAGGATGACAAATGTCGGAGTGGCTTGAGAGACCTGGTGATTGATGACAGAGGATACCAGGGTCTGAGGCAGGTCCAGATTTTGTAAACTATTAAAAGCCACTGTAATTGTATGGCTTTAAATCTGAAGAAAAAAAATCTTAGATACTTTTGAGCAACAGTGTGACATGTTCAAATAAGGGGAGCACTGTGATGTGCAGACAATATTACATTTAATGAGGAAGATAGTGGTGCTCCAGCTACTGAGGTACTGGTGACAGACAGACACCTTTGCCTTTCAGGTACTTCAGAGTCTTGCACAGCTGCAGAGAGTGTCCTTGCCCACATCTGTTCTCTCAGGGTACGGTCCACAGGAAAGGGCCACTAGGCTCAACTTGGGGCAATTCAGGACTGATCTTAAAACGACCTTCTAGGAACAAAGCTCTTAGTGGAGTTGGCTGTCTGCCATTGTATCTCTTGACATCTGCCTTTCTCTCTCTGCCCATTCTGTTTCTTTCCTCTCCCACCAAGAGGTATTAATACAAAAAGTACTCCATAATAATTATACTACATATTGAATCATTTTAGGATCTGCTTATTAAGAATTCTGACACAATATATGTCTTAACAGGTTTATATGTTCACATTTTTAAATGATTATTCTTGATTTGAGAGAGAGAGAGAGAGAACATTGGTCTTTGTTGTTCCACTCATTTATGTATTCATTGGTTGAATCTTATATGTGACCTTACTGGGAATCAAACCCACAACCTGTGCATATTTGGGAAGACATGCCAACCAATTGAACTGCTTGACTAGGGCAGAATATGGTCACTTCTTTTGAGAAGGAAAAAAGAAGGTAGATAGAGGTAAGAAGACTAATTAAGAAACTATTGAGTTAACATAGACATTTTGAAATCTTGGACCTGACCAATAGCAGATGAAGTAGGAAAATATGGAAAACTTCAGGTGAATCATCACGCTAACACAAAATATAGGATGTGAGATTAGACTATTACATCTCTGAAATTCTGAGGAATAAGAATAAAAGTAAGAGTTACTATTAAATAAAATGGGGAAGACTGCAGAATAAGAAGGTTTTGGAGGAAGTTCATAGTGAAGTTTTGTCATTTTAGGTTGATATGTGTATCAGACACTCAAGTACAAAAGCACAAGAAGCAATTGGTCATGCCAATCTGAGCTCTAGGTAAGTTCCATACAAGGGGTAACTTGGGGGCATCATCTAAGGAGAAATTATTGTTAAGATCTGTGAAACTTGTTGATATCACAAAAAGAGTGTATATAGAACAATAAGGGGTGCAAGCACTCAGCCTTGGAGACTTGCAAACGTGAAGAAATCAAAGCAATGAGATGAAGCTAAAAATAAGGGACTAAAAGGAGCTGCTCATGAAAGAGGAGGGTGGTCCTCCTGATATAGGGGACCAAAATGCATAGATGAGGAGAGACGGATGATGGGAGTTAAATTCTGCTGACAGGATAAAATGAAGAGGATGAAGCATTGACTAGTAAGTGTTAGAAACAGGCAGTCATTGGTGACATTGACACGAATGAACAGTTTTAGGGGAGTGCTGTGGCCAAAAGTCCACGCAGAGTTGGTTCGGGAGAGAACTGAAGTAAAGCAATAGTGAATAGCAAGTAAAGCACCCTATTTTCTCTAAAGGGATATAAATAAATATATTAGTAATTAAAGGGGCAGACGAAGTCAAGTGAATGTTGTTGTTATTCTTTTAAGATGGAAAATAATGGCATACTTGCCATTGTAAAGAGAAATAGAGAGAGGGAAGTTGTTGTTGCAACTATAGTGAAAAAAATTGCTATGGTAATGGTCCTAATGATACGGGATGTTCTGAGCTCTAACACAGGAACAAAAGATTGTAGACAGTCATGCCAAAGCAACAGAAGGAAATTTAGTATACATAAGGACAGATATGTGTAGGTGGGTAAATGGACTAATGGGAGCTTGTAATAATGACCTTCTGTTTTATTTTCACAGTAAAATTTTTAAAAAATAAGGTTGCTTGTTAGGAATGAAGAAAGGTGAGGAAATGTTGAAGGCTTGAGGAGAGAGCAGACAGTATTAGGTACAAGTGTTATCTGGTATTTATTTTTACCATCCAAGAGCTCACAGAATGTATTTGTAGCTGTGGCTTATTGTTGTGTTCTATGAGATAATTTATATCAGTAAAATAATAGATTCATAGAAAGGGTCTTGTATAGTAATGTGATAAGAAAATTGTTTGTTTATCATCATAATTTTAAGGATAAAAAGATCTTTCACTTTTCCACCTGCTTTCCTTTTAACTTGATTTTATGCCCGAGGCAAAACACTACATTGACTTCCCCAAGCAAGCTGCTTATACAGAACTGTGATGACAACTCCTTTAACAGTACTTACATCAATGAAAACTAATAATCAGTGTCTATGTCTTTTTTAATTATTTGTTTGGAAGCTATATAAACATATCAGGCCATCTTTACCTTTAGCAAAATAATTTATTGGAAAGTTTAGGAATAGCCATTAGAAAATCAAAGCAAAGGGTACATTAAGCAATTCTTGGACAGGACTGAAAGAAGAGAATCATTGTAGTTTTTTATAAATCAGTGGACACCTCTAGAAAACAAAACAGAATGGGATAACCTAAATGAATGACTCAGCCCATGAATCATCTTTTGTAGAAACTGCAAGACCAGTGGATAACTTGTTCATTCTCTCCTTCCAGTCAAGGCCACAACACTGTAACACCTCATTAGCTCAAAGGTTGTGCAAATGCTAAACAAGGAAAGATGGTTTTGATGGAAAAGCTGAAATTATGCTGCACATTTTGACTTCATAGATATTACATATTGTGATGAAACAAATGATGGTAGCTTATGATTAGGATAATCAGTGAAATTTAATAATTTAAATGGTTTATCTGTCTTTATGTCTGACTCCTATTATGCTCATTATTGAATGGTAATATGTTACTCTAAGTAGCTCGCTCATTCTTTCAAAATTACACTATTAGACAACTGTAATCAAAACAGTCTGAAATGAGCTTAAGAACAGACACATAGATCAATGGAACAGAATAGAGAGAGCCCAGAAATAAACTTACATCTTCATGGTCAATTAATGTATGACAAAGGAGGCAAGAGCACACAATGGAGTAAAGACAGCCTCTTCAGTAAATGGTGCTGGGAGAACTGGACTGGTACATGTAAAAAAATGAACTTAGACTACTAACTTACACCACTTTCCAGAATAAACTCAGAATGGATAAAAGACTTAAATATAAGTATAAAACCCCATAAAAATCCTACTGGAAAGCATAGACAACAAGATTTCAGATATCTCACATAGCAATAGTTTTGCCAATATAGCTCCTAGGGCATGGAAAACAAAGAAACAAATAAGCAAATGGGACTATATCAATTTAAAAGCTTCTGTACAGCTAAAAAAACTGTTATCAAAATGAAAAGGGAATTCATTTTATAGGAGAACATATTTGGTAATGACACATCAGACAAAAGTTTAATTTCCAAAATATGTAAAGAACTCATACATTTAACACCAGGAAGGCAAACAATCCAATCAAAAAATGGACAAAGGACCTGAATAGACACTTCCCCAAGGAGGATTCATACACAGGGTCCATAGACATATGAAAGATGTTCAACATCACTAACCATCGCAGAGATACAGACTAAAACTGCGATGAGATATCTACCTCACACCTGCCAAAATGGCTGTCCTTAATAAATTAACAAACAGTAAGTGCTGACAAGGATGTGGGGAAAAGGAAACCCTAGAGCCCTCTTGGTGGGAATGTAGACAGCTACAGTTGGTGGAAAACGGTATGGGATTTCCTCAAAAAATCAAAAGTGGACCTGTCTTTTGACACAGTGACTCCACAGTTGGGAATATATTATAAGAATCCTGAAACACCATTGCAAAAGAATATATGCACCCCTATGTTCATAGCCATGCTATTTGCAGTAGACAAGATTTAGAAATAGCCTAAGTGCTCATCAGTCGATGAGTGAATTAAAAAACAAAACAAAACAAAACACTGTGGTACATTTACACAATGGAATACTATGCAGCAGAAAAAAGAAAGAACTCCTACCTCTTGTGACAGCGTGGATGGAACTGGAGAGTATTATGCTAAGTGAAATAAGTCAGTCAGTGAAAGACAAATACCATATGACCTCACTTATAAGAGGAAACTAATGAAAATAAACTAAAAAGCAATATAGAACCAGAGGATGTAAACATGAAGAGCTGTAAGTGGGTGGGGCAGATGGGGACTGGATAAAAGGAGTTGAAGGGATTAGTCAAAGAACTTACGTGAGTGAATGGCCCACGGACATGGACAACGGTGTGGAGGTTGACTGTGGGAGTGGAGGGAGGTCTAGGTGTAGGGGGGAGGGGAAAATTTGGGACAACGGCAATAGCATAAACAATAAAATTAAAAAAATTAAATTTGAATAAAATACATAAAAATAAAAAACAGCTGTTTGAAAACAGATATTACTTTGTAATCATCTCTCTACATTTTATGCATTACAGTTATTATACCAAGCTTATTATATTATTTTAGATCCTAATGATCACATTCAATTTCTTAAACACAATGTCAAGAATTGGGTCTATGTCAATAGAATTTGAAAAATTATTTATTTGTAAATATTTATGGAATATAGTTGAATATGCTGAAGTGCATTTGTCTGTATTTGATACCTACAAAATTTTAATATGAGTATCAATAATTTAACCTTTCCTCTTTACTGATATATTTAATCATACCATTCATAATTTTTGTACAATACTGTAACTAAATGAAAACTTTCCTAACTTTTGTTTTTGATTTGATCATTCTAATCTCCTAATGTCTTAATAATGAGCCATATCAGTATTCACCAGGAAAGTGTTATCTAGTCTGTACATTGGACATGACTATTATCACAACTTTAATATACCATCATGTCCTAGGTTCCTCATTGTCCAAATTTGATCCTGGTTCTTATGATTATTGGAAAAGAACTTGAGGTAAAGCAGAAAAAAGAGAGAAAAAGAACTAGAACACAAGAATTAGACAATGAATAAGAAAAAGGCAGGACACAGAGAATGAATAGAAATAATAAAATGTTTCACTTGTTTAAAGTACAGGTAGAATGAGAATGATCAGCAGTATTTTAATTAGGGATCAGGACCTCTTCCTTGTGCAAGTCAGAAACTTCTGGAAAACTTACTCTGAATTAAAGAACTAATAAAACTGAGAATTCTATCAGTCTCCTTTCATTATTTTAGTTTTATATGACAATATCTTTTTTATCATATTTGTTTATTTTTTAACTTGCATATTTTGACCATGTTCAACACCTTATCATTTATCATTTGATCATATTTAAACATATGATTCCTGCATACAAAATTAAGAATTTTTTTCAAATAACACTCATCGATAGATATCTTAGTTCTATATGTTTTCTTTTACTCTTTAGCTTTCACTTCTTTAATTATTTCTTTTTTCTCCTTTTACCTTTCCATTTTCTTTCTTAGCTCCTCTTTCTTTTCTTTGTCTCTATCTTTTTCACTTATTTATTTTTTAAGAGGCTCGGATGTGGGCAAGAGAGAGAAAACTTTCCCATTCATTCTTCACCCATGAGATGAAATATGCCTTCATATGACACTGGGTTGTCTCAGCAAAATAATCTGGAGAGAAGATGAAGAATCACATTTCCTACTGTCACTGTTTATGACGATGGCCTTGCCAAAGTAGTTTGTTGGAGCTGGTATCGAAAGCAAACTACAGACAGGTAAGGCCGTTTTTATTTTTATATCAGAGAGCTGGGAGAACTTCAATCTTCAGGTTTGCTTTGGAAATGCATTTCTTTTAAAGTTCTTCCCACTTCTCTTTGATTAATGGTTAGGAAAGTAAATTCACTCTTCCATTTAAAAATAAGTGCTCAGGGTCAATAATTTAATTTCTCTCACTAGACTTTTTGTAGGTAGAAAATGTTCAAATGCTTACTACTGAAAATAAATTCTGTCACATGTAGCCTTGATTTTTTTCAATATATATAGAACTGTACTTTTTATAGTGTTTGTTTTTGTGAAGTGAAGTTGCTGCATTAGGAGGAGATATGTGGGCTGTAACGCATGACCAAAAGGTTTGACTCATCACTCACTGGCTAATAATATAATTTTGTTTATTTACCAAAATTTCTACAGATATAAAATACTGTGGTCTCTATGTCATAGACATGAAGTAGTGCAACTAACAGAGCCATTGGGGAACAAAATTTTTCAGACAACAAGAATCCAGATATTTTTTAAGAGAAAAAAATCAATTTGCCAACATACCTTGTCCATTTTTGGACTTGTTACTTCTATTTTTTAAAGTTCTTTTTAAAAAGTCTAACATAACAGATGTAAAACATTTAATCACATTCTAACTTTAGGATTAAAATCAAATCCACTTTATTCTGTTCATTTTCTGAAGTTTATTGTATTGATAACATTGTCTACATCACATTTCTGTGACTTAGGTTTCCGGAACCAGGCTCCTTGTTTTTGGAGCCCAAGACAGCAGGATTCCAAAGAGTTGAAGGGTGGAATTGTATCCCAGGAAGGAGTTCACCCCTCCTCAGCATGTGCCTTGGAAATCATATGTTGGTAAAGGAAATGTCCTTCAGACAAGGGGGGAAAGGAATTCCTATACATGGTGTCAGCGGGTACATAAACATTCTTCATTCAAGATTCAGTAACTTCACATCAGGCTTGCTGTAGTCTAAAGTTCCATTCTGACATAAAAGCATAAAGATAAACACAATTTTAGGTGACTGCAAGTATAGGGAACACTCAAATAGAAATGAGTAGGAGGAACCAGTTAGTGTATTCACTCAGGAGATAATAGGTGGGCCAATTTAGAGGAAGAGACGTCTCGTGGGACAGTTTCAAAATCTATTATAACTTCATATGTCACTCAAAATGAAATAGCAAGTCTTTACTAAGGTCAAAGACCCTGTACTTTCTGAATCACAGAAGATTGAATGATTGGTCTAATTCTGTTGTATAATAGGATAATATAGATATCTGCATGCCTTCTTTCTCATGTTAACTAGAAACATTTTCACAAATAATACCTCTAATTCTCTCCGATATTTTTAATTATTTTTATTTTATTCTTAGCACTTAAACATTGAATTGCATATTTAATTTTTATTTATTTTAATTGATTGGTTCCCTCTCTCAAGCATTTAGATCTATGAAAACAGGAAATATACTTTTGTTTTTTTGTCTGCTCACAGCATCCAGAACATTGTCTCATTCTGATTGAAATTTAAATATCTTGAATAGGTAAATGAAATATACAGTACTTAATGGTGTGTTAATTAGATGTGAGCTTCCATCTGTATTTCTGTCCAGAGTGACAAGTGTACATCTGAAACATGTTGAACTATGTAAAGTAAAGAATAATAGGGACCTAAAATTGATGCTTTATTCTTCTATGATGTGATTTCTGTTGGCGATGAAACGTCAATAGTGGTAACAAGCAATGCAATACAGAGACTATTTCTGCATAAGGTCAATTCATCCGTTGGCCCTCCAGAGAGGATTAGCTCCAGAAATTATCAGAGGACCTCATTATAGTTTATCTCCACCTACATGGTAAACCCATGAAATGAACTTTAAAAGACAAGATTTTTATAAAGGTCCAGTTTATAAAATATTGCTTTCATTCCATTCCATTATAAATATTAAAACCAAGTAAAAACAGTTTTGAACATTTTAAAAGGATTATTGATTCAATAAAAAAATCTATATAACCTTGAAAGGGAAATATGATTACATTATAATCCTTTGTAATATCTTGTATACCAAAATTTTATTACCTTTATTAAATAAATCTCTCTGCTATCTGAGATTCCTACTTTACTAGTAGACAAAATTTCAAAGGCAAAATACAAAATATACCTTTTAAAGATTTCCCTACACTGCAACACCACATTTTATATAATGGATCGATTTTTTTCTGTAAAGTTGGATGACTTTTGAGATATATATAAAACCTTATCATTAAGATGCATAATGTTTCACTCTAAACATTTCTTTTTTCCCCAAACAAGCACCATAGGAAAAGTTCCCTTGACTTGGTGATAACTTTCATATAACTACTTAGAACATAGCATGGGTTTCGCAGGTATCTTCCCCAGGCTACGGTAAAGAAGTAGACTGTGCACATCTGCATATCTATTTCAGATTTCCTCTGGTCAGGAGACGAAATCGTAACTTTAGTATAAAGCTGACTAATTATAAATGCATCATACAAAATCTACTTTTAGGTTTTATTTTGATGTTTTTACTACATTTATATTAAAACATAACTCTAGTTCCAGCGAAGATGGAGGCATAAGTAGATACGCTTTGCTTCCTTGCACAACCAAAAGGATAACAACCAATTTAAAAACGAAAAGCAACCAGAACCACACAACAATTGAACACTAAGGAAGTCCGACAACCAAGGAGTTAAAGAAGAAACACTCATCCAGGGTGATAGGAGGGGCAGAGACAGGCAGTAGCTGCGGAGAGAATGAGCAGCAGGGCTGAGGGCAGACCTGTTGGGTGAGGCGGAGGCTGACTGAGCGGGCAGTCCCACGTTCACAGAATCACAGAAATGGAGATCACATGGAGGGTTAGCAGCAGGGAAGGGAGGAGAGGATGGGGGGAAAGTTACAGGGAATAAGAAGCATAATTTGTACGTACAAAATAGACAGGAGGTTAAGAATAGTATAGGAAATAGAGAAGCCAAAAACTTATATGTACAACCCATGGGCATGAATTAAGGGGTGGGGAATGCTGGAGGGAATGGGGGTACCAGGCAGAAGAGGATAAAGTGGAGAAAACATGAGACAACTGTAATAGCATAATCAATAAAGTGTACTTAAGAAATAAAAAATTAACTGTATTTTGTAATGCTTCATATGATAATCAGTTGTACACTATTTTTTTAGTATCAGTTTAGAAAAATTGTCATAATTTTGAGACTCATACTGACTCATTTTCTCACCTTGAACAACCATATATTAGCTGAATTTTTCAAGTTTATTATTTCTAAAATCTTATCCTTCTAACATCTTCTAATCCTCTGTGATATACATATATATGTATTATTATAACGTATTTCACAATATTTGTAATTTCTAAAGTAAGAAGCACATTAGGATTACTTTTAGTATTTTCGATTGAAAGGAAAATACATAATGATGGCTTAGTAGTATAAGCCAGTACTTGATACTAAACTAATTCTGTTGAATGTTCATATGCATTACATGTAATTTGCTTTAGAATTTTCTCTGCTGGTTTTGATGTCTCAAAGATTGCTCATGTTCCCTCAATTTCACTTTCCCTCTTTTTGTTTCTTATATCAAGGCTTACGTTTTATTTGCTTATTTTTTATTATGCTTTCTTTGTATTGTTATTTAGATTTGGAATTGGGAGGCACTAGTCATACTATTGTTTGGAAAAGTAATATTGTACTCCACACTGTCTCTTGTTTAGATGTTAGATGTGGCACTGTGACTAGGACCTGGCCAGTGGTATCAAGAGACAGTACTATGGTTCACTTTCTGGCATTTTCCTTAGGAAGATTTGATGCTTCCCTCACCTTTTTTACCTTACTACATGAGACTATAACTGAGGTAACCTTGACTAGGCAGACGTGGGAAACCTGCTAGGGATGACAGCAACCCCACAGCAGGAGTGCAGGTCCCTGGCCAACCTTGTGTACTGTCACCTCCATAAAAGTCTTGGAATCTCCGTACTGAGATTAATGAGATAACTCAAGCATCAAGTTCAAGCCACTCTTATTTTGGGTTCCCATATTGATCTACAAAAATAAGTCACAATTAATAAACTGACCTTATCAATTACAAACTATCTTTGTCATTTGTTTTCAAAAATAAGAATGTATAATTAAAATGTTTCATTTTTTTTACCAGGTGTCATTATTTATGATCCCCTTGGCAAATTAATTGACTTAATCATTACTGGTTATTAGGTTTACAGCCTGTATGATCATTTATTATTTTATCAGAAATGATTTGTTGCAATATTTTTTACTTACCATATTGTAAATGTTCACGAAATCAAATTTAGAAATACATTCCTGTCATGTTTAGTTTCGTCAAATAACAATTAACATTGATCTGTTTGAGAACATTAGTGACCTACCAAATATAGACATCAATAACAAGAATGTCTTAGGTGATAAGTGCATTTAGTAAATAAAACTTAAAAAAATTTTATACATATGTATCTTACTATTTCAACAATAAATGCAACATTGCTAAAATGCTCTGAGGAGAAATGCCCATTAAAATCCCTGTCCTTGAACCTTGAACACTTCTTTGATTTACTTGTTTAAAGATAAAGAGAGATTTGGAGGGAGAGAACTGTGATTGAACATGTTACTACTATAAACACAATTATTTACAGTGAAAATAGTGAAAAAATTATGTTAATTTTAACATTGTAGCTATTTAATAACATAAAATGTGTTTTTCCTTTATAACATATATTCCACTCATACATGAAAAATAATATTGATTATTTGTATATATTATTGATTTTATGTCTAAAACTCAGTTACACGATCTCTATAATTGGGAATTATTTTTTAAATCCATGAAGTTCTAATTATGCAATTACCAAATTCTTAAATCTATGATCATAGCAAAATGTGTTTAGATTTCACAATTAGTTACTATCCAAAGTCTTGTACTTTGCCTTTTTTCTGTTTTAAAAAATTTATATTTTTTTATTGTCACTATGGTTTCTAGACTTTTGTCTGTGAACATTAATTTTAAACCTTCATATTATTATCTCAAACATAATAATAAAAATGACAAATAATTACAATGGAAAGTCATGTCTCAAGTGATTTACTTTGTCTTTTAGGAGGACATCACATCTGATGCCTTGGTTAACTGTGCACCCTGTTGTTAACAATGATACGGAAAACAAATATAAATTAGAATAAGTCACTATTATCTAGCTATTAAGAGAAAACGATATTTTCCTAGAGGTCCTGTTGTAAGCCTGCAGCATAGGGTTCAGCTACTTGTTGTCTTATGTACACATGACCCAAAGATTTGTGAGGAAGGAAACAGGTTTTATTAACAGTGTTCCATATCTGGGAGGAGCTGAAAGTGTAACAGGGTACAGCCAAGGAGGGTCCCAGTAGGGATTTGTAATGGGGTCCAGAACTCAAGGTGTCCAGGAAATATTAAAATATAGGATGTCCTCACCTCCACAAGTCTGAACTGGGGGATGGGACACTTGCAGCAGGGCCACTGTGAGTTATTTTGCATAGCAACAGCTTTGCAGCTAACTCCTGGCATGATCATTTAACATATCTATAAGCTTTAACTGGTTTCATGGATATGTTAAATAGCTATGGCCATGCTTTGAGCCTGGGGGATGGTAGTGACTTCAACCTAGGATGGAACTGGGAGGCAACTCCCTCTGGTTATAGTGCCTGCATGAGAGAGAAAAGAAGGAAGCACTGGGGCCCACACGACTTTGGAGTAAGTGGGGACCACAAGGTTTTGGTGAGAGTCAGGACCACACAGCTTTAGGGTGATCTCTTTTGCCACGTGGCTTAGGAAGCAGGAGAGACCTTGCTGGGAAGAAAAGGGGTGAAAGGACTCTTGCTGGTGGGCCATGAGAAGGTGCCACGTGGTTTTGGATTAACTGGAGATCATGGCAATGCACTGATGGTACCGGGAACCAAGGGGCTACCTGAGTCATGGACTAATCCTTCTTTTCCTTAGGTATTGCACCCTGGACTGGGCAGAGGGAGAAGGAAGGACTTTTTATATTTGTGGGTATTCTAAAGGTATGCTAAAGGACTTTAGCATTTTAATGAAGACATTAAGTCATTACTCTAAGTATGTATAACTCTTTGAATAAATAATTCCTTTCCTTTTCACCAATGTCTGGCATTGAGAGATATCTTTCCCTGGTGGTGGGCAAGGTAAACCTAGTATGGGGGGGTACCCCCGGAACAGAAGGGGTATCCATTTGGTAATAGTATATCGTTCACCCCCAACCCCACCAGGTTCTGTTCTGTAACAAAAGTGTAACAGGTGGGCATAGGTAACCAGGTTCTTGGTGATCGGAACAAAGAATTGAACTGAACGCCCAGAGTTTATAGCAGAGAACCTGGGAGCACGCCAATTCCAATCAGAGACTGACCTCATGGGCTGGAGGGACTCTATTCTTATAGGGCGGATCCTTCCTGGCTACTTTTGGTGGGCTTTTACTTGGCATGTAAAGTAGTTGTATTACTTTAAAGCTACTGCACGTGTGTTCTCCCATGATTTTCCCTGACTGGCCGCCAGGGAAGAGGGTCCTACAATGCTACCGAATTGATCCCCGCTTCTCCTGGGGTCCCCCTATACTAGGTTCACCTTTCCCTTCACCAGGGAATTGTAGCTCTCCATGTTAGAGATTGGTGAAAAGGTAAGGAGTTATTTATTCAAGTTATACAGACTAAGAGTAATGACTTAATGTCTTCATCAAAATCCCAAAGTCCCTTAAAACACCCACAAACACACACAGTTCTTCCTTCCCTGCTTTGCCCAGTCTGGGGTACCGTGTCTCAGGAAAAGAAATAGAAGTCCATGGCTCAGGCAGCCCCCAGTTCAGTAATCCATGCTCAGCTGGTAGGTCTTCCTCAGTTCCCAGCACCATCAGCTGTGTCGTGGGGATCTCCAGCTAAAGCCGCATGGCAGTTCTTCTCATGGCTGCGGGGTTGGGGGGGATCCCCACTCTGGCCAAAGACGCGTGGTTCTCCTTACATGGCTGCAGCCGGTACTTCTCTCTCCACTGCCATAGCCGCGTGGCTCCCTCTTCAATGGCTGCTGCGTCTGGGTTTAAATCCCCAAGCCAATCTTCCTTTGCAGCCCCATTTCCGACTCCTCCCACAATCAGCCACACCTGCCAGCACTCCCATTTCCTTCCAGCTTTACTGGGCTGCCATCACAAGTCTGTGTAGGTGTGGCCCCATGTCACAGAGCCAATCTTCTCCAAGCTCTCACGCAGGTGCTGTAACTAGGGCGAGTTGCCTCCCAGTTACATCTTGGGGGGAAGTTACTTCCATCCCCCTGACTCAAAGCATGGCCACAGCTATTTAACATTATCTATGAAACCAGTTAAAGGTTATAGATGTGTTAAATGACCCTGCCAGAGGTTAGCTGCAAAGCTGTTGCTATGGAAAACAGCTTTTAATGGCCCTGCTCCATGTGTCCCTTCCCCCAGCTCACACCTGTGAGGGGGGGAAGAGGTGAGGACATCCTATATATCTTTCTAAAATTTCCTGGACACCTTGAGTTCTGGACCCCATTAAAAATCCTTCTTTTGAGGCCCCCCTGGCTGCACCCTCCTACAAAGATAGTCCTATTTTGAGCCCTTCTCTCCCAGGAGACCCAGAACCTCTCTTGCTACCCCAAAGATTACAGGCTGAAATCATGCCCATAAGTTCTCCATTTCCCTATCTGTTCTTAAGCTGGCAACACAAACAGATCCCCCCTGCTCTGGAGTGTGCACTCCTGGGTTTCAGTTGCCATCTTCTCACAGCAGCTCTTTCTTTCAAGATCTGGGGTTCACTGCTCTCAGTCTCCAAGCTGCAGTTCAGGACCCATGTGCTATGCTGCACTGGATCTTAGTGTCCCACAGACTGGAGCCTAGCAAGGCAGGTCACCCAGTGTGGGACCCAGTCTCGAGGAGTGGGCTTCCAACCACATGGGGCCTAAGCCCCTGGTAGGCCCCACACCTGCCTGGTCCCACAAGTGCTCCTGTCTGTGTGGGAAGCATGGGCCAGGGACCCAGAGCATCCAAGTACGGCTATGACCGAAAGTTCCAAGCCAAAGCACCACTAGCCAAGCGCCAAAGCAAGATCCTAGAGCCCAAAGAGTCAAGAGATAGAGCTTCTCCCCATCTCTTGGTTAAAAAGTTTTTCCCCACAATTCCAAGCACTCTAGAAGCGAGAAGGCATGTCCAACCTTCCAAGGAATGAGAACCAGTGTCGCCATATTTGCGTTTGCTCCACCTCCAGCTGAGTAAGGAGCTAAGTCTCCTCCCAATGCCTCTCCTGGAGGAAAGACACAGGTTGCTGGGCTGTCAGCACTCTGGCTCCTTTACAGTGGACAGCTGCCTTTGTTATGCTGTGTGCCTTAAGCACTGTGGCTTCTGCTCTGGGTGGCTCCTCCTTGCTTCAGAGAAGTGCTCTTAATCTGCAGCCTCTGCAGCTTTCCCTGCCTCCACCTTTTCTTGGTAGGAGGGGGAGAAAACTTTTGCTGGACTTGGGGTTCCCAGGATTAGTGGTCTCCCCTGCTTTCCAGCGATCTCTGCTCTGATTTACCCCATTACACTGTGAATTATTACATTGTTACTATTAAGATATTCTATGTTTTTCCTCCAGGGCATTGTCTTGATTCCATGAAACAATGTAATAAATAAAAAAGAATAGGAACCTTACTTAGGCTGAGGCATATACAAATTCTAATAGTTTGACGTTTGAAAGTCATGTTTTGAAAATATTTGAGATTCTGGAACTTTCCATAAGGAACAAATCCAGGAAATTAAAAAAAAAAGAAAGTAAGTCACTATTATTATGTCATAATGTCAATAACTTAAAGAAATTAGTAATTGTAAGTGTTGCAGAAAATATAATTAAAAACAAAATCTCCTAATCAACCACAATGCCTCTCTACAAAGGTGGAATAAAAATAAACGTTTTATTTTTGAATAAGTATTAAACTAGAATGTGATTTGCATCTCAGGTAACCCTCTAAGGGGGTTCTGCAAGGAAAGTGAAAAAACCCTTTTATGAGCCAAGCAGATCAACCTATAATATACATGCTATCAAGATAAACAACTAGCGCTCTAGTCAAGGACCTTACAGCATCATATGTGGCAAAGAGTTAATTTTAAACTGACTTGAGTGACCGATTGTGCTAGCCAATGGCTTTCTTCTAAGGGGAAAAATAGCATCTTGTTTATTTTATGACAGGATGTACTTTTCAAGTTGGAATAGGGCACCTGCAGAGGTTTAGGAGGCTTTGTTTGCTTTGATAACTGCTCTTTATCAGATGTGTCTCTGGCAGATATTTTCTCCCGGTCTGCCATTTGTCTTCTCATTTGCTTGACATTGTTTTAGCAGAGTAGACGTTTTTCATTTTAATGATACCCACTTCTCGATTCTTTCATCTGTCCTGCCTTTGGTGTTGTAGCTAAAAAGTCATCACCATATTCAATTTTATGTAGGTTTTCTCCTGTGTTTTCTTCTAGGAGTTTTATAGTTTTATGATTACGTATAGTTTCTGTGACTTAAAAAGCATGTACAGTGATTCTCATTTCTACCATATTTTTACTCTGAGTACAAGTGAAGTTTCATTCTTTGTAGATTCGATGCCAGAGCTTAGTCTTTAATTTTCCATGGCACTTAAAAGGGTACGTGATGGTGAGACACAGGGACTCTGACCCAAATGACCAGGGTTTAAATCTTAGCTGCTCTGATAATCACAAGTATGATCTCCAGCAAGTCACTCTCTTCCTCTGAACTGCTAATGATAGTGTTACCTAACTTGTGAGGCTGTGAGGGATGGATGTGAAACCAGAAAAGCCAGAGTTAGGGCTGCCTGTCACCAACCAGACCCAATAGGCAGACAGGGATTACATTTTTATGGTCACTTTATTCAGATGGCCAGCCATCTGAGAAGACAAAGTTTGTACCCCAACAGACCATTTACCTATCCTTTCAAAACACCCTTTCTATAAGGGATAAAAAAAAGTGTAGGTAAGGGATTTTTGAACTCAGGAAAGAGGCTAATCAGATAAAAGCTGCAGACCGCCAATTTCCTTAACATCCTTCCATCTGCTGATTGGTGATTTCCTTTATCTGAGTTGTGTGCCCTGCGTCCTTGGCAGTTTCTTTACCTGTGTCCTGGGCAGCCTTCTGTCTCTCCCTGGAACGCGGTGGCTCAGATACCTCCTTGATTGCTCATGGTCTCCTCTGGAACACAAAGTTCAATCGTTTGCGCTCTCCTGGAGTCAGGATGGGCCATATCTACAGTTCCTGAAACAATAGCTTTCCACATGTGTTAATTATTAGGCTTATTAACTATTACCAGAAACTAAAAATTTCCCAGTCTTGAATTCTCCCATCAGAAGTTTCATATATGTATAGTACTTAGCACAATTATTCTTACCAACAGTACAAAAGAAAGATGATGAGGAAAAGAATAAAGGAGAATGCCATGTTTCAAGTTTATATGAATAGTAAACTTTCAGTCTAGTATTTCAGGTTATTTAGGAAGAACACACACACACACACACAAATATCAAATGTGTGTATTTTGCACTAACATGGTCACACTTTTATTAAAGTTTATTTTAATATGTTAATGCAAAATTATATTCTGAGTTATCATTAGATTACCATACACATTATTTTATTTTTAGAAAACACTTTTTAAGATAATTTTATAACCACAAGTGAAAATAGAAAATTGGTTAACTCACCTAGTATAAACTAAAGAAATACATGTTAATTTTAAATAAGACTATTGGTGTTTTGCTTTCTAAAATTGTGCTGAAGCATTGTATCTTAATATATAAAAGGTAAAATAACCATTAATATGATGATTCATAGTCCCACCTAATAATTGTAGTCAAATACTAACATTAATTCTTGAAGTGTTGAATATTAGAAAAGGTTAGGACTAAAGCAAAAAAAATGTAATGAGGTTTAGATTTAGCAAAAGCCATTTAATATTTAAACCTGATTGGGCAGTCATCAAAATATTCACATCATTCTGTATTTCTGCACATTTTGTTGTATTATTTTCAACGAATCTCTATGACAACATTAGTACTCATTTATTAATCAGTTCTTATATTCATGTTGAGAATTTCCTTTCAGGAAAAGAATAACTTGGTCATGTACTATGCTTCCACTGTCTCTTAATTGCCACAGCATTAGTGAATCTAAGCTTATATATCCATTAAATTATTTCCCATTTATGTAGCCGGCATTGCCCAGTTGCTACCTACCATCCCTCAAGAAATAAGTAGCTGCAAGAGGAGTACTTGTGCAAAGTCCATTCTCAATTAAGCATGGGTAGGGATCTCACAGGACCCAGCAAAGTGTCCTGTGGATCTAAAGCAAGTGGAAAAACACTGTTCACATGGTAAGCAGCCAGGGACTGATGGTGTGTGAGTGCCATGGGGGGAGGGTCTAGCTGTCATCGGGATGTCCACATCCTCTGTGAGGAAACATATTTTCAAAAATGAAGATACTGATATGTACAGCTATTTATTTGAAATATACCTGAGGGCATTTCAAATTCAGTGAAACAGACTTTCACATTCCAATAAACAGCAGTTTAAAGTGTATCTCTTGTATACACGTTCACATGCATGTAGCGGATGTCATTGCTAGTAACTGTAAAGGTGTAAAAATGTGTACTAAAATTTGGGGTTATAATCTGGCACTGTACAGTTCTCCTAAAGCAGGCTTTTCATATCAGTACCTTATAAATGTTAGTTCTGTGTTTGTTAGGTATCTCAATTAACCTACAATCTTGTGATGGAATATTTTACATTTGAACTCTTCAAAGGATGGTAAATGAGAAAGAAAAATGTCTGTGATGCCAATAAAAATGACCAATTTTTATGTGTCAGATCCAATGCTAATATAGTGAAAAAATAATTTATTTCTTACAACAACCCCCTAATGTATGTACTATTATTATTATACTTTTTTTTTACTGGTAAGTAAATTAATGCATGAAAAAAAATAAGGCATTTTTTAAAAAAACTTAAAAACATTTTTCTTTCATTTGTAGGAATAAATTAGGGGATACATTTACTTTTCCATGAGCTTCTTTTAAAGAAAGCTCAATTTTAAGAACAAAATATCAGTTTTTGATATCAGACTATGTATTGTTTTAAAAAAATGTGTTTCCTTTGTGCTTACTGTTTTTGTTATGCCTCCATTTTTGGTTAGGCTGTTAGAACCAAAATCACACCACTTCTTCAGTCGCAGAAGCATATGGTACACAAATCTTTCTTCAGTCTAAGTATTTTTCTGTGCATTTTTGCAAATCTCTCCGACACACTGCCATTATTATTATCCTTCTTATTTATAGAATGCTAATTTTATAATCAATGTGGCATCTCTTGCAAATCAGGCAGTACCTTGACAAACGGCAAACCAGGTGAGCCCATATATTTAATGTGGCGGAGCTGCCCCAACCAGGCTACACTGAGGAATGGCTAAACAGAGCCAGTGTCTGCTCCCACCTGCAAGATATTTGTATCTTGGTGACATTCTGCACCGTACTAACTCAGGAAAAATAATGTCCAGCTCCATGCCATAACTTCTGGGCAGTCCCATCCAGGTTTTTGCTATATTTCGTTAGATGTAAATGTTCTGTCTATTGTGCAAGAAAATATCAAGACTAAATCAGTTAAACTACTTATCACTATTGTTTTTGGTCAGTGCTCAACATGTATGTTTCTTACAAATATGTTTGTAGTTTATTCTTATTTCTTTAGCACTCCTCTAAATTTCCTTTTATTAACAAGCTTTCTTCTCCATTCCCCCATCCTTGAACACTGTTGCTATGAACAACGGATCTTTGGTTCCAGTGTCAAAATCTTAAATTGTAGTCTTAATTTTTCTTGTCTGAAAGTTTCTCCTAACTTTATTTCTTGAATGAGTACATTACTTCCTTTTCAATGTCCTCAAATGGAGCTTTTTATTCTTTCGCATTCCATTATAACTCATGTTGAAATATAAGATTGCTCTGATCCTTATTTCAAAACTATTTCTCTCCTAGCCTCTTGCAAAATTCACTATTGATTGTGCCATCTTGATATACTTCTCTCTACAGTTCTTTATTCTGTAATGGTCCTTTTTATGGATATTATCTTCATTTATCTATCATCTTATCTGATCTACAGAATTACTCCTCAATCTATTAGGCTGTTTCATGTTCTTGATAAAAATTATCATCTTCTATAAATAACCTTATTATAGTTTTGACACCCATCTTATGATCACATGCTGGATCATTAGGAAGCAAAACATCCTTGAAGTTTCAGTGTTAAGTATACTAATTTCTAAGCATAACTTTTTATTCATAGGCTATGTCTTTCTTTACATACAACTGAGATTTATGGACCATTCATTTTTAGTTATTTTAACTTCCTTGCCTTTCTATAATTTTGTAACTTACCAAGCAATACCTATTCATGTATAAAATATCTATGTAACTTCCCTAAATTGCCCCATACAATTAAATGTTAATGAATAAAATCAAATAGATATCACTTTACTATACATCTATAGTCAATAATGAAAACAAGTTGGTATTCTCAGATTACTTTTTTTTCCAATCAAGAACTTGGTTCTTTGTTCACTACTCATAATTATTTTGTCATTTTAGACTAGATCTTTTTTTTTTCCTTTCCTTTCCTCCCTTTAACCTAATGTACTTACTTCATATAGGAGAGCAAATAAAACTCATGAGATAGTAACTGCCCAAACATTCAGTTTGATAATTTCAACTCTCTTCTCTTCCACAACAAGGAGACAAGCATTCCTCTGAATAAAGTACAACATTTCCATCTGCACTGTGATCCATCCTACCCGCCTCCTTTTAGGAACCATTTATAGTCACTTCTCCTTACTTAGAACATAAGATCCTTTATTTTTATTGAACTTGAAGCAAATTGTTCAAATTAACCTTCTGATTATAAAATTAAATAACAAAGTAGAATATAAACCTGCAGTGTAAACTTTAATTCAAAATCTAAAAAAGTTTTATATGTAATAGTTCTAACTCAAGGATCTCAAAATGAACCTCACATACTCTTCTATAATTATTGACTTTTAATGTGGAAACAGATTTTGAACAGTTTATTGAACATTTCTTGATTTAGAGATGAAAGTATGTTTTTTAAACTTCATAATTCTATAGTGATGGGACTATGATTATAACCCAGGTTTTTCTTGTTCTTAATTTTATTTCATTGCTAATTTAAAACTATATTATCCAGCTTTGCTTTTCTTTATTTGCCTAGCTTATTGTAGTGATTAGGAACATGATCTTTGAAATCAGGAAACCCTGAGATTAAAACTTAGCTCATCATCTTACAAAAGTTAGACAAATGACACAAGTAGTTAACATATCTAAGCTCTACCATGTTAATATGTATATTGAAATCAAACAATGGCTAACTGTTAAACTTGTGAGTTTCAAATATAATGATGCTTATTAAATACTGTATTTTGGATTATAAAATGCACCATTTCCCCCTTTTTGGGAGGAAAAGGGGGGGTGCATCTTATAGTCTGAATGCAGCTTACCTGGCTTGTTGCGGTGGGGGGGAGGGCAGCAGCTTATGTTATTTATGTTATTAAATATTTTACCACATTTTTTGTTTCAAAAGTATTTTTCCTATTTTCCTCCTCTAAAACCTAGGTGTATCTTATGGTCCTGTGCATCTTACAGTCTGAAAAAAATTGGTACTTGCTTATTACACACCCATAAGCAATGCAAAGTAAATGTCAGCTCCTCTTGCACTAATTGTTACCCCCAAACATTCACTCTTATGTAATCAATTATTCACCAAGTAACCCATTATCCAGCAGCTCTGTATTATTGTTTTCTCTCATACATTCTCTCATATATTCACTTGTACTACCAAGTTTGCATAATTTAGAAGTTATTTATAAAATGTAGTGAAAATCTATTACACACCAGTCACTTTACACATTTCTGTGAATTCAAAGACTAAAATCTGTATAAAATGTGGGGTCCTTTGGGGCAGAGATCTTTATTTTCCCCTGGTATCAGTACTCTCTCCAGCATTCATATTTTCTTTATGAATCACACTTCTTTCTGTCTTTTAGATTACAAAAAATACCCATTCTGTCATTTGCAAGACGATCTTTTTTATGCACCTCTCTGCATTGCTAGCCCATTGTTCATTAACTTATGAATGAACATATTACATTCATTATTAATTAATGTCTGTATAACAGATTACCACAAACTTAGTGGCTTAACTCAACACACGTTTGTTACTGCGGACTCTGAAGTTTGGAATCCGAGCTTGAATCAGCTCGGCACTTTGCTTCAGAATATCTGATAAGTCTGTGGTCAAGGAAGCAGGCAGAGCAGGAGTCTGTCAAAGGTTAGACTGGAGAGGGATCCGCTTCCAACTTCACATCGTTGGAAGGATTCGGTTCCTCACCATCTTCTGGAGTAAGAGATTCATTATTTTGCTAGCTATAGCCAGAGGTCCCTTCACATCCTAGCTGGCTATTGGACAGACGTGACTATTGATTGTTTACCACACAGAACTCTGCACTACGGCCATTTGCTTTCTCCAAACAGGCAAAGCCAAAAAGCAATAAAGCCGATCCACTAACAATATAGAAGTTACAGTGTTATATAGAGCAATACTGGAAATGAAATGACATCAACTTTGCCGTGTTCTATTGGTTAGAATAAGTTACAGGTGCTTCCAGTACTCAAAGAATGAAATTCCACAAGGTCATAGATACCAGGAGATGGTGATACTTGGACTGAAGGCAACTGAGAACCTGTCTCACACACATGCTAGCAGGCATTCATTTATTCCTGTATGCAAATGTTGGTATACAAAACTTGAATATATGTTATTAGAGAGCATACTTTTAGTATAACTTGTAGTATTTTTGATAATTAATTTTAAATTGAATGATTAATATGCCACAGCAGACTGGTAGTACATGAATTTAGTTTATTTAAGGAAACATGATAGAAATGATGCTCTATATACTTTTCTTTTTAATTCATTTAAAAAAATTTGTATTTATTTATTTTTAGAGACAGGTCAAAGGAGGGGGATAGAGAGGGAGAGAAACATCAATGTGTGATTGCTTCTCACACAGCCCCTACTGAGGACCTGGCCTGCAACCCAGGCATGTGCCCTGACTGGGAAACAAACCAGCGACACTTTGGCAATCCACTGAACCACACCAGCCAGGGCAATATAGACTTTTCATAGGGTTGCAATCATGTGCTTATTTTCCAAAATTAATAAACAATAAGCCAAAGTAGTTTAGTGTAACCTTGAGAGCTGCTTGTGAATTAGTTTACTAGACCAAGAAACCTACTTAAAAAGAATATACTACATGCAATTTACCTACAATTCCCATTCATTTTGTGTGACATATAAGCCTTTTTGTTTTTGTTTTTTTTGCCCGCAAAATCCATCATTTTACTTATTCCAGATGTGGGGCATATGCTATGAGTTCCATTGATTGCAATAAAATTCTCAGCCTGAGTTATCTAAATAATTGTATGAAAGGATAAGAACATAATCAATACAACAGAAGAAATAGGCAGCCATTCCAATTAATATCATTTTGAAAGCTCTGGGCAGCCTGCTGTTTGACCTTCTTAAATGAGCATCTTGCTTTCAACACCCACAACCGATGTACATACATGATCACTTGACTGTCAATATTCGTAGCCATCTGTTATGGTGGCAACATGCCTGTTCTCAAAACGGCATTCCAGTTTACACTGCAAGTGCCAATGAAGTAGATTGGCAGTCCTGAATTCTGAAATGTTCCCTCTTGTTCCACATAAAGTGATGCCACATTAACATCCACATGACTTCTTACGTCCACACCACCTGTTCATTCTTTTTAAGTCAGAAATACCTATGAATCAGGCCAATGGTGAACAGCTGACGAAACAACACAGGGCACCAATGGGATATTACAAAGTCCTGCATGCCGTCCTGTTTTGAAAGGCACAGTTTGCATTTAAAAAGCACGAAGACATGGGTGTAAAAGCTGTAGGTCATTTTAAGAATAATGATTCAAGGGTATGAGATAGTCAGTATAACATCACCTTTATTATTTTTATAGTGGATGAGGAATAACTAGCTGCCCAGTTCTGCATAACATCATTAGTCTTATGGAAATTCTCTGGCTCTGTGCAACGGTCCTACATTGTGTGTACCTGCATTTACATCTCTGCTACAGAATTCCAAAGGAACTAGAGGAAAAGATGGTATGAGACTCAAACTCCTAGACTGGCATTGGATGATTCTGTCATTATTTGGCTTTGGGAAGGAGAGTACATATTTGAAGTTAACCCCTACATTCGTTTTAATTTCTCCCTCATCATATATCATATGGAAGGCCAAATAATAATGGGCTGTTATTAATGCGTGAAACATGAAAGTCCCAGGTTGAAGGAAAAGCAAACTACTCTCTACAGCTGTAGATTTCATACCTTCTCACCAAAAACTGCCAAATTTACTTTTGTCCTCAGCGAATGACCTTTTCTCACATTTCACGCTGTAAATACCCTTCATCCAGCAATAACCACTGCTTATCCCACCAGAAAAGCTACAGCTTTGCTTTAATTCTCCATTGCTTCCTTCCTCCTCTCATACAAGATCAAAACCTCCACTTACGCTCTTTCCCCATTTTTCAGAAATGGTGTCCATCAATTATTCCCTCCAGCTTGAACGCATGCAGCCCTCCTTTGCTTGGGATCGATCTATCGGTGTTTAGACACGTCAGAGGATCTCCCTTCCTAAAGCAAATTGAAACTGTCCTGGCACTATGTCCGGCTTTTTCCACGAGTGTCTTCCCCCAACATATAGACTGCCTGGCAGAGCCGCGTCCTCCCACACGTGTCTCCTTTGTCACCTTGTGTCTGTCTCTGTCTCCGTCTACTAAAACCTTGATTTGGCCTATGTCGCTTACACAGAACTGTTCTTATTAACATTTTTTAGAATTTCAAGTTTCTAAGAATAATACGTATTTTGCTTTTTGTCTCATTTATCCTCCCACAGCATTCCACAGAGTGGCTCACTTTTACTTTTTAAAGCTACACTTCTGTTCTTTTTCTATTTCCCATTCACACCACTACTACCGGCTTTTCTCCCATGCCGCTGCTGCCCCCTCTCAGATGCTTTAACTGGCCTCTACCATTCTCTCTCTCCTTTAGTAAAGTTCCTTAGGGCTGACTACTGGGTGTTGTTTGTTTCACATGCTGAAATATCACACTGTAAGCAGCCCTATCATTTCTATGGCCCCTGATACAAATTAGAGGTTACTTTTAAAATTTGTATCTTTTTTTAAATTTTAGTTTATTCAGTATAGTTTCTATCCTTTATTCCCATTCCAGCCCACCCACCCATCCCTCCCCTCCTCCCTCCCATTTCCAACCCCCCTAGTTTTGTCCTTGTGTCCTCTATATTTGTCCCTGTAAACCCTTGCCTTCTCCCCTGAAATTCCCTCCCCTCTCCCCTCTGGGCACTGACAACCTGTGCTCTATTTCAGTGTCTTTTGTTATATTTTACTTGTTTCTTTGTTTTGTTGTTTAGGTTCCTGTTAAAGGCAAGATCATATGGCATTTGTCTTTCACTGCCTGGCTTATTTCGCTTAGCATAATGCTTTCCAGCTCCATCCATGCTGTTGCAAAGGGTATGAGCTCCTTCTTTCTTTCAGCTGTGTAGTATTCCATTGTGTAAATGTACCATGGTTTTTTGATCCATTCATTTACTGATGGGCACCTAGGTTGCTTCCAGCACTTAGCTATTATAAATTGTGCTGCTATGAACATTGAGGTGCATAGGTTCTTTTGGATTGGTGTTTCAGGGTT
>CM052539.1:179442612-179472568 GCA_028533065.1 Trachops cirrhosus | reverse complement strand
ATTGCATTGAATGTGTAAATTGCTTTGGGTAGGATGGACATTTTGGTGATGTTAATTCTTCCAATCCATGAACATGGTATATGTTTCCATTTATTTGTGTCCTCCTTGATTTCTTTTTTCAGTGTTATGTAGTTTTCTGAATACAGGTCTTTTACCTCTTTGGTTAGGTTTATTCCTAGGTATTTTATTTTTCTTTTTGCTATATGGAATGGGATGTTTTTCTTGATTTCTGCTTCTGCTGTTTCATTGTTGGTGTACAAAAATGCCTTTGATTTCTGGATATTGACTTTGTATCCCCCTGTTTTGCCAAATTCATTTATTAGCTCAAGCAGTTTTTTGGCCGAGGCACCCACACAGGGACTATAAGCACCCACGCATAGCCCTGGTGAAAGTGTGCACCCCACCCGGTGCATCCAAAGGCACCCGCCTGCATGCCCACCTGCGCCCCTAACCCGGAGAGAGCCGTGGTTTGGTGGAAGTCTTGGAAACCACAGCAGTGAAAAAGGAAAAGGCATGGGTGCTCCCCAGGACCTATGATGCTCAGGACCTGAAGTTGGGAGAAGTGGGCGCCCCTCGGGATCCAGAGAGTGCGCACCCGTGAACCCAGAAAAGGTGCGGGCGCTCTGAGGGACAGCAGAACACACGGCGGTGAACTCCCAAGGATGCGCACAGTTGCACACAGTCCCCACACACAGGTCCCTCTGGGGAGGCACCAGAGGGACTTGGAGGAGAACGCGCACCTACACTATGAACAGTACACCAGAGACTGACTTGAGTTCTGAAGGGGAACAGAGAAAAACTGTCTCCAGCCACCCCTCAGTGTACTGAAGCCAGCTAGAAAAACCGGTTTGGCCAGTCTGAAATCAAATTTGTATCTTTTTTACCATGAATCTCCTCTAAGCACCAGATAAGCATGTTTCCTTCTGATTGTCATTTCCTTGTGTGGGTCCATTTTTCTGGGAGCAGCGCTGAACCTTTGACCATGTAGTTAATACTTCTGCAGATGTGGGTCTGGAGAAAGCCACTACCTGGAATATACTTAGGGTAAGTGAGAGCAAAATAAAAAACATATCTCTTATTTATCTACTCTTTTTAAGTGAAGGGTCAAATTTAGCAAAGAAGTCATTATTAGATCCATTTTAAAATCATGTAAACAAAAGGCAGGTAGGTATCTTTTGCCTGGTTAAAAATAAGTGACCTTTTTCATGAAAATGGATTAGTGTCTATTCTTGTAACATCACTAAAGAAAAGTTTCATGTTAATCATGAGTAACTCCAAATACAATTCAAATTGATAGAATTAAAATATTTCAAAATAATATTTGAAATCTCAGCCTCTATGGATATGTAAATTCAGTACATTCAAATTTTTCTTAAAATATAAATGAAAGAAGATATAGCTTTATTCTATTTCCTGAATAAGCTGTATAGTATAGGAAGAAATCATTACTTAAAAAAAATTTTGTGTTGCGTTTTCCACTTCTTTGTAGTGCATCCAGAGTTATGAAGATGAGAAATCCCTGGTCAAGGAACTGGAAGAATTATCTGCTAACATTGACTTTGATTCTAACCAGTGATAGAATCGCAGCCAAACTACTGAGACATTGGATGTGTGCACATCCTCGTCTATAAAATGAAACTGAAGTGCTGACAATTGGCAACTAAAATTCCTTACTAGGTTAAAATCACAAACTCACAGATACAACAAACTAATGAAATGCTAACACAGGAAAAACTAATGGAGACTAGTGATTTTTCAGCTGCTGTTCTGCAAGAATTTCTAAAACATGCAGATCTGACTATTTAGTCAGGGGCTCTGACCTCTTTTCTCTAGGATTGTTAAATAAAGATGACAACAACCAAAACACCAATAGACATCGGGTGTGAATGAATCAAAATTCTACCTACATATTTTTGACAGATTAGAAAAAATATGTATTTAAATGTTCCACAAACTTTAGAAATCAGCTCATGAGTGCCATGAGATAAAAAGCGTTGAAAATCGCTGATCTAGACTGACAGAAAACAAAGCAGTGGCTGCCTAGCTCAGGGATGGGTGAGGCGTTGTCTATAAACAGAGCAAGAGAGAATTGTCTATTAAATATTCTGAAACTTTATAGGACTATTCCTTAAAATGAATGCATTTGTCAAAATTTAATGAACTAATCACCTAAAATAGATACATCTTATTATATATGTGTTATACTTTGGTGAAGTTGATTCTAGCAGGTTGTGTTAGTGAACCTGTAAGTAGTATGTGAAGTCTCCAAAATGACATAATACCAAGAATTCCATAAATGTGACTTCTTCGTAACTAAGGTCCTTAGTAAGTTAGATCATTTCTGTAAATTCTTATATTCAAAATAGATATTTTCACAAATAAATGATTGAAGCTTTAAAACCAAGATTATTACAAATGTTACCATTCTCTTATAAATACAAAATGCTGTAATGTTCAATTTTCAAATGCCAAACAAATTTAGCAGGAATTAAGTGAGTTTATTGCCCATAACAATTTTTTCCAATTGGCTTAGTACTTCTCTCAAAGTTAATTAATTCTGCTACATTACAGTATTTCTTATAATTAAATGGATATTTAAAATATATAAGATAAAGCTATGTGTTATAAAATTATAAAGAAAATACATGTGCAGAAGTTGATAAATAACACTCGATTAATCAAAGCCACCCTTTTAAGAATACTGTGTATTTATTGGAAGAGGCTCTATGAATCTAAGCCAAATAAGATTGCGCTAAGATTTAATTTCTTCAAAGTCCACATATCTGAGAGCAAAATGTAAGTTTTCCTGAACTCAGCAAGTTTGTTGTAGTCATATATAATTCAGTACTTTTGTGGTTGGGGTTCTAGTGTGAAAGGAAGCAAGTCTTAGATGTTATTAGGAAAAAATACAAAGATGTAAGGTATGAAACCAAATGTTGGAAGAAAATAATTGAAGAACTATGAATTTAACAATCTATCTTCAAGTATATAAAAAGATATTTATTGAATGCACATAAAATGTTTAAAAATATAAAACTATAAATATAATTTCAATAAACTTAATGATTAATGATCAAAATGCACAGGAAATAATTTTTATTAATTTTTTTAATTTAAATTTTAAAATAGATGCCTCTTGGACTCCAGTCATAGTGGGCATTAAATCTGACATGTTGTGACTAGTGGTGTATGCGTAGCACTGAGTGAGTTTAAAAGTATCGGTGGGATACCCCTTCCTGTTCTCTATCAGACCAGGTACTCTGCAAATCGGCGGGTCCCCTTGTGTCCCACTACCCTGAGTTGTGTTGACATGGTTATCAAAGTGTCTGGGCACAGCAGTGACCTGTTCTGTAAAAACACACAGGCATGGATTAACTTGCCAAAGTCATGCAGCAGGTTTGTGACAAAACCAGGATTAAAACTCCCAGAGCTTCTGACCTGTTATGGCAATCTTATAACATTCTTGTAAGTCTGTAGCCTGGATTTGTTAGATCATTTATATTTGAACTCACACTCTTAGAATCAATGTGATTCAAGGCCATTTTAAACCTGAAAAAAAAGAGTATTTTTAATTGAAAAATATTAGATAAGATGTTTTGAGTAAAACGTGCTAAAGCATGGAATTATAAACTAACTTTAGAAATTCTAATCTAAATTTTATAATGTGCCAATATGAAAAGTTCAAGATTTGCCAAATTATAAGAAAGTGACATATATTTTTCTTAGTTTGGCTGGACTATTATAACATAATTTTATAGGCTGATTGCTTATAAATAACAGAAATTTATTTTTCACAGTTATGGAGGTTAGGAAGTCTAAGACTAAGGCACCCACAGGTTCAGTGTCGGGTAAGGGACTGCTTCCTGGTTCGTGAACAAATGTCCTTGTTCTGTGTCCTCATGTGGTAAAACAGATGACAGAGTTCTGTGGAGTGGTTTTTTTAAGGACACAAATTCTATTTACCAAGGCTTTAACCTCATGATCTCATCACTTCCCAAAGACTCCACCTCCAAATATCATCACACTGGGGATTAAGTTTCATTACATGCACTTGGGGGAACATAGGCATTCAGACTATTACATATATAAAAAGCAATACTTACTTTATTCTTATATTTTAATGTTTTAATATTTTATTTTTAGAGAGAAGAAAATAGAGGGAGAAAGAGAGGCAGAGAAACATCAAGTGTGGTTGCCTCTCACATGGCCCCTACTGGGGAGCTGGCTCGCAATCTAAGCATGTGCCCTGACTGGGAATCCAACCGGTGACCCTTTGTTTCTTAACCTATGCTCAATCTACTGAGCTACACCAGCCAGGGCAGCAATACTTATTTGAAATAAATAAACAATTCCATATGGTTTAAACTCAATGATTATGAAAAGTTAACATATGTTTGTAAGCTGTTGAGAGATACACTTATACATAGATAGTATTAATTTAGCTCAACGGAAAAATGACTTGTATCAGAAATCCAATCTATACTTCACAAGCAATAGAAATTCTAAGTATGCATGTGGGCTAATTGGATTTGCCAGCAATATTAAGAGTAAACTAGCAAGGCTAATTTTCAAGTATATAGAGAAAACAGTTAAGACATTATTGTAATTATCCTGGTGAGGAATGCTAAAGACATATACATAATTTGCAATATTAGCAGTAGGAGCTATAAGGGGTTTAGAATTCAGTGTGACATTTCATAGACTAACTAAGATATCTTTATGATTGAGAAAGTAATAATTTTAAAGGAAAAATGACTAGAAAGTTATATTAAATGTTTTGGCTTGAATGCTTTGGAAAATCATGATATAATGAGCCAAGTTAATGTCACATTAAAAATGAAAAGACAAATTTATTTGGAGAAGAAGGCAATATACTCAGTATTTAACAAGTTAAATTATAGTTTAGCATCATATTTATGTTAAATTTTGGCAGCATTTTGAGACATGGATTTACAGATTCAGAATAAATTTGGAGCTGAAGTAGGAATCATCCATATATTTTAAGGAAATGTGTAGTCATGGGTGATATAAATAGCGTATATATTATAAAATGGTAGAGAACAAAAGGTAGAAAAAAAGAGAAGAGGAAGAAAATGGAAGAAGAAGAGAAGTAATAAAGAAGAGGAAGAGAAGGAAGAAGAGGAGGAAAAGGAAGAGAAGAGGAAGTAGAAAGAAAAACAAGGAGGAGATGAAAAAGAAAGAATAAGGAAGAAAGAAGAAGGAGAAAGAGGAGAAGGAGAAAGGGAAGAGGAAAAGGAATAATAAGAAGGAAGAGGCAGGAGGAAGAAAAAGTAGAAGAAGAAGAAAGAAGAAGGAGGAGGAAGAAAAAGGAGAAGAAGAAGAAAGAAGAAGGAGGAGAAGGAGAAGAAGGAAGAAGAAGAAGAAAGAAGAAAGAAGGGAAGAAAAAAACAGAATGGGAACTGGACTCAAAGTATACATCCCAAATATTTAATAGAGTTTTGCTTAGTTAAAGTAAGAAAGAAACTACAGTGGAGCTTATCATGCAATTGAAAACTGTCAGAAGCATCATTACTTAAAACTGAAAAGCCAATAGGAATCACACTGGGTTTCCTCCTCTCTGTTGTAATAATCCTATAGGAAAAATTGAGAAGTCCTCAGTCCTAATCAATATTTCCTCTCTCTCTCTCTCTCTCTCTCCCTGTCTCTCTCTCTGTCTCTCTCTGTGTCTCTCTCTCATTCACATTTTAGAAGCTGTGCTAGGGAGGAGGGTAAATGTGACTCAGTATGGGTGTACCAGCATACACATACTAAGTGACATGTACAAAGAATAAGAAAGAAAAGGTATATAACTATATATATAGTTATCATTCATTTACAGGTACACTAACATTGCTCTCTTTGTTCTTTTATCCTTCAGACCACTCCTTTTCATCATCTGAACATTCATTATCATAACACACAGTATAATTGTAGTAGTTTTCAAAAAAAACATAGATGTCATATTATTGGAAAAGGGATAATTGCATTTAGAGTTTTTGTTAAGCCAAACCCTCCTTAAGTATAGCTATTAAGCTATCCAAGGCAGAACCTGCAGATTAACAGATTATTAAATGTATGGCTATGAACAAGTATGAATAATGCATTTCAATAAAAATGTAAATCGGGTTAAAGGGAGCATTCTACCTACTTTATTTTAGATTATTTTACATTTAATGCTACCTTTCAACCAATCACACTTCTACTATGAACTATTTTGCTGACATCTCTCAAAAAGCAGTTTAAATACCCATCCATTTATTTAATAAACCACCAACTCACCATCCTTTTTTATATTCTTTCATCAATTATATCTTTAAATATTTGTTGAATCTTAATAATTAATTGCAAAGACCTATCATGGAGACAAGATTGCTGAGATAAAAAGAAGTTTGCTTTTGAGTGATATCAGAAGTTTAACAATGAATTTTAAATGTAAGACTCTTACTTCAACTGCTTTGCAATCTAATTCTTGACAAATTCAAATTTTTAATTTCCATTAAGCAGTTCTGAAATACACCAAAAATATTCTATATTTCACTAGTAAAATATTAGCATTTCCAGGTTTATTCTGAGATTAATAAAAAATACAGCTTCAGTTCATGACATATTTTTTGTTAATTAGAAGATACAGGTGTGATTAGACTGCATGTAAAATAAATCCCACTAACTGTTTTAAAATGTAGGTTTTATTATTTCACATAATAAAATTCCAGAGAGGAAGCCACTGACATCTGTTTCAAGGTTCTGTTATATTAAGGCAAATAATTTTGTAATGTCTTTTTTTCTCTTCATTCTTCTTGTCTTATAATAACATACATATGGCTCCTGGTTGTGTCCAAATGTTACGCTGAAGTCCCAGGAGTGACAGATTTTTTTCTGGGTTGAATTCTCTGTCTAGGATACATGCCTGGGTTGCAGACCAGGTCCCCAGTAAGGAGTATGAGAGGGGCAACCACACATTGATGATTCCTTCCCTCTCTTTCTCTTTCCCTCCCCCTCTCTCTTTAAGTAAATAAATAAATAAAATCTTTAAAAAATTAAAAAGGGATGATACAAACCTTTGGACTATCCAGGACTCTAGATGACATCAAACCAAGCACTCTCATTTTGAAGATGAATACTAATGCTTAGAGTGGGGACTGAGAAATCACATTTCCAGACTCATAGCTTAATAGTTTCTTCCATAATAGTTATGTTGCCTCTTAGACTAGCTTTTGCATGGTTTCTGAGCCAATGAATATTGTTAATTTGATTTCAGAAAAACAGCTAAAGAGCTAGAGCTGTTGGGAGGGAAATTCAAATTTAAGGATTGTGTTAACAAGTCCTCAGTTTTCCGGTTACATTTTCAATACTTCAGGAGTCTTGTACATGCTTATCAATTATGATTGTGTTTATTTTCACTTTGATTTGATTTTGATCTTTTCTTTTTGACATTTTAGAAGATGACTTCAGTCTCATTACTTAGCCATTTTGCTGATATTGTTAATTAGCCCCACTGTGAAAAAGTGGGCCACCTTCTGTCCTCCATGTCCTTGGGTGGCTATTTCATTGTTCTGCACTCAGCTTTACATATTTCAAAAGTCACAATGCTAGCCTTGGTCATTAATTTTCTTGAGTCACAGCTTCCCTGGCAAATGAAAATTACACATGCTCTGCACAACTCATATATTTTCTTTATTTTTACAAATATATATTAAAGTGTATTAAAATTTGAAAAAATCTGTTAACATTCTAAGGAAGAATTGCATGCTGAATTAACAGGCTGATTTATAGAAAACTTCTTGCAACTTTCTTCTTGATTAAAATTCAAAGACTGTTCATTTGTTTGTTTGTTTTAAATAAAAATCTCTGTCTCTGATATGGGTCACTTTGAGTTTCCTATGAACTAATTTATCGTGGGGCTGGATGGTTTCCATAGAAACATCCTTGATCAGAAATATGGTGTGCATTTCTGATATTTTTCTTTTTGAAATAATTTTTTCTAAGATAATTTGCTAGCTAAAAGGATATTGACATTTCTGATCTTTATTTTTGAAGCATATGTTTACTGGTTATAAATTCAATGCATATTAATTTTAGAAAATTTGGAAAATTCAGATAAATATTACCCATAAGCTCAGCACACTTGAATCTTGTAACTAGTTTTTGCTGATTGTTTTTATGATTCTGGTTGATTAGGCAATATCCCACAATGTAAAATTCAATAAAGATATAAAATTTCACTGATTTTTGACTAGATAACAGGACAAAAGAGCATTTTTGCAAGAGAAAAATTATACTGAAGGTCAATGGTGTGTCCTTTTTGGCACAGAGGTAGATGAAAATGTATCCAATGTGCCTGAAGAAGGTAGAAATTTCAAGAGAGGGAAGAGAGAAGACAGAAAAGCAAAGCAATACAAAACAAAAAAAACAAAACCCGTAATATGTAAATGAAGGAGAAGGTTTGGGGGGAGGTACAGCAATATGAGACTTCAAGGAGCTGGCATGTGGACAGGAGCAGCAGAAATTTTAAATAATGCAGAGCAATTTTTTAGTCAGAATCCTTTATAACTTTTGAGTGACACAAACAGTGCCTTCCTGCATGCCTGGTTTCTCATTGAATGAGACGCTTCCTTGTCTCTGAACTATGTGGGTCCCAAGTGTTATTGCTAGTGGGAAGAATTAGTATTTTTTTATTTTTAAACATTTACATCTCTAAAAATTTCAAGTTTTTATCAGTAAAGATTTTTAAAAAGTATAAACATATAAATTTAGAAAGTCACAGTTTGTGTGAAATTTTATACCATAAAGACAGATTTGCAATAACCAAGGCTGCACTGAAGACGCTTTTGATTTAGCAAAGATATACGCATACCTAAGGTCTGACAACCAGGCAGTAGCAGGGACAGCACTCCCATCCGATTTGACAGAACTCTGAAATCTTTGGTCTTATATACCATTCTGCATGCCTATAGATAAAGAAACACGTGTCCATGAGTATTGAAATTTCACTGGGGCATTCAACCTTAATTTCACAGAGGGACATAAATGTGCAACCCATAAACTATGTAGGGCTTTGATAAATCTTCAATAAGTAAACATATGATTTTGTTATAACTGAAAATCACTAGCCACATCCTTGGGTTATATAGATTTTTGGATGAACACCTAAGTGATATTCAATTCAATTAATAACAACGGAGAGAATCAGAATGGTAACAACACAGCCAACAAACATTTATGGGTGTTTGTTAGATAATCAATGTTTTTTTTCAACAGCTTTAAGTGATTTATCTCAATTATTCCCTATACGAAACTATTATATTTCTATTATTTAGATAAAGAAAGTGAGGTTTATGGAAGTCCCATAGCTTGTCTGAGGACACAGAGTTGTTTGGTGGCACAGTCAAGATTCAAAGTCTTGCGATGCCAGAGCCTGCTCTACCAATGTGGTCACACTCTTCAGGATTTGCTGACAGACAAAATTGTAACAGCAGAATACTTCCAGGATGAAAGAATTCAGAAAACTTACAATTTTGTTCATATCTTCTCTATCATCTATTTCTATATATCTATGCCTATATTCATATCTATATTTACATTTAGATAGTGATAAAGTAGTACATAATTTTTAACCTGATGGGATCTCAATTATTGTTTACTGTATTACTACTTAAAAAACATTTCCCTTTAGAGTAAATAAAGTGGGTTTCTTATTTTGCTATGCTGAAAGCTTTTAGAGAAAAAAATCATGAAAATTACTAATATATACTTTCTAATGCAGTAATTCTTAATCTATTTTTTAAACTGCACATGAAATTTCACATCTATTTTTGGGCAAAATCACCATTAATCTAGCCTCCAGACAAGCTGTTTGATGAATTTTACTTTAATTGACATTGACAGTGGACTTTGATTGGAAAGTACTGGCAAGCTCATATCCAAACAACCTTCAGTATAAAGGAGAGTTTCTGGAAATATAATGGGGATTTATTATAGTCTTCAGCATGTACTCAAAGAGATATACTGAACAATAAAGCAAAAAGAAATAAGACCATCCATCACTTCCTCACAAAAGGACCTAAATTCATATGTCCATTAAGAATGCTACATTCTGTTACCAGTCAGTGAGAGGATATCACTGAAAAATTCTTGCAGAAGTGTTGGGTTATAAATACGGCCATAACAAAGGCATTTCCTGGGTTCTGGTTGAACTTAGTCCAATACCATTTTACTTTGTGCTGAAGAAATTTAAGTTAAGTGTTCATAATTACTGCTATCTAGTCATTGAACTGAATTCTCCTCATGAGATAAAGATACATTTTTATATACTTAAATAAATGAACCTTGCATTTCTACCACTTAAAGAAGTTAATTTTGTAATGTTATACTTAAGAAAGTATATATTCTGTGAATATTAATTTTCTAGGCACTGAAATAATAATTGCATTAGAGTCTTCTGTGTCGTGTTGAAAGGAGGAGAGGTTGAGACAAGTGGAGGGAGGCTGTGGCACGGTGTCAAGCCTGTGTCCCACCCGGTGTGTGTGACAATAATGGCACTTACTATTGGCTATTGTAAATGCATGCATGACCAAATGCTGCTTTGTACAATCAGCATTGTCCTTTTCATCTTATACAGAAAGTCACAAAAAGTAGACAAAATATGCAAGCATGTGGACAGTTTTGTGTCCTTTTCCTTAAAGTCCTAGTTGAGAGAGTCTGAATCACAAAGTACAGCAATGGAATGATTCATGAAATTAATATGGGGAGAGACAACATCCAGTCTACATTCTTGATCCTGCTTCAACAAAGATAATTATATATTTTAAGGTTTCTCACTTGCAAAAATCCTTTGCCATGTATCAATATCTATATTAATTGGATCTCTTTGGGTTATAAGCAACTCAAACTAGGAATTCAAAATAGATACATAATGGCTAAATTTACTTAGAAAATTAAAGGGAAAGAAAAAGAAATCCATGGGCCTTTGATTTGTGTGTACATGTGTGCGTGTCCTTTGGTGTGGCTAGATCCAGCGCCATGACAATGTAATCAGTTCTTGTTATTATTGGTTTCTCATGCTGACTCTGCCTCCTTTTGCCACAGTTACCTCATCTACTGTCCAATGCTGCAGCGATATATCTGAACGAGATTAGCATTGGATTTTGTGCATATTATATTTTTATCTAGCACATTTAAAAATAAGAAAATTGAATATTTTGATAGATTCAGTAAAGAATTCATTAAGATTCTAATGTTCTAAAAATTGTTATAAGAGTCATTTGTGTAAAACGTGGACAGAAGAACCTAGCTGTAACCAAACCATGTGAAATAAGGTACAAACAGAGAGCATCTCTTTTATGGAACTATTAAGAAAAAGCGTAATGTTTCATTTTATAGCATTTAGTATTGTATTTTCGTTTATTGATATGCATCACTGAGGTCATGGTATGATTTTAAAGTCATAACAGTCCACATACTGAGAAGGCTATCATGTGATCTGATTGGACCAATGTTATTTCATAGGCAGCCCCCTCCCTCCTGACCATTGAAGACAGAGTGTGAGAGGGACCACAGGCTTCCCAAGTTAAATGCTCATTTAAATATGAATTGTGTTTGATAAAGTAGTGTAGGTTAATTTAGAACTGAAATTTTGCTTTATCTTCTTCTCTAAATACTTAGTAAAGGCAAATTGTTGCTAAAAAAGCAGCTAGTTCAGAAGCTTTAGTTACCTACACTGTACTGAACTATTTTTATTGATCATATAGGAAAAAAGGATACCATAGTCATTGTTGCAGTTTCCATATAAATAATGATAGGGACAAGTGCTGCTGATATTTTCAAAATGTGGTCAATAGCCAGGTGTGATTGGAGACTACAATCCTGTGAAACTGATTCAGCATTCATCCTAGGAAGAAGCAGTTGTGCTTATCTGTGTGTCTGTGTTTTCCTAAATTTTTTGGCATAGTTTTCCATTTATTTTGTCATTTCAATGTACAAGGTGGTCAAAAGTAAGTTTACAGTTGTTCATATGGAAACTAATATAATAATTAATAAATATTAATACAAGAATGAACTCTGTGTTTTGCCTACTCACAACTGTAAAATTTCTTTTGCCCACCCTTGTATTATCAGTGCCTTGTATTTGTTTTTACTTTCTTTAAAAATATTAATATTCAAAGTAATGAAAAAAATGAAACTACAAACCAATGTTTCCCAATATGTATTCACCCATATTTCAAAATATTAAGTTACACTCAGCTCAGTAAGCAGAATATTAGAATGCATATGCTTCCAAAGAAACACTAAGCAGCAATGTTGATGTGTGTATTTTAAATAAACTTAATGATTATAAAACTGGTGGTGATCTATTCATTTAACTTTTCTGTCTATCATCCTACTAACAAACTTTTGAATGATAACTGATCAAATATGTACATATTTTCATATATTAGCATGGATAAGATTGCACCATACACATTAATGCCTTCTAACTTCATATAATAATGTATATTAATTATACACATCTAATTTTTATAAATTATATGTTGATAACCGAAAGTTTGCACTGATAGAATTCTCTTTCTTTCAGTTTATTTCTCTCTCCTCTCTTTCTCTCTCTACATACCCTGTAATATACAAACATTCAGAATACTAGTAAGGTAGCAGATCTAAAGCAGATCTAAGTGTTTAAAATAAAACAATAAAGCTTTTTGTGAAAACTAAAGAAAAACCTAATGTCCTCAGACTAGGCAAATATTTTTTAACAAAATGAAAAAATACAAGGAAGGCATTTTTTCATACCTTCCTTGTATGAAATTTATTAGTCATACAAAGAAGGGGCAATAATTAAATTATATTAAAATTAATAACGCATGCAGTATAAGACACCAATGAAAATGACAAAAACATAAAGGTACCAACTGACTTGGAAGTGATATCTGCAAACAACAGCTCTGACAAGCGATTAATATCCAAAATATATCCTACAAGTCAACACCTGAGAAGCAAACAATCTAATTAAAAAATGGTCAAAGGACCTGAACAGACACCTCTCCCAAGAATACATGCAATTGGCCAACCTCTTTAGCTGTTAGGGAAATGCAAGACAAAACTACAATCATATACCATCTCACACTTATTAGAATGGCTATTATCAACGAGACACGTAAAACAAGTGTTGAGAGGTTGTAGAGAAAAAAAAAACCCTATTCACTGCTGGTGGAAAAGTAAATTGGTGCAGCCACAATGGAAAATGGTATGGCAGTTTCTCAAAAAAATTAAGAATAGAATTATTCTATGACCCAGCAATCTTTCTTCTGGATATCTACTAAAAAAAAAAAACCTTGAAAACATTTATTCACAAATATATATGCACTCCTATGTCCATTGCAACATTGTTCATAGGGGCCAACACACGGAGACAACCAAAGTGTGTTTTGATAGAGGAGTGGACAAGGAACATGTGGTGCATATACACTATGGAATATTAGTAAGACCTAGAAAGAATGGAATATTGCTATTTGCAACAACATGGATGGGCCTTGAGAATATTATGCTAAGCAAAATAAATCAGTCACAAAAAACTAAACATCATATGATTTCACTCATATGTGGAACATAAAACTGCAACTCACAGACATGGAGAACAGTATAGGGGTTACCAGAGGGAAGGGGGTGCAGGCAGTAAAGAGTGAAAGGGGACCAATTATGTGGTGATGGAAGACAATTGGACTTTGGGTGCTGGGCACACAATGCAATAAAATACACAGATCATGCATCATAGAAATGTACACTTGAAACCTATATAATCTGATTAACTAAAGTCACCCCAATCAATTTAATTACAAAAAGAGAGATTTAATCAACTGAAGTGGGCTCTGAAAGAAGAATGTGCCCCTCCAGGTTTTGTACATCATGAGATCCTTACTTTAGTAAACTTACAATAAAATAAATTATAAGATGTCAGTGAACCAAATGTGGTCCAAAGTAGGTGTGGGGTAAATTTTAGGGAAAATCTACACAGAAGTTTTGGAGCAAAAAACAGATTATGCTAGAGACAAAGAAGTTGTTAATCTTTTAGATGAGGGTTAAATAGGCCTGTGTGCTTGAACGTTTCCGTTTCAGTAGTTTCTTCAACTTAAAGTGCTCAGAGTTCAGTAGATGACAGTGCATGTAAGTGAATGTCTAAGTCCTATTGTTTTTATGCATTGCCTCTCACCCTAGAGGAAACCCTAAACAGGGCCTGGGTGAAATGGGTGTAAACTCATTATCATGGTGACTTATTTGAAATATCAGGGAACTGTACAAATGTTATTATTAAATTATAAAAAATACTACCATTGTGGCTTTTCCTTGTCCTTTCTATTGCTTAGACACTCGAAGACCATAAAGAAGGAGCCATAGGAGAAAAGCACAGCATTAATACAGAGTGTTCATATTTAATTATTCCCCTCATGCACAAAGTCAGTCCTAATTGCTGTAATTTACATGTAAAGTACTATTAATATTGGTTTATATTGTGAGCATACACATGATATATTCATTTCAAAAGTCTGCTTTCAATATTTGGAATCTTAACTGATATTAAGTCTCCAATCATTAAGTTGTTACTGAAATCAACTAAATATAATTTTACTAAAATTTTTAATATTTTTTGAAAAATAGGAAAATATCCTCTCTCTTCCTGAAATAAAAATAACAACATGGATATTGAAATGGAGATTGGCAAAATCCTGACATAACTATTCATATACACATTTCAAACTAAAATAAAGTATATTCAAAAATACTTATTAGCTTTATTATCTTTATAAGCATCAATGCACAAATTTGTCTTATGAATAAGATAAGCAAAAGTATTTCATGTCACTCCCAGTTTATCAAATTCAACTTATCAGATAAGTTGCTTTAATTTTCAGCATTTGATTCGTGGTGTTCTGCATCACCTGTGAAGCATCTTGTAAGAGAGAGAGGACAGACATAACATCTTTCCTGGAAAAGTGCCCAAGATCATGAGTCGAGATCACTTCTGCATCGGATGTGTTGGTGTTATTTGTATTCGCCAGGATTGTCTTAGAGTAAGAAAATTTTTGGTTGTCCTCAGCGCTAATATCTTTAAAACTCTTTATGTCAATTAAATATTTAACCCTATTTTTTTTGCTTATACACTAAATAACAAAAATTAAAAAATAAAACTAAGTATTTCTAATTATGTATTTAGAAGGAAATGCAATTTCTATTTTCAGTTAGTAAGAAAAGGTAGTTTTTAAAAAATAACGTTATAAAATATTTAGGTCTATTAAATATTATTGAGTTAAATTATATTTTACAACATGTTTTGTCTAGTAATATATTATAAATGTTAATTTATTTTTGTCCATTGGATTTATTTTTAAATAGAAAAAATAATAAATTTTAATTTATTCTCGGTGTATTATTATGAATTTAAAATTATGATTGTTTACACTCCAATTTTCAGTGTTTTAGTCCTATTCTTAGGTATAGCTTTGAAAGATTTGAACTGAATTGATCAACCTTTCAAGTGTAAAAAAAGTAACTCAAAATTACATTAGCCTGAAGCAGAAATATTGAAAGTATAATTGTGCTCTCATTCTTGATATTTTCTAAAATATTGTGGTATATACTGATTTTTTTCCTGGCATAAAATATGTTTTTAGGGATTTTATTGGTATCGTACCTTCTCTGTAGTTCATTTATCGTTCATGTATTCTCTCAGTCATCAGTCTTCTACTACGTAATGTAAATAATAGAATCTTTAAGTTTAATCAGAAACATCCCCATTCACTAACACCTACTTCACAATGGAAACAAATGACAGTGAATAAAAACAGAAATAAAAATATTTGTCAGAATGTAGGATTCTTTTTCAAACTCATAGCAAAGTTTCTAAGAATTTATAAAAAGTATAAAATGCTTTGCACATAACTGATTATGGCAAGGTCATGGTTCACTGTGTGTTGAATTAGAAGTAGGTAGTGACACATTAAATGGTTATACCAATATTCTTCTAGCCCAAGGAATACTATCTGAAATACCTTCAAAATTAAGGACGCTTCAGTTTCAGTAACAGCCTTTAACTCCTAATTATATGAACACTTTTAAGGGCACCCTGCACTTCTGTTCTCAAACTTGTAAAGGGACTCTTTAAAGGAGGGGTTAACTCAGTGCCCTCTTTAGAGATTCATGAAACAGTGGTTAAACAGGCAGGCACAGAGATTCCTTAGATAAAAGATAAGATGACCACATTCACAAATCAAATTTGTTCTCATAAGACTGGATGTCCTGGGCTTTGGACAGGGCAAGGAAGTAGTAAATGGAGAGTTGGAAGCCCGACATTAGGAGGAAGTGTTGGCAAATGACGACAATGTTTTCTTTATGAGTCAATGTAAGAACATGGAAACAAGGATAGATACACACACAGTTTCAAAAGTTTGTTTCATTTTTTGAGGGCATGTATTAGACAAACTCTGAAAAAAACATATATTCATGGCTTCTTCTAGAAAAAACTAGAAGAAACATATAAAGGAAATACCATATCCTCCTTCCCCTAATATATGCTGCTTTTCCTTAAGTGTCATAGATAAACCATTTGGGAGAAATCCCATTTTTGCCTTCCGAGAAGTTAGGACATGATACTAATTGACTTAAGTCCAGGGTCCTGCTATGCTCACATTTTCAAAAAGAAATTAGATAAGAGAGTTGTCAAAGGTCACACAAGGTTTTATAGCTCCAAGTCCACAGAACTTGAAATTCCAGGCAGATTTGTCATTTCATAACCAACATGTACGAACCAGTAGCAGTCTACCCAAAAAGACTTATAACTGGTCTATCAAATTTACCAAGAGTTTTTAATTAAATTGAAAAGACAACATACATTTTTAATTTGTAATCTATGTTTAAGGAGATGGAAAATGTTTTTTTCTAATTCAAATTAAATATCTTTAAAAACAGAGAAGCTGGGGTTTAAAAGAAAGCTCATTAGTTTTTTTTGTTTGTTTGTTTGTTTTTAGTTTCAAATAACAGAAAACTTGGCTCAAAGTTGTTTTAAAAACAAAGGCAACACCACTACTGATGCATGTCTATACATGCACTAGAAATCAGAACAAGCAATTATCTTAGAGTGTCTTAGTGCAACAGGCCTTCAATAAAATAAGTGTAAATTTATTTCTGTTCAAAATTATAGATTATTTAATATTTAGTAAAACCCATTACTGCAATGATATTGACAGGAGTATATTAACATATATTTATGTATAGCAAAATATGTCTTGTACATTAAATAGACATATTTTGATTAAATAAGTAATTTTAAATTTTCATACAATAAAACTATCAAAAAAGATTATGGTGTTATATAAAATAAATAAGAATACATTTATAATATATTTTTAATTAAGATGGAGCTGTTTTTGTAGGTCAGATGGGTTTGAAAAATGTTTAAACCCATATAGACATTTTTGTTAATTTCTTAATGCATTCATACAAAAGCTTCTATAATAGCTAATAAACATTGTTATTTTACCTATGAAAACTTGGAGTTAGAAAAAGTGATATTTAACTTTTAATTATTTTATTGCATTTTTACAATGAATATATATCATTTTAGTAAAAATGTGGAAATATTTAAATATACACAGTACATACAAATATTTTTAACATCACAGTTAATGTAAATTTGATGTGGTTCTTCATATTTTAGTGATCGGGCACTACAAATGGAAGTACAATATCATTGATATGTTAACTTCTCTATTATATTGTGGCATGATCATACACAGTAGATGTTTCTGATGGCCTGTCTCACATCGCCCTTAGCTTACATCTGACTTGAGCTGCACTGTTAGTGGATGGTACTTTGCATGTTTTCTGCTTCCTGTATAGAGAAACTACTACACTATAATTTTATGCTTTTCTGTTTGAGAGCTTTCTCTCAAGCCATAGAAACATTCTCACAGGGCACACAGATGCTACATAGGATTGTGGGGTATATAATATTTCATGATCAGTCCTCAGTCAATATGTGACAGAAGTCACTAAGTAAACATCACAGTCTCCTGGCCTTCAAGGGAAGTATTCTCAGGATGCATTTCACACAGTTCCTTAGTGGGTTCCCTATGGGACTGACAGCCACTGACACATAATCAGCTGAATAAACACACCATGTACCAGCTTTTCATCCTTCTTCATCTTACTCCTCTGGTTCCTCATTTCTATGGTTTACATCATTTTCCAAATTAAAAAAAAGTTTTTATTCAAATCCTTGTCACTGTTTCTGCTTTTGGTAAACTCAATCTAATACACTTAGCATTGAAAGAACTAGATACCAAACCCTTAGAAAGATATTCCATGACTGATCATTCACTAGACTGATGTCAGCGAGAACTCCATTTCTGATACATGGATCAGTGACAACACAATGTATTGCAGGATCATCACTACTAAGAATTTCACTTTCTATCAAGGTGATTACATTCAAGTGAAGGGAAACCTTTGGGTTAAGCAGTAACTCTAGCACATGGTCAGTAAGATGTGGTAGTTATATAAATATTGTGACATTGGTCTGAAAGAAATGTGAGGTGACAGGTTCTTCTTGGGCAATTATCAACTGAGAGGACAGTACAATCTTCCATATTGCAATTTAAAAAGTCCTTATCTTCTAAGGCAACCAGACAGATAATGTCAGACATTAGACCCTGGAATTAACCATAACAACAGAAAAGCAAACAGGTAACTAAATATATAATGTTGAGACATCACCTATTCTAGAGTCAATGTAGTGATGTGGAAAGACAGGGACCTAATATTGGGGGTGGAAAATCTGTGAGGATGCATTAGACAATCTTACATCCCCAGATTCTAAAACTTCTGATCCAGAGAACACAGGTGTCTACTTGCTTGGAGATGATACAGACCGCCCTGGGGTGGGTGCTCCTAGATGATGTTTGTGTTTCTCAAGATCTTCCCCAGCTTCCTTTACTACATCTAGACCCATAACTGTGGTCAGATATCAGTATAAACTGATAGAATTCTGTTTTGCTTCAGGTGAAAATCACTGAAACAGTTGTTAGATCAAGTATAATACATACTGATAAGAATGATAGAAAATATATGAAAATATATATATATTAAGTATGCTGGAGTAGAGGGAGCAGATTATAAAGCTACATAAGAGACAGTTAATTGACATGCAGTCTTGGGAGCCCCTGTCAATGTCTCAGGATTTAAAATTCTACCAGTGATACACATGACATGTGGAGCCAGTTCTGTGAAGCTCTTCTGGTCCGGTCCCTTCACAGTTGCACTCTACCACACCCTGATGTCCTGAACTGGAAGTGGCAGAACTCCTTTGTAAAAGTACTTAGAAGTCTCAGAGAACTGAGTGTGCTATGTTCGCCAGAAAAGCCCAGAGAACACACACTTCATGTATGACAAAATGCTTCTTGAAATATGACATGTGTTTATATATTTCTTCTAAGAGGCTATACCTCAAATTCTCCAAGATATTTTAAGATATAGTATGACCTTTATATTATTATTTTTATGTTGTCTTAGAAAATATTCTTTATAGTCAAAGTTTCCAGTATCTTTTATTAATTACAATCATTTGAGAATTTTTATTGTAAGACATTATGAGGGAAAGCAAATGACAGAGAAAGATTATAGGTGAGGACAGATTTTTTCCATCAGCCAATACAAAAGAATTCTTAATACCCCTTTCAATTCCACAGCAACACTATGTTTCTTAAAGGCAAGTGTTTTCAGAGGGGGAAAAATAGCTTAGGGAAGATCACGATCTAATATATAGGCACTCAGCTCTAGCAAAACTTCTGTGTTAAAAGTATGGAACTGACACTAGCAGAATCATCAAACTTCAAACCAGAGTCCATTAAGAAAATGAGTAACCACGAGTTCAGATGACAGGTCACCAGTGGGCTGTTGTACCTTCGACATCATAGAGACATTCTCAAATTCCAGGTGAGAAGTTGGGCGTTTAGAGTTAGAGTTGACTGGGAGTCTAGGTTCAACATATAAAATAGCTCAGAAAAATTAGTCTGAATGCTCATTTTGACCACATTTATTTAATATTATTCATAGTATGAATGCTTATTTATTCACCTGAAGTTTCACTATACATTGGTTGATATTAGTGTTCTAACTCTATGTCTGCATGCACACTGGCACAATTAATGTGTCTAGGACTTAAAAAATGCTAGCTATAACTAATAAATTATTATTATGTTAAATGTTTCTGTGAAGACTTAACAGAAACATTCTCAAAAGAGAACACACAAACACAAACGAAAACTTAGATGTGAATGCCTATGCTTTTCATATGATCTTGTAATTGCATAAACTTGGGAAAATCTCATTAAAAACAAACCAATAAACTAGAATTATAAACCCCTATTTTATTGGCATTGTAGAAAATAGAACGAGGTTCTAATGACATAACAACTTGAAAAATGCAATGTGACAATGATAATGTACCATAAATCCTTGGTCGCTATTTTATATTTTATTGGAAATATATTATCTGTGATCATCATGATGTTATATTTTATTCTTGAGGAAACAATTTGGTTTTAGTGTTCAATTTTTTTTCCTCATGGTTTCCTCTTTTTGTTATTATACTTTTTATGATCTGCTGTTTTCAATCTATTTTCCTTCCTGCCTGAAAAAATTGAAGCCAACTCACTGACCTACAAACCTTATTAAACTGCACATATCTTTTAATCATAAACCTAACAATTTTGTTGGAACATTGTTTTCTCAGGAGCATAAATTACTCTCCAATGGTTTAAGAAACAGCTTTCACTTTCAGTGTTTGCTTTTGCATTTTTTCAAATGCATTTTTTCAAATGCAAAGTTGAGATGGTTGAGAAGTGTCACAACAGAAATCTATGTCATCAGCACAGATTTAATGCTTTATTTACTACACAGGAGCCAGAGTAATGAGCAAGAAAAATCCCCTACTTCCCCTTCTCGTTTGTTGTTAAATAACTCATGTTCAAATAAACAACTTGTGTTGTTTTAGATATTTGTCATCTGCTAATATGAAAGTAATGCAGGGCATCATCCAAATTCTCACATCTAACTTCATTCTAGGAACTTAGAGAACTTAAAAGTGGTTTCTTGAGGATTTACAGTAAAGCAGTTTCACCCAGTGGTGAAAATAGACTACTGATTTTTGAACCCTACAGTGTGATGAAGGGACAATGACATTTCTAAGTTTGGCACCAAGACACAGCCATCCGCTGATGTTTGAACTTCTGATTTAATTAAACAATGTTCAGTGGATGACACTCTAATTTCCTATGACTTTGTATCTATCTCTATAGCGTATGTATGGAGCCTAAAACTACATGCAGTTGATACTTTGTTCAATGAGTGATTGTTTTAAGAATTATTCCTGCCTGTTCTGGATTTTACTGCCCACTTTGTTGTCATATATTTATACATATACATATATACACATATACATATACACACATATATATACACACACACATATATATACATATATATATATATATATATATATATATGAAGTTGAGTAGGAAAAATTTTAATGGGGAAAGTAAGTAGGTAGATTTCCCCCATAAAGTAGATCTCGTAAGAGTTTTGGAAGCTCAAACCACTGGCTATAAAATATACAGAGTAGTTTTTACCTTTCTACATGCTAGCACTGTTGAACACCGCTACAACATATGTTAACTCTGAAAGTTTACAGAAGTAGGATAAACATTTATGTGCTGACTGTATTACATTAAGGACATTAATTCTAAACTTAAATATTTAAGCACTTAGCATGAGGACTTCCCATCATGTTTTTATTGTATTTTAATGGTAATAGACATTCTTTAAATAAGTGAGAAAAATTTGAGAAAACTCTGTGTGTGAGTGCATAAAGCAGAAAATTTTGCACAAATAAGTATAGTGCTTACCTGTTCTTTATGTTATAATATTTGGGTTTTAATTTTTTGAATTTATAACATATATAACTTTTCTTACTTGGTTTAAAACTACTCATGTGCACTAAAAAAAGCGTAACATGCATTTCTATTCCACTGCTCCCCTATGTGGCTTTATTGTGCAGCCAAGGTTGAAAAGCACTGCTTTAAGCAGAGAACAGACCAAGGTAGAGCGTCTAGCCTACAATTTTACTAAGTTATTTTATTAGTTCTAGCAGTTTTTTGTTCAACTCTTTAGGATTTTCTATACATAATACCTGGTTTTCTGCAAATAATAGGAGTTTTACTTCTCTATTTCCAATTTGGATATCATATATGTGTATTTACCCAATTGCTCTGGTTAGGACCTCCAATACTATATTGAATAGAAGTGGCAAAAGTGGGCATCCTTACTGTTACTCTCAGATAAAAAGTTATCATCTTTTCACCATTGAGTATCATGTCAGCTGTAGGTTTTGTAGGAGACTGTTCTGCATGGCATGGGCACAATTCCTACTCAGAGATGCACAGGATCCACGACCATGGATAGGTTCTCCTGTGGGGAATCAGGCCTGCAATGTGCCTAGGCCACTTTGAGTCTTGCTCTTGCTAAAAAAACTTCCTCACCCTGAATTGAGGACATTTACTGCAAAGTAACTTCCTAAAATCCATGCTAAACCTTCCAAGGATGAGTGTAACTGGTTCAACCACTTTTGCCTTTTCATTTGGAAATATCCCTCTTCTGTGATGTGATTAGCAGCATTGGCTCCTTTGTTTTCTGTAAAAGGTAACCACCTAAAGAGAACCTGTGCATAGTAAATGAGGACCGTCATGTAATGTGTCGAGAAACCCAAAAAAGGCCAGTCACGGCAAAGGCCAAGGCTTTTACTCCCCTTGAGAGAAAAGCTATGCTGTCCCTTTTCCTCCACCAGACTTGGTAGTCTGTGTGACTGTCTCATTTCATCCATAACGATGCAGACACTGCGTGCCGGTGTCTGCATCAAGTTTGTAGATATGACCTTTATTGTGTTCAAATAAGTCCCTCTATACCCATTTTTAAGGTTTTTTATCATAAATGGATATTGAGCCTTGCCCTACTTCTTTTCTGTATGTATTGATATGATAATATGAGATTTTTATACTTCATTTTGTTAACGTGGTGGGTCACATTGACTGATTTGTAGTTGTTGAGCCATCCTTGCATTCATGGAATAAATTCTACTTAGCAACAGTATGTGTCCCTTTAATGTATTGTAAACTTCAGTTTGCTAAAATTTTGTTGATGACTTTTGCATTTGTGTTCAACAAGGATATTGGAGTGTCATTTTTTTCTTATTTCTCATGGTGCCCTTGTCTGGTTTTGGAATCAATATAATGCTGACCTCATATAATGAGTTTAGAGTGTTCCTCCTTCTTTTCAGACGAGTTTAAGAAAGGTTGGATTCATTCTTCTTTGAGTGTTCTGTAGACCTCGATAGTGAAGTCATCTGGTCCTGACTTCTGTGTTGGCGGTGAGTGGTTGATTACTAATTCAGTCTTCTTATTAGGAATTTGTGTGTTCAAATTTTTTACTCCATCATTATTCAGTCTTGGTAGTCTGTGTGTCTCTAGGAATTTATTCATTTCCTTTTTTAACTTTTTTATTGTTATTCAGGCACGGTTGTCTCCATTTTCCCCACCACTCCCTCCCCACCCCAGCCATCCATCCCCACTTCCCACCCTTGATCCTACCTCCTTTTGGTTTTGTCCATGTGTCCTTTAGAGATGTTCCTGAAAACGCTTACCCCTTTTATTCATTTCTTTTAGTCAAACTTTTAATGTCATTCAGAGTTACAATGCAGGACTTCTGGTATACTAGTTGATACATCTTTACAATATGGATCAAATGATGTTATAACATCTTAAAATAGTTATTTCCATACAGCAAAGCATTTGCTTGGGCTTTTGTAGGTAGGATGAAAAAATAAGCAAAACTGAGTTGATATCCTAAAGAAAAAAAAGATATATTTAAAGAGATATAACACTGGTCATGATTAAGGCAGAAATATTCCATTATCTCTATCTCCATTTATTTATTTTTATTTCTAAGTTTATTTACTCTGCATATTAACATGTAGTAACAAAGATAAGCCAGAAAATTGTTAAAGTGAATGGAAGTTTTAGGTATATAAGATTGTCAGAATACATAACACATAACTCAAAGGCAATTGGCTAATGCATTCTTATAATTGTTTCCACTTTTTAGATCAGGAGGGATGGAACATTTTTAATTGCTTTTTGGAGCAGAATTTCACTTAGATAATAGAGTTTAATTATAATATTCTTGAACATAAAAGGGAATGACAGTCATAACATCCCAATGTAGCAGTCAAGACGCAGCAGGTGGGTAAGAAACACAACAGCCAGCATGTCAGCAAGAAACAACACTTCTGTGACCATGGAAGCATATGGAAAGTAAGCACATAAGACGAACACAACAATAGTAGGGTGTAGTAGTTTCAATGTGGTTAATTAGCTGCATTCATGCTTAAGTGATACAGAGATTACATCACAGCCTTCTTTTTGAACAGTTGTGAACATGCTGCCATGATGTCCCTGGTAGAAGTAAAATTGTATATGATGTGTCCCACCAACTCAGAAATCATTACAGTACTGTCCATTTGATATGAGAACTATAAAAATGTATATTTATTTGACTTCATTAAAAACATTATTCAAATTACTAGTCTTTTAAAGGTTAACCTAATAATTTTCATATTATTTCATTGAAATAATGAAATAATATTTATATTGCTATTGAAGCTTGCGTGCCTGAAATCATCTAATAACAATATTTTTTTTTCAAATTAAAGACACCTGATTTCTTTATATGATTTTTTTCAGTTTTACTTTTTAATGTATTAGTTTCAGAGAGAGAGAAGATGGATGGAGGGGAGAAAGAGAGAAAGATCACTTTGTTGTTTCATTTATTTATGCATTCATTGGTTGTTTCTTGTATGAGGAGGTGCCCTGATCAGGGATTGAACCCTGATTCAATCCCAATCCCAGGGCTCTAACTACCTGAGCTAGCTAGCTAGAGCCTATATACCATCCATTTTAACTTTGATCTTGATGGTTTCTTCTGTGAGGTCCAGCAGAAGTAATGCCTGCTTGAGTGTGGTTGGGAGGGTAATAATATGGATATAACAATTTATGGTTTTAATTTGGACATTTCACCTAAAATGTCATATAGTATTCTTCAGTATGATATTGTTATATTACAGAGTTGCATGTTTAGGATTTTATAATAAAAGATTTTGTAATAGAAAAGGGGCATTATTTATGCTGGACCCTGTTTATTAATGATTCAAATGCACTCATCCCCAAGAAATTACAATATTTTATCTTACAAAAATAAAGATAATGTAATAAATGAAAAAAAATAGTGATTATGTTTATATTGTACAGTACATGCACACAAGCAATTCATTATTTTATAGAATCTTTCAACAATTTGGTAATGAGCTTTTGCCTTCAATGTACACACACAAGCAACATAGATCTATTTATCTATATAAAGTAGATTTTATATCAATGACATTACATTGTTTTGAGCGTCTAAAATTACTCTGTATTGTTATTAAGCTATTCTAACAAGGATTAAAGTAAAACCATAATTGAAATCATGCCATTCTAATTTTGAATCAAAGTAATTTTAGAATAAAGTCGGCCTTTGGCTTGATGTTTGTTCTTTCTTACTATCGTCATCAATAATAATTCATCCCCAGTGAAAAGGATGCTATTAGTCACCTCTGCAAATGGGCCTCTCATTCAGTCTGATGGCATTTTTACAGAATTTTCAAGGCCCATTTGTTTCTCCCTCGATAAAGCTGACTACTTTCTCAAACGTGAGTACCTACCACTTAGCAAAAACAATGGTAGCTAACAGCACAGCTTTTATTTGTTTCTCTGCCTTCTGGGATTAATTATTTTAAATTAGTTCTTAATTTTTTATTTCTTCTATTTTTTTCCTGCACTCCCTAAGTGCCAAATCAATGTACCGTCTAGTTTAGCAGAAGAAAAGAGGGTCTTTCCTTCTTATTCCCTCACTCTCAGAAAACTCTCCTGGGCTGAACTCGCAGTGACTGTGCCTGAACATGCTTCTCATACCTTTACTACAAATTATTTTTCTTTTCTCCTCTCATGGTGCAGGACTCAGGGACAGGCTGAGAAGATGGTTAGGTGATAAGGGACTAGACTTTTATAGTGTTTCTGTGTCATAATGTGATTAGCACAGATCCAAGGGTTTGGATTCATCTGGTCTTATAATGGAATTTAATGTTACATTGAAATAAAAACTGCAGTCATTGATTTACCTAAACATGCTCAGTCTACACATTTCTACAGTTTCCTGGAATGAAATGGCATAGGATTGTTCAGATAAAATAAGATGAACAGGAAATAGTTCATTGATTTTCTTTTCTGATCCTGGTCACGGACATTTTGGCATGAAGGAGCAGCTGTCAGCCTGAGAACTTCTGTGATAATGAAATTCATTTAAAATGTGGAACTAAAATATTATTAGTATGAGAGTCTGTTTAGTTTTCTTTGGGTTATAGGCATTTGGGAAAACCAAAGGTTTTTGAAGTGTTCCAATTAAATAAAAAATAAAATAACAAAAACCCTGATAATAATGAGATACAAAACCAATGCATTTTTGTTTGTTTTCTTACTATAGAAGGGTTGAATTTTCCATTTGGGAATTGAGGGCAGTTTTAATATTTTATGACTTATTTGATGTACATTAAGGGAAACAAAAACAAAGGACAGAGCAGCAGTAAGAGCGATATTAAAATCACAGCCTTTCTTCCACCTCAAAGCCTGTTCCAACTTTTGAAAATCATCCCTGCTTCCAACCCACTTCCATGGATCGAGGGTTTCACTTCAAGCATTTATTTGGCAGTGCGTGACAAAGAATCATTAAAAATATGTGTGTCTGGGAAAGACAAAATTGTTTAGTATGGGTCTGTGTGAATTTGAGAATATGGTCTTAGTCATACATTAAAAAAGCTTAAACTCAGCTGTGAGAACAATACTACCTTTCTCTTTGCACATTACAGTATCGATATGGCACAGATGTGATGGAGAAGTTGAACATGAAATACAGACAATAGTTTCATTACTGTGTAGTGACACTATTAATATAAAGTATTTAAAAGAAGAACTTGAGGAGCAGACTTAGGAATAGAATCTATGTAGCAGAAAAAATTTATAGAAAGGGGACTAGACTCAATACCTGGAAAATAAAGAATGCTTAAGAATTGGTTTTTACCATCATGGCAGAAAATAATGTAAGAGAGGATTTGATTTGACTGCTTAGTAAGAATTTTAAACAAAGACAATATGTCCACAGGTTGAAACAAAAAACATGAGAGATTTTAGAACAATTTAAAAGGTACATGATAGGCAATCATTCAAAATGTACCCAACAAGTCCCTGTATCTCGATGTATGTACAGAATAGTTACTTTGCTTTGGGCACGTCCAAACTTTAAACATGCACCTAAGACTTACAGTGATCCACTAGAAGAAAGACTTGAGGAATTGATATTTTATAGAATTTATTATAAATAATTACATAACAAGAATCATTGTTTATTTTTGTGACATTATGGAAAGAAATCACAGTTGGACTTCTTTTCATGGAAACCTGAGCATTTAGAAAGACTTATGAGAGGTAAGAGGATGTTGAGTAGAAGTTTTGCTTGAAAGAAAATCATTCATGTTGAAGCAGATGAAATTGCCAGTGGGCTTAATTTGTAGCATAGGAAAAGCAACAGGGATCATAGGGCACTGCTGAGGCTAATCTTGGGGTAAAAAGAGTTCCAGAAGAAAGAGACTGAATCACACTATGGCACAGCTTCATTATTTCAATCAAAGGAATGATTATTTAGTTTATTATCAATTTAATGAAATAAAGATTACCCAATATCCAATGATGTAAACAGTAATGAAAGGAGGGAAATGTTCTAAGGCATGTTAGGAAAATACACACAGACACATATCTGTAAAAGGAAAAATTAAGATTAATAAGTATAAACTGATTCAATTGTTTATTGTGAATGCAAGTCAGCCATTGCTTTTCTTTACAAGTATTATATTTTTTACTAGACATTGACAGTAACCAATAAGTAGCAGATATTGAGGATTGTATATTCTGTTGCACCTTGTTACCAGGTTAAAATAACCCTATACCTGCCATGTTTGTGGACATTTATTAACAAGTGGGCACAAAATGGCCTTGTAATTTCTTGTCTATACTTGGTGAATATCCATCTTGCTGTGCTTTAGGATATTCTGATAAACACACACACACACACACACACACACACACACAACTTTGAGTCATTTTATTGGAGTGAATGTTACCACACTGACTGTAGGCATAGCGATTGGTTCCTCATCTTTTAGAGATAAGACCACCGAGGGACCAGAGTGAAAGCACAACTTTTTAAAGGTAAATGCAGAAGCCCTCAGGGTCTGCATCCTTCTATACGGAGGGGGAATGAACATACCTACAATATCTCAACCAGTCCACATACCTTTGTCATCACCAATTCTATTAAAGAAAACCCACATCTAAATTTAATTTTACAAATTAGAAAATCAATGGAGATGATCATAAAAAAAAGATATATGACCCTCTCCTATAGCCACCTCCCAGAAAGTGACTTTTTAATTCAATGCAAGCTGCTCACCCTTGGAGTATGCATTACTGAATAAGGAAAATAACTCATCTAGGTTGTAGATCAAATTAATACATAATGACAAATTGTCTGTGCTGAAGAATTCTAAATTACTGACATGCTAGCATTGAGCCATGGGCTTTGAGTACTAGTGGTTACTACTGACTTGTTTTTTTGTTTTCTATTGAACATTTAAATTAATAAGTGCAACCAATTATCCATGTCTTATTTGTACTATTTCTTTTCAAGTCTACCTGTATGAATTGGTGCTTGAAAGGAAATCCTAGTAGTCAAGACACTGTATTAGAAAAAAGTGACTATTTGTTTACCTAGTGTCCTTCTCAATGCCCCATGCAATCAGGATGACCTGAATCTTGAGGTACTCTCCTTCCCTTTACCTAACTCCAGATGGCTAGGTCTCTAAATAATGCAGTTTAACAGTGAACTCTACAGTATTATATAAACTATGAAGACTGCTACATTTACAACAACCTTCTTTACAAAGATATTTATTTCTGTGAGTCAGTATTAGTCATAAAGTTCCTTGCTTATGATTAGTTTTAAATTATACACTCTGGATTTAAAAGTTCCTGTTATTCAGTTCTAAAATAAGATCTCTGGTTGCTTTTATTATAGAATGGTATTTAGCAACCACATTATAAGATTTCAGTGTGCTCATTGTTACAGGTTTGTCACTGTTACTAGACCTACTCACATAAGAAATCAATGTTTTTGAAATAAAAAATGTATACTAACAGATATATTATTGTTCTTCATCTACCTATATGTTAATATATGTACACATAATGTTTGTGTGTGTGTGTAAGGGGGAAATTTTCCTCTATACTTCTAGGTTTGCCTTCCTGATCAAATAATTGCATTAACATAAGGCAGATTAATAGAAGAAAAATGAAGATAATTTCATATATGCAGGTACCCCACAGGTAAAAGGCTCCCTAGCATTCAGGCGGATTATGCTTATCTGTCAACCTGAGCGAAGGAGAATGGTAGAGGTGGGTGACTGCAAAAGGAAAGAAAATAGTTCACAGGAAAATGGGAAAAGCAAAGGTTTAGTAAACGAATGTTTGCCGTGTCATACAAACACAAAGGTACACAGAAAAGAAAATGAACAAACAGGCCTCGCTGAGGCTCCCCAGTCTATCACACCTAGATCACATTCTTAATAGTTATCTCTGGTGATAGCTCCATCCTTGCAATAGGTCCTCTATCTAAAATGTTTTAGGCACTTAAGACGCAGGTGGGAAAAAAAGACAACAAC
>CM052539.1:179407687-179442112 GCA_028533065.1 Trachops cirrhosus | reverse complement strand
TGCATAGGGATCTTTTACAAAGCGATCAAAAAATAGAGTGGAAATATGAACAGAATTACTAATCGTTTGCTTGGTATGTTCAAAATTATATTTCAGTTTATACTTGCATTTTAAAAGAAAAAGATCAACAAGTAAATGATATAAATAAGCCCAATTGTTTCCTGTAAAGAAGAAGTATCTGCTATATTGTTTCTTAAAGCATCATTAACTCTATATGTGTATGTGTATGTAGAGACACACACATACACATATATCCATATGCACACACATATAGACATGCAATGGACCCAATGTACAAGGTAAATAAATAATACTAGAATGTGAAAAATATTAATAGCATATATTAAATAACACTGTGGGGTAGTTCAAGACATGGCCCTTGCCACCACCCATGATGAGGGCTGGCCAGGGGTCCCCTGGACAGAGGGAATGTGTATTGTTTTGGGAATGGACTGTAACTCCCTCCCTATCTCCTTCTGGGAGTGGCATCTTGTCCTGTGACTACTTCTTGCTGCAGGTACACACTGAGGTAATGTAGCTCTGGTCACAGGCAAGTTTCTGCAGCCTGGACCCCTGATGCCTTTGTCTGGGACCTGTTGTAATTAGCCTCAGACTGAAAGAGGCGTGGTCTCTCTTGCACCGTGTAATGTCATAAACAGCATGTCCACATTGGCTAGTCCACCGGGTGTTTTTTTTTTTTTTTCCAGTATCATGAGCACTTAAGAAGATCCCTGGTTTGGGGCTCCTGTGCTACAAACACTGTAAATTTAAAAGCACTTTCTTATTTTGTTACTTAATAATTGTAAATGAAGACATATAATTTTGTTTCTACCTTTCTGAGTTCATGGCTGAAATCCCTGTAATCAATATAGATTAACAAGAGAAAAAAGAAGTTTGTTAACACGTATACCTCATATGTGTTGCATGTATGCCTCATACATTGTTACATGCATGCATTGGAGATGCCCAGGAAAAACTGGGTAACTTCCTGAGATGGCCTAAGCACCAGCGTAAATACCATCTTCAGCTCAAGACAAAGGAGACAAGGGTGTGGAGGGGGCCAGTTACAGGGAGAGCACCCGGAAAGGAAAGGCAAACAAGGGCTGGGTTTTTACACAGACTTAAGCCTGTGCCTTTTTTATTGGTAAGATTCTGTCGTGCTTTAGAATCATCTTCCTTTTTCTGTTTCAGAGAGGGGAATACACTTACAAGTGGACATTTCCTCTGTAATGTAAATTTTCCTTACAAAAGTGTAACTTCCGCTCTGTTTCCACATCTCCTCTGTCTCTCAAAACAAGTCAGCACAAAATGCCCCTTATGCCTAAGAAGCACATGTGGGCACGGCGCGTTCTACTTCCCTTCATGACATTAACACTTCAGGAAATCCCTGTTATTTTCATTATCTAGGCTGGCTAATGTCCTAAACTGCTTGAAAAGTGATAGGTGTTCTTTGAGAAGTCTGTTAAAGTAAGAATTGTGTGTGTATGTGTGTGTGTGAATATATATATATACACACACAATTACACAATAAATATATATATTTCAATATACAACAGTGTCATGATTGTGGAGGGAGGGGGTAGGTGGAGGTGGAAAAGGTTATGGGGAGATAAATGACAATGAAAAAATAAAACACTTTTTTAACTTTAAAAAATATGTTCATATGTGCTTATAAATGACTAATTATAAACTTAGTTTTGAGAACTTACAAGTATGTTTCCCAAAAGAGTAACATGAACAAACAACTAAAATCATTTACTTGTATTTCCTGATCAGCCACTGATGGAAAGATCAATCCATGTATTTATGAGTGGCAGTTTCTAGTCACAGAGTCCTGGCCACACAGGATGCCCCTGCACGTGCACCTACCAGCCGACCTTGACCCCCTCTCCTCCTCATTCTGTTGCCATAAGTATCAATACATGTAAAAATATAAAATTTAGTATATCAAATATGTCAAAAGTCTCTTACATGAACATCTTTAATCTGTGACTTGGCTGTCTCTTCTATTTCTCTGTGTAATACAGTATGTCAAAGTAAATCCATATAATTGCACTATATATTATATATCATAAGAATATCATTAATAGTGTGAAGAATAAGGTTGTATTTATACCTGTCCCTGTCTGTCATTCTCTATATCTCTCTCTCTTTGTAAAATATTTGCCTAAAGAAAATTTTCACAGGCTTTAATGGGTATTTTATTCTTAATGTTTGAAACTGTCATTTAAACTCTTCAGAGTGCCTGGAAATTTGCCTTGACTTACTAATTAAAATAATTTCATTTATTTTTGATGAGTGAGTAGATAGACAAGTAGACACCAAATTGTGAAGTGCAAATCAGAACCTGTTTTCCTATTATTTTAATCAACAGTTATTTGAAATATTCTCAAACACATTTAATGTTGTTGTTTCTAGATCAGGGTCTCTAAGTTTAACTTTGTGGCATTGAATAGGACATATTTTAAAGAGAAAGAAACATAGTTACTATTGGAAAGAATAAATAATGAATGTACATTCACACAGCAAGGAGACAGCCACCACTATGCATAACCCATGCGAAAAGCTATGTGACATTAAAAGTCACTATATAATTTTGCAAAACTGCAAGTGACCATAAATACTATAAATTAAGAAAATTGAAAGGTTATGTTTATTTAATGATTTTTTGTCAATTGAATGTGAACTCAGGTATGCAAAATTATGAAAATACATGTGTTATTAAATTTCCAAGGTCATGTAAAATTTATTTGCTCATTCAAGCTCTAACTATTGAAGCTACCTATCACAAGCTGCTTGTTGTACATTTTCCGAGTTAATCCAATGGAACAACTTGCCTCAAATTTTACATTTTGGCTTTCCATGAATTTCTGAATTATTTCAAGTTAGAAAGCCAGTTTTAGGAAGATAATATCTTTCCCCAAGGATATTAAATCTATATCTTAAAAAAATCAGTAGGGAGTATTCATTTTGTAGTATTCTGTTTCTCACTGAAATAGTGGCATGTGTCTCAATGGCCACACTTGGGTTCCCTGCTGCCACTATAAATGGATAGAAAGCCATTCCCATGGTGGAAATAGCTCTAGGACTGACATTTCATTAAAATGCAGGGAGCTGGTATTCCTCCAAATACAACAAAACTAAATGCTTTCACCCTATTCCCCACGTCTTCTAGTAAGACTCTCGAAGGGAGATAGGAAGTGAAATGCGGATTAGGTTAATTCAGGACAATTTTCTTCTAATTGTAATTTTTTAGCTATCATATAAAATTGCATCTAGGCACCTGATGGCCTTCAGACCTAATGTTCTTGAACATTATGATATTTGTTAAAGGTCCAAAATATTTCTGAATTATAAGTAAAATATCTAATTCAAACTAATATTTTCTTCTTAGATTCAATTTACTTATCTCTCACTTATATTAGTTAGAGTACATATGTGGACATGGAAAATTAATTTGTTGATAAGAAAATAATATTTCTCCTCAATCAAAACTTAGTTTCTAGAGTTATTTGACTTTACAAGTTGCCTTTATAAAACAACCAATTATCCTATATTTCTCTAAGCACAAATGAACCTGTCTTCTTGTCTTTTATCCATGTGTATGTTGCTTTAGTAAACATACTGTTTCACATGCAATGCTGCAATGAGCAGGAAGATCCTGCATTTTTTTCCTGACTGCCAGGAACGGAAAGTTTCACAGTATGCAAAGCATAAATTATTTTCTCGGTCTCATTTTGCAGCCAGCTCATGAAACAGAGTGTATCTTATTCAGCAGATCTTATCTTTTCGTTTTTCTTGTTAATCAGTGATTTTTTTCAATGTATTCAGATCATTTATTTATTACTCAATGTAATTAAAAGTTATTATAAACCCATGTTGTTATTCACACATAAAATAATCCACACAAAATTGTGAGCCTTAGAAAGGCTGACCATTAGTTACTCTTATTTTTTGTCGATGGATCCTAATGAAGAATAATAGGAAGTATATTTGAATTGGATAACCAAGTGAGTTTCAATGGTAAATATCTAATCATTTGGTAAAGTTTATCTGTTAAAACATTTCATCAAACTCACCAGATATTTTCTCCTTTAAAACTCTGTAACTTATTTATTACACAAAGGGGAATGACAGGGGTGGAGGAGAGGAATTCCATGTAATGAAAATAACTTATGTTTAGTTGTCTTCTATTTTAAGTCTGTACATCCTAAAATAAAAGTTGCCATGTTCACAGCATTTTGAAAACAAATCAAGTAATTTAACTAAAAATATGATAGACTTTCCTCATTAAACAGAATTTCTCTACAGAAGCTGTAAAAAGTTATAAAATTTAAAACTGGTCATTTAATACTGTTTGGAGATTACTTTGGAAAAACTGATAGGTCATTGCATGACCATGTTCTGTTTATTTATGCTGCTGTATTCGATGCGACTGAGGGTCTGGTTCTTACCGCTTTCCCCCCATTCTCAGTTTCTCACCCCCCATGTACATCAAGGGGGCGACACAAGATCCAACTGATTTTTATTTTATAGTGTTTAATGAAAAATTACCACTATTCATTTACTGTGTTAGATTAAATTCTGTATAAGCATTGATCATGGAAACATTTGTTAAATATATACAAATATATTTATCACCAGATATACAAGAGTAGTTTAAACAGCATTGCTCTCTTCTTCTCAGTGTATAATTTACACTGTAAAGTGAGCATCTTTAGTGTGATTTTGCAAATTGCCATAGTCCTTTCTAAAACTTGCAATGTTCTATCTTCTGACAGCTCATAGCTCTCAGTTGTGAGCAACACAACTGATATTTGCTGCTTGAATGGACTGAAAAACAACTACAAAAGGCCAGTGACCAACCACTATCAGACCTTGAAGTACACGGTCATCACTGACCCTGATGAACGGGATACTTACGTAGTGATTTGTGCACAGAAGAAATAGTTGTGAAGTTTGTGCTGTATGCAATTAATCACAATTAATACACATAGGTAATAAACTTGAACCATAAACTATTTTGGGGGACAGCTTTTAATGAACTAACAATGGTAACTGGAATTTGTAAACATTAGCACCATGCAAATAGAGGGCTGTCTGTATATAATTTCAGACGGAAACAATATTAAAAACCTGAATCTACATTATTTTGTGTTCTGTGTACTCCAACATGACCCCCAAACAATAATAATATATATATTTTCTCTATTGAAAGAAAAGGAGTTTTTATGGACAGTTAGTATTTTCTTCATGTCTCTAAACCTATCTCAAATGTGTTACTGTGTGCTACACACTTTTTTCAATGTCTAATTAATCTTAATTCCTACATTAGTTAAAATCGATGTGCGTATATACCAGAGCTGTATGACTGTGTATATCATAGGTACCCTTGTCAGGGTCACAATGGGAACAGGAAGAGAAAATTATTCTTCCACTCTCATACTACTGTGCTTTGTTCTTAAATCATTGTAATAGGTCACTGGGGAGTGTAACTTATGAAGAAAATGTTTCCTCTAGTGGAAACAGACTTTTTGATACATAGAGTGGCTTTAGTCATGAATTAAAAGTACTCTCCTGAGGTTTGGTTTATTCAGTTTCCTTGTAGGGTCCACTCACATAAAGTGTCATATGGCAGCGGGGCCTCAGGTGATGTTTGAAAATGTTGGACAGTCATCAAGCAGCATGCTCATATCAAAATTCGAGATAAACAAGGCCAAGATTAAGGAGTCTGAGAAGCCAGGAAACCAATGGTCAGGTCGCAAGCCCAGGTAAGATGGTGAACAGGCAAATGCAGCAACAGCTCTCAGGTGCCAAGGTCCCTGCTTCTGCTCTGCAGCCTGCACTTCACTTAGTGCTGACTCCTCTTCTTTAAAGTCTCTAAGGCTAATGTCACTGATGATACAGCTCGTACTTCAGAAATAATACAAATAAAAAATCAGTAAATAATGCATTGTTACATTTCTGTTACTCTGTATTTAAGAAATTATTAATTAGGAGCCAAAGTTGCAGAAAGTTGCTGGCACATACTGCTCGTTATAAGTGAGCTGAAAACAACTGGGCCGCATATAAACTAAGGATTTACCAAAAATTAGAAAAAAAAAAAAGAAATTCCATTGCTACTACCAGCTACTGCTGCAACACTCTACATCTTCCCAAAACGTATAAAGTGCCCTGAGAGGAAGAAGTGAGCAAAGATCTTGGAACAGGGTTCTTTTATCATCCTAAGAAAACAGTTGTGGTTCTTCAGAGCTTTAAAATAAGGGAAGTGCTTTCCCTCCTTTCCTGGTTCAGACAAGGAGAAGCAGAGCCACATAAAGATAGATATTTTTAAGAAGATAAGACCAATATCTTGGTTCCTGTTTAGTTTCCCAATAGGGTCTGCAATATAAGACACTGGCATTTTTGGAAACATCTAGATATGTGACTCCTGCATTTGAGAAAGGTTTGAAACAAGACTGATTGACGTATGCTTCTTCCCAAGAAGCAATGGTTGAAGAATAACTCAGCTTCCCTTGTCCATGCTTGAGCTCTGGAACTTTTGGTGCCGTCAGCAACCCCAGCTCTCTCCTCAGTATTGGCCACTCTTCATTTCGCTCCAACACCAAGGTCAGCACTGGGATGTCTTCCTCTCTCTGAGTGACCAGGACTCCTCAAAACAATTTGTATGACCTTCCAAACCATAAAAGGTGTTTCTTTCTACCTCCTTTGTCTATATCGGGTATGGTTTGTATTATGTGACAAAAGGATACATAAGTGTCGGTGTCTTTTCAGGTTTCCCTTACACCTCTTCATTAAGAAATATTTTTCACCAGCAAACAAAACTCCTGCACTGGATGGCTTCGGATGTAAACTTTACTAAAAACTCCAAGAACTAACACCTACTCCTCTCAAACTACTCCAAAAACATTCAAGAGGAAAGGAAGACCTCCAAACTCATTTTATGGGATTATCTTAATCCAAAAACAAGAGAAAAACCCTATAAAGAAAAAAATATATATAGGCCAATTTCCCTGATGAACATAGATGAAAAAATCCTCAACAAAATACTAGCAATCCAAATCTAGCAATACATTATAAAGATTCTATAGCATGATCAAGTGGGACTTAATCTGGGGATGTGAAGCAATAACAAATTAGTAAATGTGACACACCACATAAACAAATTTGAAGAAGATACAGATAAATGGATGAGAAAAATTAATATTGTTACCATGTCCATACCACTCAAACCTGTAAAATATATTCAAAGAAAAACAAGTAAATTTACCAATAAAATTGCATTAAAAGTTTACCTCAATTATAATTCAAGAAGTGAAAATTAAATTAAAATTCAAAATATGTACTTTATAGAATTAAAAAACCAAATATTTTGTGATATCAAAATGTTTAGGAATATTTAAAATACTTTTATTTTTACATAAAAGTATTGTACAACTACACTTATATAAGATTCAAGTTAAATAAATTATACTTTAGGTCTATGATCAAATATAGGACCACCTGAAATAGTCATGGCTTCAGCTCTGCAGGCTCAGGATTTAGATGGCCTAGCTTTAAATCCTCATTTTCACGTTTACTGTGAGTCCAAGACCAAGTTATTTGTTTGCATGAAATTTATTGGGGCAACACTGGTTAATGACTTTATGTAAATTTCAGGTACACAATTCTATAATAAATTTCTGTACATTTTGTTGTGTGCACACCACACAAAGTCTAATCTCCTTCTGCCATCATATTTTATAAGGGGATGGGGATGAGAGAGGGGAGTATAAAGCGGGTAGAAGGGATCAAAAATATGGTGACGGAAGGCCGATTTCTTAATGTGTCTGCAACTCTGTGTCTTCCTGAGTAAAAGGCGATGACTGATGAAAATATCCATGTCCAACTGTCTTGTAAGGTGGCTATAACCATTAAATGTAATAACACAAATCATGGCCGAGAACAGTTTCTGACTCATCCTTAACACTCAGTATATCATATTTATTGTAAGCATGCTACAGAAATTTTGGCAAAAGGAAAATGCATTATGCATTTTTAATTTTTCAGTAAAAAACAGAATAAAGAGTATAGTAACTCTTTTTTAATACCAGAAGGAACAAAATATTATAGGTGTTTATATTTTAAGGTATGAAGTTTGAAGTTATTTTAATTACCTTTCATAAAGTAAATTTGCAGTAAAATTATGAATATGGTTCAAATAAACCCCCCAAAACTCTAATTATTTTAAAAGTAACAATGTCACTGATTATCAGTTTGATAAATGTTAAAAATAAAGCACAAATATAAATTTAAAATTGAAGTTATAAGACCTTTTAAAACTTAAGTAATTAACTTGATCTATAATATTCCAATTACACAATTTTTGATATCAGAATTATTTAGTACAGCTATCAGTAATTAGAGGGAACTATTCTGCATGGTATGGAGAATGTAGCCCAGACCCTGATTCATGAAACTGACGGGCAGTGAGGTGGGCACAGAGAGCTGGGCCCACGGATAGGTTTTCCTGTGGGAAATCAGGCCTGCATTGTACCTAGGCTGCTATGAGACTTGCTTTTGCTAAAATTCCCTCATCCTGAATTGAGCAAATGTTTACCGCACATCTGTACATTTCTAAAGTAATTTCCTAAAATCTGTGCTAAACCTCCCAAGTATGCAGCACAACCAGTTCAACCACTTTTCCCCTTGATCTGCAACATCCTTCTCTTTGAAGTAGTTAGCAACATTCTTTCCTTTGTTATCTGTAAAAGGTGATTACCTACAGTGAACCTGTGCATAATAAATGAGGGCCATCCTCAATGTAATGTGCCCAGAAAAGCAATAAAAGCCTGTCCAGGCAGGGGTTGGGGCCTCTCTCTCACTTAGAGAATGGCCATGCCATCCCTTTTTCTCCACGGGACTTCTGTAGTCCATGTGAATTTGTTCATTGCAGCCACAACACACGGACCTTGTGGGCCAGGGTCCGAATCAAATAATAAACGTAATCTGTTCTATTAATCTCTACAATTTAAAAGGAAATATTTTTAAAAGAATATGAATAAAAGAACAAAAATAACTTGTTAGGTACTCAGAACTTGGGCCTGGGTTCCCACAGATTGCAGAAAACACTTTTTGCAATCTGCTTCAAATATCAATTTTTTAATGTATAATTCTTTTCAAGAAATAAAGACCAGAATTAGTCACATTATAATAAGACCAAAATGCAAATTACCACCATGCTTTTTAATTCTCGGTACTACAGCGTGAGATGAAAATGTGCACTTTCTTAGGTTCACACCATTTTCTGTAGAATAACTCTACTTAACTCACAAATAAAACACAGAAGAAGGAAAAAATAATGCAATGGGCAATAAATTTCTTGAGAGGTGGTAATCAGAGCTCAGCTCAATATACTGGAGCTCAGGCAGGATGAAGAAAGTGAAAAACCATTCAAAACACTTCTGCCCACTGCATTGGTCAGCATGGAGAAAATAGTAATAGGCATGCAATGTGCCATAATTCCAGTTCCAAAATTTGTTCCACTATTAAATATGATTTTGAATTATTTCTCAATGACTTTTAAATATATATTATATTTAAATTGCACAGCTTTACAGTGTTTCTCATTTTCTCTGCTGTGGTTCTTTTCCATGTAGCTTTTCCATGTACATTGCTGGCTGCCTGGTGTTTGTTGTTACAGCTACTTCCCATATTCCTCATGTCTGTGCATTATTTTATTGGATGTCCTGGGAGGAAGAAATTTTAATAGCTCTTATTTTAACTATGTTCTTTATTTTCATTTTGTGCTAAGAATTTACATATTTTAATATATTATCATAGTTTATGCTAGAATATTTCAATTTTGATAATTATTTTTCTATTGCACAATCTATTTTTATGGAATTTTGGGGATAAGATATTTGAAGTTGTCATCTAAAAAAAATTGATTTATTTTAATCACATCACTCTACTGTACAACAGAGTTCAAAATTAATGTCAGGTAGAAAACTTTTGAATCGTTTTGTTGTTGTTTTTCATAGAAAAAGACAACAAACATTTTTAGATGTATGTTTTTCTTTCAAGATAAAAGTTAGTTAAAAAAATCCATGAAAGTATATATATATATATATATATATATATATATGTGTGTGTGTATATATATATATATGTGTGTGTATTTGTAAACATTTACACAATTACATTGCTAATGGACAATGACAATAGATTATTTTCATTGAAAATATTTTAATGGTGATGAAATGTATACTCTAAACTGCTTACTAAATGCAATTCTAAAAAGAAAAGCAACAATAAACCCATTTAAGACCTGATACATGTTAGATGAATACTTGAAAAAATATATAACTTGGTGTTGCCAAGAAAAAAATTATCTATATAAGAATTCCAGTTTTTGTGAACAATTACAAACTCACAAAAATATAACATTTTATAAATGGAACTTCTATGCACCTAGTAATTATATTATCCACAAGTGGGAATCATTTTTATGACTAGAAAATCCAAATAAATGGTGATTTAACTGTTGATGTACAGATACATTTGCTAACACTGCCCCTTGCTCTTAACTGCCCTATGCTCTTCTTTCAACGCAACTTAGTATCTTAATCTTTACTTTTGGAGAATATGGCATTGCAGGGCTCAGGAGTTAGGGATACATCTGTGAATGTAAGGCATATTTAATTTAAACAATGTGTTGAGCCCTTCTTAAGAAAATATGATTAAACACCACTACTTTTGAATGTTTCCTCTGCTTTTCTTTAGCATCAATAATTAGAAATAACCTTAATCTTATTAAAAATCAGAGAAATTGCCTGCATAATCATTTAATTTGAAATCTTAAAGTATAATTAAATTTTGATTCTCCATCATTCTTACATGACTGTGCATGTCTATGGTTTCTACTCATTCTTCATTTAAAAGTTATTTTATATTATAAATGTTGCTGTTCAAATTTGCTAAAGTTAAAGTATCTTTTATGTAGGTTCATTTTAATCATATTAGACATTTTATAAAGGGTTGAAAAAAGTATAGAGATTTTTCTCAGTATGAAACACCAGAGTATGATATTTTATAGTCAGTTTATTTTCATATAAGCCTAAAATATTAGTCATTACACAAACTCACTGACCAGAACAAAGTTATAAAATCACTAAAACATATATTTTGTAACATAAATTTTGTATTTTATAATTATTGTTCTTCCTATAGGAATTAATCACTCTGTGTGAATGTCTTTAAGTTTGTATGTGAAGACAAGTTATAAATCTGAATTGTTTTATAATAAATGTGGTCAAAATAACTATCATTAGTGATTTAGTTTATTATAATATTTCATTTTTATTCTTTTAGCCATCAAATATCTATTGTGTTTCCTGCAGTATATTGCTCAATTCTAGGTATTTTGGAGAGTAGGAAATTTTTAGGAACACTGTGATTTCTCTCAAAGAAATTATAGAACACTTTTTAAAATTTTTCATTTAAAGTATTTCTAGCTGGTGGGAATGCAGATTGGTGCAGCCACTGTGGAAACCAATATGGAGATACCTCAAAAATTTTTAATATATCTACCCTTCAACCCAGCTATTCCACTTCTGAAAATAGATCCAAAGGAACCCAAAACACTAATTCAAAAGAACATAAGCATCCCTGTGTTCATTGCAGAGTTATTTACAATTGCCAAGATATAGAAGCAGCCCAAGTGCGCATCAAAAGATGAGTGGATAAAACAACTATGGAACATTTACATAATGGAATCTTGTTCTGCTGTAAAAAAGAAGAAAATTTTACCCTTTGTGACAGAGTAGATCAGGAGTGTCAAACTCATTTTCTCAGAGGGCCACATCAGCCTCGTGGTTGCCTTCAAAGGGCCGAATGTAGTTTTAAGGCTGTATAAATGTAACTACTCCTTAACTAGGGACAAGGAGCTCTACATTTGGCCCTTTGAAGGCAACCACAAGGCTGATGTGGCCCCTGGTGAAAGTGAGTTTGACACCTGGCATAGATGGACCTGGAGACCATCATGCTAGGTGAAATGAGCTCATCAGAGAAAGACAAGTGCCATATGACTTTACTCATATGTGGAATCTGATGAACAAACTGAACTAACAAGGAAAATGGAGACAGACTCATAGATGGAAAGCAGATGACAGCTAGTTGGTGGGAGGTGAGGGTGTGGAAGGATTGAACAGAAAAAAAAGGACTCATGGACATGGATGACAGTGTGGAGATTGCAGGAGAGAGGGGGCTATATGGGGACTGCATCATAATGGAAAAAATACAAAAAAGAATAATTAAAAAAATAAACATCTCACTCTAGTAAAAAAAGAAAAAAATCACACTTGAAAAAAACAACCTTCTATGAAAATATGTGTGATTATAATAATAGCTTATGTAGATGTCTTTTAAACAAAATTCATTTATTTGGAAAACAATGTGAGATTCAATTTTGAATAATAAAATTGAATTCAATAAATTCAAAAATATACATTTTGCTATATCTCTACTTAGAGCATTTCATGTTTTTAAAACCCCAATTTATTTCCTAAATTAAAAAAAATGTATCAGTTATATTGTGTAGGATAATTTTTATATGCCCACTTATTTTCAAAGATATTATTTGGAAGTAAAATTCTAGATATTAATATATATTACATAATACTGTGCTAAATTAAGATGTATTTATGAAAAGTAAATTTATATATTGTTATAATAAAAATCATTATCAAGATCTTCTAACTCATGTTTGGGCCTTTCATTTTTTAAGGTTATGTGCATTTTCCTTATTATAGCAAAACTATAAAATTAAGCCAACCCAAAATGTTCTATCCCCATAAATTTGTTGCAGTCGAAAGTATGACAAAGAGTCTCATTAGTGTTTTGTCCTGTGAAAGGCCAAAAATTATGCATTTACATAATTATTCTGTATTGCTGCCCTAAGCAAATCTCTATTATAAATTCTCATATTTGTGAGGTTTGCAGTAAAGCATTTTAAATTCCATTTCAATATTGTAAACCTGTTGACCTTGAAAATGTACCAGGAGAAAAATTTACTTATCAAGTGAGAACTTTAAGGGTGCTTCTCTTTCACTTAGACTAAAACTGAAGAAGCTACAATATTACTTTATTCTGCTTTTCCTTATCTATGTTTAAGAACCAAATTTCAAGTTGAACATGAGGACTATTTTTCATTTAACCCCCAAATACATATAGAAAGAACATATTAATAAATTTTCTATCTTGCTTACCACTTTGCATCATCTGATGCTGTGATATGTTTCATATTTGTGTGTATTACATTTATTTATATAAATCAGAATAATTTCAGAAATTGGAAAATGCATTATTAGATTGAGTAAGAAATATTAAAATATTAAGAACTTTCTTCTCCCAGAATTATAGATTGAAATAGAAATATAACATTTTACTTATGCATCTGTGTGCTTAAAGGGACTGGTGAATGTGTTTATATGAAAAACCAAGTTGATAAATATGTTCATTCTATGTTTTATAAATAATAAAAATAAGTGGGACTAAGTGGACAGTGGAAGAATAAAGCAAAAAGTAAAGAGAAAAAGAGAGTGCCAAAAAAAAAAACAAAACCTCACGGAGATGAACAACAGTGTGGTGATTGCCAGGGAGGGGGTGGTGGAAAGAGGTGCAGGAAGGCACAGAGGGGATCAGTGGTGACGGAAAGAGACTTACTTCCCTTGGGGTGGTGAACATACAATGCAGTGTGAAGATTATCATTGTGGAATTGTGCACCTGCAACCTTTATAATTTTGTTAATCAGTGTCTCCCCAATAAATTCAATTAAAAGGAAAACAAACAAAATGAGAAAATGAAATAATTAGAAGGTAACAAAGGCATCAAAAGTAAGCAGAGAAAAATGAGAGCACACATGTATTGGAACACATACAAAATAAACACATACCCAACACAGGAAAGCACCAAGGGTGAGGTAAAGTGATAATGATCAGTGCTGCTGACTTAATGATGCTCTAATGACAGTTGTTAACTTCTGTTAAAAATGAGTCCTCCCTCTTGTTTAGAAATGTTGATTCTCCAAATAACAATGTTTGCACCTGGTGAAAATGAACGAGGCACTGAAAGGGAAGCTGAGCATTAATCTGAATATTTTAGGTAAACGGGCATTACATGAGAGAGGTAAAAGAAAGTTAAAGCTACCGGAGAGTGTCAGACATGAGTCCTGACTGTAGTCTGGGGATGACGCACTGATAAACCTTCTTTTCCTAACATGCCAGCAGTGTAGTTACAAAAGATGGTTGAAAATGATACTGAAACAAGCAACAAAGGTCCTTGAAATCAAAGCTGGGTCTTCCTCGTCACTAAGTAAATGTCCCACAAAATCATCTGACACTCTGGGTAAAACTGCAGGAAATATGGAGTAGGTTATCAGAGTGGAGGTCATGAAAAGCAGTCTCAGGTGGCATATAAATATACAAAGACCATAGCCTGTACTCACATTCCCTTCCTTATAGTATATGTACATGTATGTCTAAGCATGTGCATAAATTTTCCATTTTTTAAAAATTTTCATACCCACCAGCTTGTATACAGATTCCTATAAATTAATTTTCTTTTCTTCTTAATAATACAGTGTTTATTTGTCTTCCTTCTATCAAACCCTGAGCCAACAGCTTTCCCCAGGCTACCTAGGGAGGTACAAAAAAGGAACATACAGGGCAGACAAGAACTGTGGGTAGTCATGACGGCTCCTTGACATGGCAAAGAGGATGAGACAGGCCACCATCAGGCATAAAAGCCTCATGGCCTCTGAGAAGACGAAGCCCAGAATGGCACAGGGGATGATCTGTTGCTTCAAAGAAAAGTTCCTGCCATAATCAATGATGAGGCTCCCAAACATAGTCCCAGGTCCAGCTCCAGAACTCACCACCTTACTGTGGCAGCCCCGGTCCCAATAAACTTGGCTGCTATGTTCATGTCCATGTCCCTTGAAATGGTGCTTGTTTGGAAGCTGTGGCTAGAAATAAGTGAGGTCATGTGGTGTGGGGCTGCCAAGTGGAATTTTGGAATAGATGAATGTGAAGAATGGTGTGTAGATGTTGGACAACCAAAAAATGGAATATAGTGGACATTATTTTTTTCCTGCCCTTCATCTCTTTTTTTTCCTAACAAGAAAAGCCTAATGCCTATTTTTTCTACTGTGAGAATGATCACTTTGCACAATAGAGAATGTTGGTGGAAATGTGATTCAAGGTTGTTTTCTTTTCTAATTTTTTATCTATTTTTATTTTTTATTGATATATGATCCACTTCAGGCCTTATAAATGTCCTCTTGTTGCCTCTGTTTGCACATCACAAGAAGTGAAAATTGTACACTTGTCCCACTGCAAAATAACTTTCTTATCTTCATTATTCAGAAACAAGTTGTGTTTTGTCTAACCAAAAAATAAGGACATATTTCTTTTCCATCAGTGTTTATTGTGTTTATGCTTGTTTGAAAACAACAGATCCATAAAAAATAATAACTTCCTAGGGAATAAAGTCTCCAATTTCTTTTAACACAAGCAAAAACAGGTGCTCTTATATCCTCCTTTAAAGTTGTTCACTATATATTATTGCTTTCAGGTTTTTCAAACTGCATTTTTATTTGCATATAGTGAATATAATTACTCTTCTCCAGACAGCTTAATTTAATAAATGCATACAAATATACTCTGGTAAATTTGAAGCTCCTTTTTCTAGATTTTCTTTAAAATTACATTTCTTAGAAATGAATGTGAGACTTAAAAAATTTTGAATTAAATCAGTAGAGCATCTGGGATGGTATTATTTGATAAAAAATGAAGTTGCATTGGGCAGATCCTTTTAGAACCCCACCAGACAGTCATTTCTCTTTACTTATTTTTCAGAAGTCCAATTTTGTTTCTACAGCCAAGTGTCTACTCCAGGCATATCATTATAATTGTATTCCTTTTTGTTTAATCATTGATCTAGGCACTGTGTATGAACACCTCTGGCCAATGAGAGGCAAGTGGAACTTCGTAGCAGTGCTTCAGCAATTTTTTTTCTTTCATTTAAAGAGCAAAGCAAATGAGGGGGAAAATAAACCTGGACCAGCCCCTTCCACTTCTGCTTTTGGCTAGCGTGGGGAATAGTGAGGTGCTTTGATCTGCTGCAGCTATCCAGAGAGAATACACAGGGATGATGTTAGTAGACCAGAAGGATGAGAGGGCTTGAACTTGCCCTCTTGTTATTGAGCAGTAGAAACTTGCAGCTGCCAAGTTCCAAATGACTAATAAGATTTGCATGTTATTTGCATAGCTTGCAACTGCACAAACCTATAAAGTACATGGTTTGCAAGATCTGCATGTGCCTACTGTCAGTCATCATGGGAATGTGTTCCTGGTGCTGTGCAAGGTGCAACATGTGCTCTTAGCCTATGCACGCTCTGGCCCAAATACGAGAGACAACTATCCTCATCCCGTAAGTCACTCTTAGTGGATAAATTTATATTTTCTGCAAAACCATACTGACATAAAAATCTGAAAAGTTAATATATAGTGAATAGTCATTTCTCTTGTAATAAACCACTATAAATAAATGACATAAATTAGTAATACTTAAGATATTATTAAGAACAGTTAATGTCTCTCATGATTAAAGGACAATATTAAATACAAAGTAACCAAACCCTAAGTTTTAAGTACAATATTACACATTTACTGGTAATATTTATTTGGTCTCCTGATAATACTTAAGTTCATAGCTGTTTTCATTATTAATTTAAAATGGTATTCAATCATATGCCAGTATTTTGTGTGTTAGGAAAGAACTAGTCTGTAATGCCAAAATAATGTAAGAGTGTCTGGAGAATGCTATTCTGGTTATAATCTTTATATAAAAGATTCTGCACAGAATAAAGGAATGCAACCTATTAAATTAAAATAAAAATTAGAATGAATCTCTAAATAATAAATTACTACATAAAATACAATAAAGTATGATGAACTGAAATGTGTGTATATAAAATTTTGATGACTAACTTGGAATCATATAATTTATCAGAGTGTTTTGAACACCAGCATATCCCTCAATTTCATTCCATAAAGAAACCTTTAGTATTTCTTTAAAAACTGGTAGTACTTCATTAAACTAAATGTTAGGCCCGCTTTGTTCTTTGGTGTGTAATGGAGCTTATGGATAAGAGAACACATCTACTATTTTTAAAAAGAGGAAAAAGTTCATTACCTTTACTACTGTGACCACTTCCAGTCAGTAAATGGATGTTTTGAATAAACCATTTGCCCTATAAAAAAAATAAATTTTTGTTTGGAGTATTTTTTTAAAGAAGTTAACCTGATTATTGGTAGAGACATGGCCTTGGCTTCATCACCAATGAAATATTTTATGTTAAAGTACTTGAAAACTTCAAAACACATTGGTGTTAGTTATAACAGCTTTTATTAAAATAATGTGGAGAAGAATAGTGTTTTTTAAAAAGCCGTCATGTGAAAGAGGAAATGTTTCTGCCCAGTCTGTCTTAATTAAATATGAACAATTTTGCAAGGCTTTCTAATTAAGGACACAATCTATTGTGTCAAGGACATTTGTAGATACATATTATTGTCTTATTTGAGTCCTACTTTTTACAATCAGAGAAATTAAATACTGACACAATTGCCTTCATTAGGACCTTTTTCATTTCTTTCAAATGTTTCATCTCTCCTAAAGATGTTATAAACAGGGTAGTGCAAAAGTAATTAATGTATTGTGCAAAAAAAGAGAAATGCAGTGTGCTTATTTTGACTTATTCCATTGTAAAGTAGTTCACAATCAAAGCTATGGAACCACAATAATTTTTATATGTTACTCTGGTGAAATATGCATTTATATACTGAGATTCTTGGGTGCATAACAAATATATATATTTAAAAATTACAACTGACAAAAGATATATTGCTGAAGGTATTTTGTTAGATGAGCTTATTTAGGCTACATCTGCATTGTAACTTAAGACTTCATGCCACTCACACATATAATGTAATCATACAGTTGATCATCATAAATTTATTTCATCTAAGACTGATGACAACTTAATAAAATACTTATTTGCAGTATAACTTCATATGTGAAATAAATCAGATTTTTTCAAATAATATATTTGGCAACAAAACTAAGCAGGTGTTCTTTGTCTTTAAATAGTTGTACATTAGAACATTTACGTCATATAAAATATCATCTTGTTAACATTTAATTTGTTCCTGAACTTATCCAAATATTTCAAAAATGTATTTCCCATTTCAGATCATCAGCACATCTGAAAATTTTCAACCCAATATTTATGAAGAAAGTCACCTTTTTGTAACAGGGTGAAAACGTACTTTGTCTTTCCATAACTTGTCAAAAGTTTAACATGATAGTTTAACTGTTGCTTTTGTAATTTGAAAGAATGCAATCGTGTTCTAAATAAAAATGATCTTATGTTGACAAGTGAGAATGCAGAGCACTAGATGATGCTTCCTCTGAGCCAGAGAGCTACGGAGAAAACTATAAAGGGAGATTCCATTAGTAGCATCTGAGGTACTGAGTGTATTCGGTTGTGTTTATACTTTCTGCCCTAAATGCAGAGAAGAGAGTCATGTCAGAGTGTGGTAAAATCCTTGCCTATCTCTTTTTTTTTAATTTTTACAAGATCTTATGGATCTACAGATTTGCACATTTAAAAAATATTCTCCTCACACTGTTTAATCAGCAACTCCTTAGCTGTTGGAGAATATTGACGATTGTTATCACGGCTGGTAAATCCTAGTTGCATCTCAGTCCTTGGAACCAAATCAACTTGTGAGAAGAGTTTATGCCACCTTTTTGAAAGTGTCTGTTACTGCTAGCAGGAAAGGAAACCATTGAAGTATTTTGGAAATATCTAAACTATACTTTCAAATTATTCCTCTGATGGCTGTGTAAATAAGTAATTGACCATTAGGTATAGGAGCAAAGATTGAGGGAATTAGTGAGGAAGTTAGTTCAATATTACAATTACAAAATGATCAGGATTAAACCAGCATAAGAATAGTAGCCTTGGTGAGAAATGATTAAATCATTGATATATTTTGAAAGTAGGGTAGACAGAATTTACTAAAGGACTCAATGAAGGAAGTAAGGAAAAAATGGTGACTCCTGTAATTTTGGTTTAAGTAACTTTAAAAAATGAAATTTTTATGTATAAAGATAGGGGAGAATATGGAAGAAGTTTCTTTGGAAAAAAAGAAAAATTAAGAGTTCAATTTGTGATGTTAATTTCTCAGGACTGAGAAACATTCATGTATCAGATAGGTTGAATGAGCAGTTGAATATATGGGACATTGTTTAGATTAGAAGTCGAGGGTTGGGGTCTTCTGACTACAGATTATACTTAATATATTTAAAACTATGAGACTGAATGAGATACTCTGGGAAATGGGTGGATATGGAGAGAGAGGGAGTTTGATGACTGAGCCCTGGGGCATGGCAACAGATTGATGTCCAGGAAGTGAAGAGGAATCAGTCAAAGGAGGCAGACCAGGATTTCTCAACATCAGCACAGCTAACAGTTGCGGCGAGATAACTCAGTGCTGCGGGGAATGGCCCTGTACATTGTGGGATGTTTGACTGCATCATTAGCCTTTATCTAGTAATTGCCAGTAACACATTTCTTCCCAGGTGTGGCAGCCAAAGGATTCTCTAGACATTGCCAATGTCCTGAGTTGGGCAGCCCCTCGGTGAGAACCACTAGCCTAGACTTTTAGTAAAGAAACCAGGCAAATGTGGTGGCATAGAGGCTATGTATTATTATTTTAAAAAATTCTATGGAGCAGTAAGTCATCAATTATGTTAAAGAGTAAAGTAAGATGAAGACTAAAAACAAAGTAGCAACATGGTGGTCCTTGACATTCCTATACCTCCCTTCCCGAACTATTGCAACAGCCTCATAGCTGGTCTGCTTTTTTTCTACTCTTGTTCTTCCATATTCTGTTCTCAAACCAGCATCCAGTGTGAACCTGTTAATATATAAGCTTGGTGGTGTTGAAAATTCTTCATTGTCTTAATCATTGCTAACGTCCTTGTAAGACCAACAGCACCCTGTGCTACTTAGACCCATACTGCCATTCTAATCATGTATCTTAGTGCTCTCCTTCTTGCTCTTCCTTGGAAGCCCTCTCTGCAAAACTGGGGGCAGATTCCATCCCAGGCTCTGTGTATAGTCCCCCTCTCAGCCTGGGCCTCTCTTCCACTAAGTGACCATGTGGCTCACTCCTTCATTCACTTCCCGTTTTTGAACAAGAATAAGTTTCTCAGATAGTGTTCCCTTATGATTGTATTTAAAATTGCAAATACTCTTCTACGTGCCTATGTAATAATTGCATCTTATTACAACTAACCTTAGCACCTTCTAATGTACCACATATTTTTAAATATATGCCTATACCCACTAAAACTTTTATTGACAAGGAAATATATAGAAATTGAAAAAAATTAACAGTTGAAACTAATACTCCTTGTTAGACTTTATTTGTATATTTCAAATAGAGCTAGTTTAGCTTGAATTATCTAGACTTTCACTACTCTAGTTTGCATAGTCATGTAGTAGAAAAAGCAAACTAGGTATATTGAAGAGGTTTTTAAAATATTATTAATATGACATTGCTTAGTCTTACTTAATTTGATGGTCTTATGCTAAAATGTAACAGTTTGGTAAATGTGTATGAAAAGCAAACTTAATAATGTTTAAATTCATAAGCATGATGGATTAATAAAAAATAAAATGGCTCAGTCGTCACACCTCTGCAGTGCAGCATCCTCGATGATGTTTTCTATTGAAGTATTTTGACTCAGCTGACAGTACATCCTATAAGACTAAATTATATATTTGCATAAAATTGTATGTATGATGCACTGCATAATCTTTCAAGTTTGTCACCTTCCAAAAGAGAAATAAATCAGTGGATATATGTGATTTTGCTCCATTATTCAAACATAATGTGAGCACTGGAATATGTTAAATACATTTAGGTGAAATGTGATTTATAGCTTTTGGACAAAAACCTACTGATAATGCCACCTCAATACTATACTTCTTTATCTGTGTTATTTATTTTAAGTGAATTTCATATTTCAAGGAGAAGTAGCATAGTCTAACTTCAATGATGAAACATTAATTATACATCCAAGTATGAAATATGGCCTCAAAATGTTACCAGCAGAAATTTTTGAGTAAATTTGTTCTCTCTGTATGAATAGTGATCCATGTTAAGATAGCTACAGTTTTATTGATGATAAAATTAAAGAGTATAAATAAGTATTACAAAACTCTATTTTATGCTTTATAGACAGAATGATACTGTAAAACTTTAACATAGAAAAAGTGATTTAGCAAAAGTCCAGCAAGTAATATGCTGCTAGAAAGTTTCCCCAAATATACGAAGTGGTGGAGGAGGGATACTTTGTTTTCCAATTTGTCTCTGTCCTCACACAGTCTCAGTATCTTTTAAATGCCCGCATCCTTCACTTCTATTTTTTCAAAGTCATTCAGCTTAAAGAATGTAAGCATAAAAATAGCTTATGAACATTATTTCTCAAACAACTTAATTAAGAGACAAGGAAAAAATAAAGCAGTTGCTAAATGTTGGGAGATTTTTGTTGTTTGGAATAAGCAGAACTTAGTAAATAGCAGGTGGTCTTGAGCCAAAGTTTGTAGGTTGTAATCTCTTCTAGAGCCTACTAATCTGTGACCCTGGACAAGTTTACATACAAGAACATTGATAAGGGTATTTATCTCAAGGCTAAATAAATTAGTGCTTGTTACATGTGCATAATAATACTTAAACATAGCATATGTGTATACACACACGCACATATGTATGCATTGTTTTATGTGTATTTAGTAGCATTCTTTCCTTCTTTTCAAATATCCCATTATGCCTTATTTCAGAGAAGAAGATATTTGTTCTATTAGGAGTTTCATTAATTGTTGCTGTGTTTTGCAGAAATGTGGTCATTGGAATGATCAACAGAAACTCCACTTCAAGTTCTTGACTCTCAGATAGAAGAAAACCATAAATGAAAGGAAAGAATTATTAATAAAATATTGTCATTTAACATTTCTTTTAAATTTCATTAAAAATTAAAAACTAAAATTAAAACCAATCACATTTGTCATGAAAATCTCTTTTCTCTCTACCTAAAATATACATAAATATATATCTTTTAAAAAATGAACATAGGTTAGGCATTTATAAATTTCAGGTTCTAAAGTGTTAGTTTAATAATCTCTAATCATTAATTCATCATATACATGTTTTTAAATATTAATCATTTAAATAGTTTTTATATTTGCATATATATGCACATGCACTGAAGTCTAAAAAGACCATTTCATAAGTTAAATGTGTGAATTTAGAATGGTGAATGCATTACAATTATTTTTTAGCAAATGAGAATTTGTCAGATGCGAATCATGTGATAGGAAATGTCACTTTTTTCTTTAAATCAGATGAAATCTACTTTCAAGTCCCATTCATTGAACCTCTCCAGTTAGAGCTTATTACTTGTCACAGTGAATCACATGGCCCAGTGGATGAAATTCTTTCAGCACTGTCACCAGTGTCTAAGTCCAAAGTCTCAGGCCGGGAGAACTGCCAGGCAGCGTGAGTCTTGTCACATCTCTAGGTGCTGTTGTGGAGCTGGCTTGGGTCCATGCTTCCTAGGAAATGCCAACCTCACCTTCCCACTTGGCCATTTGTATTTCCACTCTCCCCCTCCACATCATAATCTTCCCTAAGTGATTGGTATGTATGAAAACAAAAGCCTGGGATAGAAGGATCTGTAGACAAATTCCAGATATACCTCTGTAGTATCATTGTCCTTTGAGGAAATGCAGCACAGAACCTGACTGAGCACATTTGCATAAGGTTTCTCCCATACATCGTTAAATGCACTTTCGGCAACATTTACTGGCCAATGTGTACTGACAAGTTTTAAATCCCGAAAACGGATTCTTAAAAGATTTTATTTATTTAGAGAGGGGAGGGGAGGAAGAGATGGAGTGAATCATCATTGTGGTTACCTCTTGCATGCCCCCTACCAGAGACATGGCCCAAAACCTGGACATGTGCCCTAGCCTGGGAATTGAACTGGTGACCCTTTGATTCGCAGGCCAGCACTCAACCACTGAGCCACACCAGCCAGGGCTGAAAATGGATTGTTAAATAATCCTGTTAAAAGACTAACACTTGTTAATCTAGGACAAAAGGAGTATTATTTGTGGATTGCATTATTTTCATATCTGTTCTCTATTTAAGCTTTTACATGTCATTATCCTGGTAACTAAAGAAAAAATGGCCAGTTTCTGGCAATATAAAATACTAAAAATAACAAGCAGAATGCTAGTGAATAACACAGCTGAGAGCCAGGAAAAAGGAGAGACAGCTGGCATGCCAATTACTCTTTGCTGATCAATGAAATGCATGGGGCCTCATATTGTGCATCTGGACAGGGAGAGGTATTATCCATTAAGGTGGAGCTGCCAGGATGGGGGAGAAATAAGGCCTTTCAAATGTGGAAATGATTAAGGCATACTTCCAATTCGTCTTCAACTGCAGTAGAAAGATAGGCTGCTACAATTCCAAACTGCAGTGGTAATCAGCAAGAAAATTGCCATCTTTGCATAACCTATACATAATTTAATTAAGCCTAATTTTCTTCCTAAATTCCCAACTGGAGATTTTCTCTGATGTCATAAAATTTGCCCTTGGGAGTCTCTCTTTTCCACCCAAAGTATTCCCTTGATGGTGGGAATTACCTTGACTGTACAAATCTTGTTTATTTTCCAAGCATAATTTAAAAATCCTCAATCAAAAATGTTTCTTCCAGTTACTCCTTGAGTTTGTTATTCTACCAAAATTCAAATAAAGAAACTCAAAATGCAGTTTTCAACTTATTTTAATCTAAAATAATAAAACAGAGAAAAAAACCTGTGTGTGCTCACACACACACACTCATACACTCACACACATACACAAATGAGACAAAAATAAAAAAGAACTTTGTCACCAGCCTCTTTAAAAGAAAGCATGAGAAAAATATTCAACTTTTATTTTCTTAGTTTCCTTATCTTATAAAAAAGCATATAAATATGTTGGCATTAAAGATCCATGTATGTCTATATCAACTGTGGATTTTTGATGATAGAGATAAATGCAAATAAAAAGCCTATTATCAATTATTTATATGTCCATTTTATACACATTTATTTGTATGCAAAATAAATAATAATATTCTCTGTTTCTCAAAAGCTGTATCTTTAAAAGTGATTTTAAGGTAATTGGAGAATTCAAATAACTGGCAATCACAGAACAGTTGAAAGAAAAGCCACCCTGCGTGTGCTGCTAACAGGTTCATTGACCAAGAAACTTGCTCTCCCCCATCTTTTCCCCCTAAATTTTACTGCAATACATGCTCAGTGTATAACATTTGAAAAATACTGTCCAGGATAAAGAAGTAGCTCATAACCACTCATTATTTTAAAGTCTGCTCAATGAGAGGCTATTTGTTGTCAGTATAGGATTCTATTTTTCAATGTTTTAAAAATGAACTACAATTCTAGGACAAACATGACTGAAAACTTGAGCGTATTTCTCCAGTGTGTAGCAAGGGACTACTTGCCAGAACTTCTGATCTATGGGGAAATGCTTACTAGAGAACATTGAGGACATTGAGGAAAATGGGGACAGACTCATACAGAACAGAATGACAACTAATGAGGGGGATTAGGGAGTGGAGGAATTGAGCAAAAAGGAAAAAGGACTCATGGACATGGACAACAGTGTGGTGGTTTCTGGAGTGAGGGGAGTATAAGGGGACTGACTAAATGCTAATGAAAAAATGCAATAAAGATTAAATAAATAAATAATTAATTAAAAATGAAATATTTTAGCTCCTCCACAAAAAAATTAAAAATGTTCCTGCAGTTCTGTGTATGCTACTCACTTTGAGTTGATTAAATCGAGGATCGTGTCCCTGTTGATCAAGCTGTATGTCTGGATGGGCACAAGCATTGCCCTTCTAAGCACTACCTGCGAGACATGTTTCTAGGAATGTTGTAGAAATATAACAAGTACTTGCTTTTCTAAACATATTACCTATGTAGATTTTCTTTTAATAAATGAAGTATGTTCCTTTCAATATGATTCACATAATTTTTATCAATGATTCTGGATTTCTGAACTTTCTTAGTTTTTACAGTGTGAGTGTAATTTTCTAGACTGTATTTTATAAATGTTTAATGCCACTATTAAAAAGCATTATTAATTTTTCCTTTTGTATTTTGTTTCTACTCACTTAACTGACTAGTAAATAATTTTAAAGGATTTTAAAAATTTGATCATAATGAATGTTTAAATGTCATCCTCATTGACATAAACAGTATAAATCTCTTCATACATGAAGGCATTATTTCTTATAAGCAATATTGTTTCTATTGTTCTTTTGATAAGGGCACAAGAATTAGACAGGACAGAATGCAATAAAAGCATTCAGGCAAATCATAATGTAGCTTGAAATGCCATGTGTTTTGTAAACCAAAGGAAATTTTTCAGCTTTGGATTGCAATCAACATTTATCTAATAAGAAGATGTAATTACATGTGCTGAAATCTGTAACTAGAAAACAACACACTTATCAAATATTTATTGAGTGCTTATGTATTTGGAAATGTTCTAGTTTTTTAATAGTGAATGGAATATTTTAATAGTATATAGTCTATAATATAGGAGGGATGACTAATTTAACTTAAAGTTAATATAAATTAACTGTTCCAAATCTATACCCCAAAGTAGAAATAGGTTCTGCATAATAAATATAAGTATAAACCCTCAAATATTCATAAATCAACTTTCTTGTGAGAAAAGAACCAGTGTCTATTTGCGGGTTTGGCCAGCACCTTTGACAAGAGACAAAGCCCAAATCTGTCTCCTGGATCTAAGGCTTGGGGTGAGATTTTAAGGGATTTTAGCACTGAATTTTCCCAGATAAGGGACCCTTGTTTCTGAAAGAGTTCTGGTGTTCTGATTCTGTTCATGTTTGGGACTTTTGTCCCATGGTGGAGAGCAGTTAAGGATTCACAAATGTATCTTATGAATGGTGTAAACTTAGGTTCTGGGTTAGCAACAGAATAGGGCCAGTTTGAATTGGTTCTGTGGTTAACCATTTCTATTCTATTTTATCTACTAGTTGTCAGATGACAAAAATAATGCAATTTAGTGCCAAGTTTGATATCCTTTATTCATGGGAAAGCAATCATGGGTTGGAGGAGTACAGTGCCTCACAAGCAGTGGAACACATTTCCCCCAAGGGATTTTGGACAAGAAACCGTTTTATAAAGCATTATGAGACCAATCAGAGATACAGCATGATTGACTTGGAGGTTGCAGATTTCCCTATGGGACTAGCAGGAACTTTTTCTAGGGTAAGGTGAGCTAGCTAATCCTGAGTTGGAGGTTTGTGATTGGTGTATGTCAGGATTCATTAACAGGTGCAGGCTGAGTTAAGTTTAAATTTGTGACAGTTGCCTCCATTGTGTGGGTCTTGAGATGCAAATTACCTTTATCAAAGACGATCACAGTGTCTATAGCCCCAATCCCACAGGAGAATGTCACTGACCTAGTGTTTGACTGTTATCCCAATTGGGACAGTGTCTTCATAAAAAAAAACAAACTATATATATATTGTCTATGGAAAAGAATGAACACTTACCATTTATAACAGTGTGGATGGGCTGAGAGGTTATAAGCTAAGTGAAATAAGTTTGACAAAGAAAGGTAAATACCATATGATTTCACTTATATATAGAATCTATAGAGCAAAATAAGTGAATAGAATAGAAACAAACTCATAAATACAGATATCAGATTGACGGTTGTCAGAGGAGGAGGCAAGTGAAAGGCTGGGTGATAAAGGTGAAGAGATTAAGAACTACAGACTGGATGCACCCTTCAATAGCTCAGTTGGTGGCATCAAAGCACTACAAATTGATATTCACAAAATAGTCACAGGAATGTGGAGTACAGCATATGTGACATAGTCGATAATAAGGGAGCACCATGCACAGTGCCAGACACTCGAACTACAACGAGAACAATTTGGGAAGTGTGTGGTTGTCTGTCCACTATGCTGTACACCAGAAATTCACACAAAACAATATTGAATGTAAACCACAATTGAAAACTAAATAAAAATTTATAAAGTCACCACAAAGTGAGTGGCTTACCTTGTTTCAGTGGTATACCATTTAGTAGTTTTGAAGAAGCATGGGCACTATATGGGCAACAATGAGAAATAATTTATCTAGGTTGATACTTGTCTGCAAACAGTAAGGAAGGAACCCCTATAATCGGCAGCCATAGGGAAGTGGCTCCAGAATAACAGCAACCAGAAAATTTCAAATCCAAATCTACAGTGTCTGGGAAAATGTATGTGGTAATACTTGCAGGAAGAATGAATGAATGAACATATGTGAATTTGATCTTATATCAATTTACTCTCTCAAAATGAGAGGTCATTTAATATTTAATACATTTGTCAGTCTCTATGAACTTACAGATACTGTAATGATGATTTATTAGAAAAATCTTGGTTATAAAACAATATTAAATTTCAGATACTATCAGCTTCTGGACATACATATATTTTAACATTTCCAATATTATTTCTCAAGCAAGACTAACTTACTTTCAGAAGAATAGCAATTTAGTCATACCTAGGAAATAATTAACTGCTTTATGGAAGAAGGACAAATGATGATTTAAGAAAACAAAAATAAAAGTGATACTTTGTTTATACAGACTGAATAAAAAAGGATTTGTTCTCATATGATGATTTTTGAAGAATATACACACACACACACATACAAATCTCTAAAGAGGATTTAGAATTAAAAACTTACTGGGCTTTCAGATATGTTTCTTTGTGGTCCAATGATACGACATTTGACAATCTGTTCTGTGTTTTCATGTATTATTGTCCAGGAATTTGATTGAAACTGTAAATGACATTGGATAATTTTAAGGTAATAAAGTTAGTGGGTTCTCTACCTTGGTTTTCAGTGTATTGCTTTCTCATACAAGTACTTTTGAAGTGACAACAAAGTGATTAATCTCACTTCAAATTCTTCTCAAGTTACATAATTATGTCATCAGAAAAATTTACCTCATATTGAACACATTCAATAACTCCATCATATTGCCTAACTTAATATTCTGGGAAGGAAAGGTCTGAAATGTTATGTGAATTGTTGACTGATTGCATTAATCTGAAATCTCCTGCTCATTCCCATCCAAATCCCTGGCAGCTTGTCAAGTCAGCTCCTGTGATGAAAATGAAGCACATGTCATCACACTGTACATGTAGATGCTCTTTGACAAACATGACATTAGTACACATAAGACATTAAGGGGATATTTTTAAATCATAGTTTAGAAAATTAAATTCAAAGTTAATGTTCTATCATCCACTAACATTGGTTGTGTTTTTTCATTGGTCCCTGATTTGAGTGTTACTTTAGGGCACATCTGCATTTCTGCTTTTCCAACACTTTTAATTTAATAAATATTTGATAACAATTTAGTTGTTTTGCAGAGTATTATTATTACTACAATATTATTACAATATTAGTACAATATTAGTACAGAGTAGTAGCAGAAACACATATAATATAATGAACAATTGAAATAAAATAGTGTAAAAGAATACAATTGATCAAACATGATTTAAATTAAACTATATTATGTAACAAAATAACATAACAGATAAAAATAGAGTTAACGCATCTTGTACCAAGGATAAAACAATAAAGTTATATCAAGAGAAAATTTGACTTGACATCATTTTGGCATGTGACATTGGATGGTAATGCAATGCCTTATGTTCCCATAGTAATCAAGTTTATTTTTAGAATGCTTTGTAATTTGTTGTTTGGCATATAAGAACTTCTTTGGCTTATTCAGGAGTCATTGGGGAAGCAATCAATGAATAACCAAAACAAATCAATAAATAATTCTTTTCTCTAAATGATTGTGTTCAGAATTTAGAAGACCCTTAATTTTATAAAATGACATAATTCCAAGAGGGGAGTTTGGTTTCTAGAAGTTTGTATTGTTAGCATTATTTTTTTTAAAGGAGTGCCCCTTCTCTAGACTTATTTGCCTCTGATGATGGTGTAAAAAATAAAATAAAATAAAATAAAATAAAATAAAATAAAATAATAAAATAAAATAAAATAAAATAAATTGAGAAAGTAACGGGCAAGTGTATAAGACTTGTACCATTTCCAGAATGCAGAAGGAATGCAAACGTTGTGTGTGGCCCTGCTGCTGTCAAAGATGTTCAGCTGCAAACGGTTATTGCGACGTGCTGCGCTGTTCTGTTATTGGCAGGTGTTTGTTTTCACGGAAGAGCTGGAGTGTTACTTTAGGAGTGTGTTCCAACAGAAGGGCATTCTTCATTTGGTGAACACAGTCCAGTGGGCTGCCCTAGCAAAACTGAAAATACATCACAGAAAATACTTTTAGTGAAGATTCTATGCAGGATCAAGGACTCAGTGAGATGATTTAGGCTTCCTGGTATTGCTACCTCTCAAGCGTAGACAAATTAATGATCTATATAACTAGATTTTACCATTTACAGATATGAACCTGAGGATTTTCAGAAGGCAGTAAGTCAAAAACCTTTATACCCAAGAGTCCTTTAGGTTGAATGACCGTAAATCTATATACTTTATATAGAGGAATCTTAAGAGAAAACCGCCAGGCAATTATTTTCATGACCATGAAGTGGCACAGATGCAAGCTGTCTTAGGTGCTGTATATTTTACATAGATTGAAAAGAGTATTGCTCTTCAGTTCTAGAATAATGAAAGACATTGCACTTGCTTAAACAACTAGAAAATTATCAGGTGGATGATTAGGAGAATGTCTAAAGACTTTGCATTTTAATGAGATTATAATTATTCACCTCAGTTTTTCCAAACAAGAGTTTTTGCTTATGTTGTTCAGAGCTCATTAAAGGATCATGGTATTTTGAAAAAAGGTAATGCTGTTTTAAATTAAAGGTTAAGTATTGCAGTAAAAATAAAGCAAACTTTGAAAATCTTAAGTAACTGACAAGAGTGGTAATAGTATTTGATCTATGATTAGGAAAATAGTATTCTATAATATATATAAAGTGATTATAAAGTAGTTGTTCCAAGAAAAATGATTTTCTATAATAAATACAACATAGTAAATATAAACATTATATCACATAAGCCCAATTTTAACATACTTATTATCCCTTAAAATCATTATTTAGAATATCATTGCATAGGTGTCACTCTCTGATATCAACCCTCTTGTCACAAGGATGATAATAAATTATTACTTTTTATAGAAAGGTTTATGATAAAAATGCAACTTATTATAAAGTATTGAGTCATTTTAATAAGATTTTTATTATCATTTGTGAAAAATATGAGCAAAATTTTGTATCAGCAGTGAAAATTAGCATATACACCATCCCAAGGATCAAAATGAACCTAGGCCTAAAGCAGAAAACCTAGGAGAAATTTCACACACTTCAGTTTCTTTTGGTTTAATAGGAAAAAATATATCTGTGAGGAAATGACAGAAATACTGGAAATTTAGTAAAAAAGCCATTAAGTTCATATGCCACCTGATTATAACCCTTGTTTGCTGTCTTTCTATATTTTTAAAATCTGTCATAATGTCTGCATGTGGAGTAGGGACAGATGGCTGGGATTAATTGGAAATGTCACTGGGCTATTCCTCAGGCACCCTGTGTCTTAAGTTCTATAGACACCTCGGAAGAAGAATTCGGAGGAGCTGAGACCCTTTCTTCTAAAGAAAGGTGTAATCATTGAAACTAACCCATTAAGTAGCCTATACATGCTTTCAGTAAAGCTCCTGAACTGTGATCCCACTCCGATGTGAAGGAAAATGAATGCCAATGTCATTAACACACACATTAAATGTTAGAAGATGGCAATTGTTTTGTTAAATTTCCAGTCAACATTCCCTTGCACGCTCGGGTCTATAGTTGCAGTTTTACATAATACTTGTGATACTTAGTTTGTTCTGATGTACATGATAACTATCCTACAAAGATATATATCAAGATATATATATATATATATATATATATATATCATCAAGATGGAATGCTGTGTCTTTCTTCTATCAATAATTTTTGTTGTTGAATTTTGTTTCTCAGGTCTGGGCATATATCAAAAAATATTAGATTGGCAATTTAAGATGGAAAAAACTCGATCTTCTGCACTAATGAATGTATTAAGTCCTCAGATGACACAGGAACTAAAAGGTCAGTTTTATGGACTTAACTTTATCAAGACTTACTATTTCTCAAGTTTGACTACAACATGAATGTACTTCTCTGATCTCTGCTTCCTTCCTTTTATTTTCTTGTAACCAATTGCCCATCGAATTTGTCTTAAGCTTTATATTCCATTATGTAAAGATTGGTATAATAGGCTGCATGTTCTTACACTAAATTTCCCTCTGAAAAAAATGATTTAGCTGGAAAATAATCAGGGAATGGAATGTTTATGCATGATATACTCCTTTAATTATCAATTAATCTATGGCAACATGGCTAAGAATCAAAAGTTTGTCAGCCCTCTATTTTGTCACCATCACTTGTAAGACTATAGCAAGTAATTTATTTCTAATGACAAGTAGCGTAATGCAGTTTATATGAAGCTTATTAATAAAACAGAACATTCAAAAATTTTCCAAATACTGTTATTCTTAATTACTTTCTGATGTGTTTTATTAAATTGAAGAAAAAGTGGTACTCACTGGGACTTTGATGACAACCAACATTTATCTTTGTCATATTGTAGCTGTGAAAAGTGACTTAAAAATATAGTGAATAGTTTCTTGATGTATGAAATTCTATAGTGATTTGTTTTGATGATATAATCTCAGTTTGTGCATCAGAGTGTGTTTTATGTCTGAAACTCACAATCCGGTTAAAGGAAAATAAGTGAAACTCACTGGGCTTATGGTGTTAGTCTTATTTTCAATTTTATTTGTGTCCATAAGGATGGTTTTCTGAATATTTATTAAAGTAATTTAACAGCTCACAGTTTTACCTGTAAAATATGTGTATCCAAATAGCTATAAATTGCCTGCAATTGTGATTGTATCTGTCATTTAAATAATTATTTACTACCAACTTATTTATCAAATCTGTGTAGGCAATGCATCAACATTTTTGAAACATTATAGTAAATGAAGAGTGAGAAAGAAAATTTTTACATTAACTCATAATAAAACCATTACAGTTTGGTTCTTAAAATTCTTAAATCTTCAGATAGTTATAATAAATGTAACTTCAGAGCTTTAGTAAGAAAAGAAACATACTCTGGATAAGACATTACAGACAAAGGCATCCTGTTCAACACAAACATATTGGCACCTCCTTTGTGCAGCTAGTTATCCAGGTGCCGGTGAACAAGCAAACTCCCATCTCTCATTGAGCTATGACACTGAATACGTTATTTCAAGTGTTACTGGTATGACAACGAAGTCTCTTCACATGTATTTTAGAGGATCTCAAGTGGAAAGCGATTTAAATTAATGTGATGGGTGGAAAGCAGGAGACAAGTGTTCCAGGCAGATGGGACCTCATGTCTGTAGTGCTGGTTTGAGAGAAGCATGGTGGACACGATGATGATGATGATGAGTGCGCAAGACAGAGAAGGGGGATAATGAGACTGAATGACAGGAGCAAAACTGAAGGTCCAAGTCTAGTTAGTCTAAGAGTTTGAAGGTTATCCAGAGGAAATTGTAATTCATAGGAAGATCATTCTTGGAAGATGTTGAATATACCCATGCATCTCACCGATGGGCAAGAGCAAAATAAGTATATGAATTTGGAATGAAGAGATGATTTTGATTTAGATTACAAAGATGGTCGATTGATTATAGAAGTAACCATATTACATGGCTATTTGGAAATATAAGAGATTGGGGTTTAGATTTCAGGGATTAATGAGTTAGAAATTGTATGGTGTTAATTGCTCTACATTAACATAGCAAATAGTGCTGAAAAGTCAATTTAGTAACGGTCAGTAAATTTCATTGATTTTTGGAAACAGGAATATCTTTGTAACCTGTGTGTGTGTATGTGTGTATTCATTAACAGTTTTCACTATTCTGATGTAGCATTTTTATGATAAAATTAAGACATAGAATTTTTTTCAAAAGAGCCATATATGATGATTATGATAACTTTGGGAAGACCAAAGAAGGCCATTTGCAGATTATGGTTTATTAGCTTGCCAACAATTGAGTATGTTAACTACAGTTATGCCAAATTAGGTTTAGGTAGTTATATACTTCCAATTAGATTTACCATAATACTCTTATCCCCATGAAATCCAAGGAGGTTTTGTGTTTTTTCTTTGAATTGTATCTTTTCCAAGCCATACTGCCTGTGATGATATTCACCAAAACCTGATTTCAAGGATACTGTACAGGAAAATGCATGACTCTTTCACATGTAGGATATCAGGTGAGTGTGTGTGTGTGTGTGTGTGTGTGTGTGTGTGTGTGTTGGTGCTGGTAGTATCAGTATCATTATCAAAGATTAGAAAGATGCAAGGATGGTGGTACCTCTGGGATCTGATTGTAGTTTTCTTTCAGGTATATTTTATTAATGGTATCAATTCAATTCACTGGCCATGGTATCAGATAACTAGCAATTGATTTTGGATGCCTCTTTTTTCTTGTTCTGATAAACGAGAATATCAAAGGTTTGCTTTTGTATGACAGGAAAAAAACAGACTGTCTTGGGTATATGGCAATTTTCTAGAGTTGTGCCATATTTCAGTCCACAAAGACTTCAACTTTCTGAATATAAGAGACTATTATTTGCGCTACATCTATGTCGTGCTGAGCAGATCTGTAGAACAGCGAACCATGGGTAGCCATGAAGCAGTTCAGCTGAGACGTGTGTGTTGAGTCGGGCCGAGTGCACAGTGCTCACCTCCACGTTCTTCTCTGCCATTTTTCTCCTTTGAGTCATCAAGGTAACCTAAGCCTCTGTGGCATAATCTTGGTCTTCTATAGAAGCTGAGAATAGCTAATAGGAGATTTTGGATCAATGCCAAGGTAACCTCAGGCAATCACTTGAGAAAAGTTATTTTTAATGCCTTAGGGCTCTAGATGAGGCTGAGTATCAGTCTTTGAGGCTTCAGTGACTTTGGGATTTATGGTGATCCTAAAGAGGCTGATGTCATGTAATCCTCTTAGTCACACAATGAGGCACCTTCTTCTGCATTCTCTTATGAATTGTATGTAGTTTGGATGTAGCAAACACTGAGAACAC
>CM052539.1:179155798-179407187 GCA_028533065.1 Trachops cirrhosus | reverse complement strand
AATATCACATGTTTATAATATTTTACAGCTCACTTGTGACAATTTTCTAAATTTTGTGTGTGTTTTTTCTTTAATTTGTGTTATCTAACACAAGCAAGTGTGAATCTAACAAAATTTTTTGATACACAGAAGAACGATTTTAAATCTTTCACATGGCAATACACATTCTCTACTGGAAATTTGTTTGTAAAATTAGAAGTCCTCCAGGTTTTCTTAGAAAGTAAAATATTATATGTCTCCAAGTTACTGCAATTTGCACATTTATTTACTGCAGATCAATAAGGATTTATGAAGTAAAAAGTCAATATTATTAGCGATTTAAAATTTTGTAGAGTGCAAGTTTAAATAAAATCAGCTTTTTCATAAAATGTTTAGAAAATACAAACCTGCCATTGTCATATAAATACTTTTTTTTAACCAAAAGGTGTAAACTATGTCAAGTAACTACCAAAAGAAAATGATGCCTAGTAAATCAAGCACTTGAAATTATATTTATTTTATAATTAATTAATCATATAATAGTAGTTTTAATAATTAAAGGCAATTGAAACATCACATTGTATTTTTACTGAAAATAGGAATATATATGTAATAAGTAACATCAGGAACTAGTCAATTTTTTAAAAGGATTTTATTTACTTATTTTCAGATGGGGGGGAGAGAGGGAGAGAAACATCAATGTGTGATTGCTTCTTGAGCGCCCCCTATTGGGGACCTGGCCCACCACCCAAGCATGTGCCCTGACTGGGAATCAAACCAGGGACCTTTTGGTTTGCAGGCTGGCTCTCAATCCACTGAGCCACAACAGCCAGCGCTGAACTAGTCGAATTTTTAACATGAGAGTTAATTTGAATAATAATTATATCTGAGAGATTACATTTAATTTCATTTAAGAAAATTTTATGTTAAAAGTAAACTGAGAGTAAAATATCTAAAATATTATTATTTGTTTTTTGATCTTTGACCTTTCCTTTGTGTTTTAATAGTTGTACCTAAATGTTGGCAGTCACATCAACTAATACTAGAGTGGCAGTTTCTCCTTTTACCTTTGAATTCTCAGTGTAACCCATAAAACTATTAACTATTAATATCCAACTGCCCTTGCATCACTGTGTCAGTTTCTGAACGATCAGCTATCACATGGTATATTCGTTGTTCAAGCCTCGGTCACATGCCTATAGGTTAAGTTATTAAAGAAGGAAAAGAGAAGATATCCATTTTCATTTAATTTACATGGTTGGAAGAACACCACCCCCGCACCCCTGCCCATCCAGAAAGGTGTTCAGAAATCATTCACCACATATTTCTAACTAATACTAAAGTCCACTACCTAGGCTGCTCAAAAAGTGTGTGTGTATTTCCCACCACAAATACACCTAGAGAAACTGATCCCAACGCCAATGTTCTAGAAGATGCTGCACAGGAAATAACTGTATTCCTTTGAAAATAGCAATGTATTTCAATACAAAATACATTTCCTTGAGTTAGACCTGACAGTTTATTGAAATTTCATTATAGAATTAATCTTTCAAGTTAAATGAGTCAGCATTCTTTATTTTATTAAGTACAATATTATCAAGTTTGCTACATTAGTATCTAAATTTGTACCAAAATACCATTAGAAAGTGTATAGAGATTAGATGAATTATAATAAAATTTTATGGAGTGTTTCATTCTTTTTCATGGAATGTTTTATTCTTATAAAAATATTACATTTTATTAATATATTTTTCTCAGTCAATATGTGGTATTCCTTTTTTCATAATCAGAAACTACTTTAACATGATAGATACATTTCATCTGTGTACTGAGAGTACATGTAGGTTCTTATTTTAAATTTTACCTGATTGGCAGTTATCCTTGACAGAATAAATCTCAGGAATATCATGTAAAGAAAAAAATTAATTATCTTCAAAATTTACTTGAATTTAAGAAAGAGGTTAAATAGCCCCGGCTGGTGTGGCTCAGAGGGTCAAGTGCCAGCCTACAAAGTAAGAGGATGCTGGTTTGATTCCCAGTCAGGGCACATGCCGGGGTTGCTGGCCAGGTCCCCAGTAGGAGGCATGCGAGAGGCAACCACACACTGATGTTTCTCTCCCTCTCTTTCTCCTCTCCTTCCCCTCTAAAAATAAATAAATAAAATATTTAAAAAATAGGTTAAACCTGTATTATACAATTTTCATTATAGTTAGTATATAATCTTGTTGCAAAAATTATAATGGAAAAAATGCATGTTTTAACTTTCTTATGATAAAATAGGGTATGTATAAATAAAATGCATAAAACACAAATGCACACTTTATGTAGTCACTATAAAGCAAACAGTCATTTAACTAAGGCAATGAAAATGCCAGAATCCTGGAAGACTGTTATATGTTTCTTCCTAATCATAATTTTCCCTAAAGGTAACTACTATCTAAATTTTTATGATGAATGCTTCTTTCATTTTTTTTAAACATCTGTGTCATAGATTATGCATATTTTGGACTCAGAATTAAGTATGGGATGACTTTAAAGTAAAAGCTTAAGAAAATGTAACTAAAACTAATACAATGAAAAGAAACAGGCTGAAGAAAACAGCAAGGTTCTGCAACTCACTGCCCAGAAGATTTAAAGTTCAGAGTTCTAGTTGGGGTTTTAAAAAAATTCCTCATCAGCAAGTTGACAAACGAGCAGAAGATTGCAGGTTTTATTCTTCCTACTCTTAGTTGTCAGGGATTGAGCAGAAGCAATTATTTGGTTGGTTTCTTTTATTTTGAATGCTAACTTTGTGCTAAATTTTGAACAAAGTGCTAAGGATAGAGTTAGTTTAATACTGCAAGCTATCTTCAATTCAAAGCAACAAATATTCATGAGTCTAAAAATGGGAATAACTAGTTATTTGAGAAAATCAGATAAAAACAGACTACAACTAAAAACTTACATTTTACACGCACTGAAATATCATTTACATTAAGCTTGTAGTAGTAAAAATGCACTTCGTCTTTGTCTTTCGTATCTTTACCTACTGACTTTAGCCTTTTTTCAGACGTGGAACCCAGTGGATTTCAGTGTGTAGTCAACGAGCCTGGCTAGCAAGCATCCATCCATCTTTGACTTGACCTATCAGGTTGGAGAGTATTTAAGTAGGCGCTCTATTTCTTCTTCCCACACTATTGCATAAATTCACATACTGAACATTTGCTCTCTGAAATTTCTATTTGGACTCTGGCCTGTTTTACTTTCCCATTTCTTGTCCTTGTATTGAAAGGGGAGTTCTTATTCTCTTGTTTAATTCCAAGGTGGTGTGATAAACTCAGATTCATGACTTTAATCTGCTTACACAGGGATTGTGAGATCACATTTCAACCATATTGAAAAATTGAATTAATAAAAGCATTTGTTTGTGTATAGCCCTTTGGCCTCATGATCTGATAGACCTTTAAAAGTGTTACTTGAAGGGACATGCAAGCTTTAGATAATCTTGCCAAGGAGAATTACACAATGATTAAAATTCAGCAATATATGCTTGGAACAAAGCTGGTTCTCATCTTTCTCCTTTTTGAAGGGCAAAAAGAAAAGCTGTGAAGCCAAACAAAAGGAAATAAACACCATAGGAGATAATGTTTTCTCATATTTTTAAGAAACTTTGGCCCAGAAAATAGAAGCTCTAATGCCTCTTTAAAACTTAAGATCTGGCTTTGTGAAACCCTGGTATGCTCCCCTATCAACTTAACTGTCTTCTCAAGGAGCATTGCATTAGCATCATATCTATTGAGACTGAACTAGTGTATACACTTTGACTATGTGCTTTATATTTATTCACCTAAATTAAGATTAAGCTTTCTTCCTATCTTGAAAAAATATTCACTTCTCTAACCACTTTAGGTTAGAGTTAATTTTTTTTGATCAAACACTTATTTACTATTCACAAGTGTTCAACGAAGATTTATAGATTAGTGTGGAGCAAGAGTTTATTGGAGACCTGTGTTTCATATATTTAAATATGCCGGTGTTATAAACCGAGATACAAAACTCATATTTTGTCCAGCTATCGTGACACGTATATTTTCAGAATGACAGTAGTGCTGTATTCAGATTTTGACTTTTCAGTGTCGAAGAGTCTCTGGCCCACAGTGTGCTGACCGTCCTTTTTCTTCCCCAACCTGGTGAGGCCTAGCTGGAGCCCCAGCCTGCACGTCCCACTCTGTCTATACCATTTATAAAACATTGTCTGTCAACCACTTCCCAGGCCTTGTGGGTTCACATTAATAGTACAATTTGCTTTCAGGACAATTGATGCAAGTAGAGAATTATTAATGCCCTGCATGTAGCTTCAGGGCTGTTAGACAGAGAAAGTTCTGGAATCAATGCTACTCAGAGAGTGCGTTAGAAGGAAGGATATTGGTAGGACACATATCATCGGCCCAGCAGGTACCTGGCCATGGGGGAGAGGTATTGATCGGTAGAGCCAGAACAAGGAGCTCAAGCTTGTCTTGCCTAGGTCTAAAGATAGTACGCCACCCTATTTTCTCTCTGAAGGTAGAGTTATGTTTTATTCATTTTTATATTCCCAGTGTTACTTGATGCTCAACAAATTTCTTTTTTAGTTATTATTGTTGAATGAAGACACTCAAACCCAGAGACATAACATAATTGTGACTAAGGCCTTATAGCTAGTGAATTTCAAAAACAGTTTAAATTCAGACTTTAAAATCAGAGTCTTCTGCTAGTGAAGTTCTTAGTTATTGTTTCACACTAGTTCCTTTATAATAAAGCATATAAAACTGGAACCATAAAAATTGTTGAGCAATCATAGGGCAGATGTGTTAAAGGATCTCAACTGAAAAGATTAAAGTAACCTATTTAAAGAGTTATAATTTTATGGAGAAAATCTGCTGGAGATAGATTTATTCAAGTCTGAATATGATTCAGTTAAGGCTGTAAAAAGAATTTTTAAAGGGGAAAAGAACAACCAGCTCCTTATGTTTTTACTTCAGTTACCTATAAAATTTAAAAAAGGACATTCTTAAATTTCAGCTCAAAAGGAAAGAAGCTAGCATTTAATTGAGATAATAAAGGTCATGAAATTTTATTTAATTACATTGCATCTTCAGACTTGCTCAGCAATAGGACCATACTTAAATTAAAATGTTGACAAATTATTTCATAGACAAATTCTCAGGTTAGCTTATTCAAACCAATACATTCAAAATATATCCCCCTTCCAAGATTTAATCTAGCACAATAAATATATTTAGATACTATCCTCATGTTAAGGAAAACACTTGCAATGGATATCTATACGTATGCATTAGGGTTAAAAATTCTCTCTTGCTATTTGGATAAAGGCCACACGCAAATTATGGTGCCAACCACAGAACTTTTTCTTATAAGATACTGGGAAAAAAGAAAATTCTGTGTAGACGAGGAGTCTGCTTAATATTTAACAGAGCAGGATTTAGTGGGAGAAAAAAGGATGCCTCTTCTCTCTTGTGATAACACCTATTTGTCCCAAATGACAGCTGCAGGGGAGGGAAAGATGTCCCTAATGTGCAAATAAACTGTCCTGGTGCTGAGCCTGCATACAAAAAGATAAGCGGGGGTAGTGGCTGAGTAATTACGGTAATTCAAGATATGTAAATATATCCTGCGGACCAGAGAAACATAAATAAATGTGATAGAATTGGTGCAGTTAAGAAAATATGCCTTTGGGTTAAATGGCGCTATGCGTTCCCAACAAAGGACTTTGCTCACAGGCCAAAATGGAGGATAATGTGCTCATTCAAATGACAACTTTTAAACCACATTTCAAAATCAAGTGTAAACTAAATCCTAGTTAGGTACAGCTGATTGTCTAAGGTGGAAAAATTATATAATGCTCCATTCCAAGAATGCCTTTTTTTATGAACAAATAACAATTTAAGCAATTGTTGCCTATTTCCTAAATTCCTCTGGGAGAGAACAATGAACTGCTCAAGCAGACCTGATGAGAACAAATATCAGAAGTAGTGGAGTAAAGGGGAAGAATATCTCGTTATCAGGAGTACTACACTGTAATGTCTGGCAATTTGAGAGCTACTCCTACAAAGTTAATGTTAAGGTGGCAGTGTAAATAGGCAATAAGACCTCTTGCTTTTCCAAAAATCTTTAGTTGCATGCCTAAATTTAAAGGTTATAGGCAATTATTAGAATACATTTGATTTCCTAAAAACTTGCAATTTAAACCAGTTGCATACTTTCACATGGATTCCCTATAAATATTCCTGTTAAGTGTTTTTAATAAAATTTTACAAGTTTAATATTGTCCAAATTAAAGCCTTGAGACTACACACATTCAGATTTCTCCCACATACAAAGAAATAGATTATACTCCTCTCAGAACACTCTAAAATAGGTTCTTGCGAATGCGCAGACAATGCACACTCCAAGCCTTCTGGAGCAGCACACATAGGGGAAACCCGTGGAAAGAATTGCCCACGCATGTTCACCATCCTTTTTGTGCCATCGTCTAGGAAATGGTTATATGGCAAGGCAGGACCTCTCAGTCAGGGAGAAAGTCCACAGTCATAAGTCTGAGGGACACTTAACCTGAATTAACAAAGCAGTGCTCTCCCGCCTGCTGGAATCAGTGCCTAGGTTATAATATTAACATGATATGGTAGAAGCTACACACTAACCTCCTTTTTCCAGTTGAACGTCTGTCATTGGGAAAGCATTAGCTCTTCTTCAGGAATAATCAGTGTATTCATGCCTAACCCTGATTGTGGACTAGAACTGATTATTGCAAACACTGGGGCTGTGGCCAATTTCTATGAAAACTAGCAGAGCAACTCATCTGATGGGAGTTCAGCCTACAGATGTTTGATCTTGAACATGCGCACCCTTACTCTCACATGGTCATTACCACCAACTGCATTTGGGATGTTGAAACTCTCTACACGCATAGCAATAACAATAGTGAAAACAAGCTCCTACAACATGTCAAACGTGGTCACTTCCGTTAAGGAACACTCAATAACGTATAGAACTAAAGTACATAGGAAACAGTTTAGCATCGGAAATCAGAACATTTCAGGGGAATGAGCAATGGATAAAGAAAATGTGACCATCCTTTAGGTTATGTGTAGAGGTTAGAGGGATAGGCAAATGAGTTAATGTAATCTCTTCTCTTTATAAGAATAGAAGCAGTAGTGTGCTAGAGTCGGCTCGTGTGGGCTCATGGCAACTGATTGCTACATTTTCATGTAGCTTATAATCAGCTATGATGGGATTATTTATATCATGCGAATCAACAAATCACGGAAGTCAGGGCTCCCACTCCACCTCCCAAAGGAGTAATTGCTACACATGTAGCACATTCATGAGTACCAGTCAGAGAAGGGGCTGTCTGAAACTGATGCTGTAATCTATCAGTCCCTCCTTAGTTCTCTTTATTTCAGAAATTAAGCAACTTTATTTAAATGTTCTATGTGAATTTCATAGAATGATGAGTAACTAGGGCTTTCTTTAAGATGTCTAAAATATTATTTGATTAAAATTTATGTATACCCCAAACTCTAAGATGAGGTATGGTATTTTCATGGAAAGGAAACATACTTTACAGCACACATAATAAGAATGTCATTTTTTTACACATACAAATATCGTCATTTGACAGGATTTAATATTTGATGCCTTATATAGTAATGGTATCAGTATTAACAAATTTATATCAAATATTGCATCCAATTGCACTGAATTGATTTTTTTGGATTTTCTTTATAATTCTCTGACATTGTTAGTCCACACATAAAGGGTGGAGATGAACCCTGAGACTGTTTTCCTATATATTAACACTATAGAGTTAAAAATTAAAAACACCATGTAATTTATATTAGCACACAAATGAAATATTTTTCTGTATAAAATTACCAAAATATGCACAACTTATATGAAGAAAATTATAAAAGTCTGATGAAAGCAATTAAATATTCTAAATAAATGAAATATTTTATGTTCTTACACCAAAAAACTCCATATTGTAAGATAGTAGCTTTCTCAACTTACATAGATTCAACACAACCCCCATCGAAATCTCAACAAGTTGTTTTGTGGATTTGAATGATCTGAATCTAGTAGATGAAAAAATTTTGAAAAATCACAATGGCTAACTGAATACTGAAGAGCTGTCAGAGGAGTGACACCATGTGACTTCAAGACATGCTGTAAAGCTACAACAATCATTAAAACAGTGTTATTAGGGGAATAGTTTATTTTACATATAATTGTTTTACACAATATTTTCTAACATGTAGTTAATATTACCTTAAAATAATTAAAATGGTTATTATTTTTCAAATACTTTGATTTTACAGTTTTGTGATATTAAATTATAGATATATGTTTGTATTTATTTTATGCAATTAAAATAAAATGAACATTTAAATACAAATTAACTTATTATAGATAAACTATAATTCACTTTTAAGAAGATCTCCTTCCCACTATATTTATCAACTGTGTGAGTGGCTCATTTGTCTAAGCTTTTCCTAAAATCTCAATCTAACATTTTTAAGTTATATTATGTGAACTAATACTCTTCTTTATGGATAGGCTTATAATTATTTTGATTTTTTAATATTTATTTCCCCTTGTTTCTCTATAACTTTTGAAGGAAGTTAATTTTCTTCTCAACATAATTCCTTTTTCTTATGAGCAGGTATTAAGTAGGTTAGACGTGATCACATGAAAATTTGTAAAAGCCCTTGAAAATTCAAAGATTATAAATACTCTCTATATTTCAAATTTATTTACCAACATTATTAATATTTAACTAATATTAAAACATTAATCATCTACATTAAATGATTCTTACATAGGAGAGAGGTTAAATGGGAGAGGACAAAGCTAGACAGCTTCATATAAGCCCTTCACACCTGAGTGACTCCTCAGGTCATGGTGGTGGAACCTGCTCAACCTGAACTCGGAGATGTGTTTACACTAATTCTGTGCTCGAACAGAGTAAGCCCTGAATGACAATCTGACCCTTGACCATATTTGCTATCTGCCTAATGGAGTATTGATCAGAGCTCTCCAAGTCTTTATGGATGTGGGAATGATTCTTAGCCCTCTGGGACTCACATCCAATATTACAATACCCGAAATTCCTTGTGCTATTATTTTTGTTTTTAATACATTTAATATCGGTTCAGAATTACTAGGTGATATAAACCAACATTTAAAAAATCACTTGAACTAAGAGAAGAGAAATGACAGTCCAAGGAACAGGAGGTTAGAGTGTAAAGGAAGGAAGGAAGGCCTTGTTTACCTCTTTTGTTTTATCTGAGTCAGCGAGGGAGTTGGTCGGGCCACTCCTGTGGACCATCCCACTGCTTTCTGCTTTCCTGCTTATCTGTCTAGGAGGGCACATGGATTCCTGAACTATTACATGCTCTGTAAAATCTAGGGGTCTGTACTTAGGTAGGGCTTCCATAACAACAATAACAAAACACACAGGTTGAGTAGCTTAAACAACAGAAATTAATTTTCTTAATATTTCTGAAAGCTTGACGGCTGAGATCAAGATGTCAGCAGATTTGCCATCTTCAGAGGTCTCTCTCCCTGGCTTGCAGATGGCCTGCTTCTCCCTGTGCACACATGGTCATCTCTCTGTGCATGCTTGTGTCTGGTGCTTTCCCTGTGTCCTAAAGCCTTATAAAAACATAAGACACTGGATTAACCCTCACCCTAATGGCTCCATTTTCAGTTAATTACTTCTCTAAAGACCCTAGGTCTAAATAAGACCAAATTCTGCGGTGCTGGATGTTTGGGTTTTAATATGAATTTTGAATCAACACAATTCAGCCCATAACAAGGGGTATTTCTGAAATGTCCCGGCAATCTTATTTGCCACCTTTGTTTCTGACCATCTGTCCCTCTCTTTTGTTGCTGCCTCGGAATCTGTTACAGTATCAGAAAATCAGGCAGGGTGCATTTTCGGAAGCTCATTTTCCTGCACTGTCACACTCCTGGCATCCGCCTTCATTCCTGCAGTGTATCAGTCTCTGCAGAGAGTCATTTCTTCCCCACTAAGCCTAATTAGCAAGGCTTTTAGAAATCATCAGATAGAGTAAATCAGACTGCATCTGAGCCTCTTTATGAGGCAAAACATTTCTTCATTTGAAGTTTAGATGAGATAATTTAGGAAGCACATTAATCTATTAATTTTTTTTGATCCTGATTTTGTTGTAAGCAACTTAACAGTCCTTGCTCTGTAGGATACACACATTATCATTACATATGGATGAGAGAGGCATGGTGCTGTGGGATAGAAGGGACCCAAGAAAGTACGACAAATTTATTAAAAATATTCAAAATGCATGTTTTGAAAGAAAGTGCTTTGTATCCAGGCTGGCACCTGAAGTTTACAAATGGATAAGCAGCACTATTCATGGGTAATACATAATTAATTAAACCGAAGGCAGTAATGGGAGATCTCTAGCCTTTCAAGGAAGTAAAAGTGAAGGAGAGAGTAATTAGAAAACTCAGTAAGCTGTGATTCAAGCTAGCTGTATCTCTGAAACGGAGGCAGCATTTTAAATTGCACCTCAAACCAATGTTTTAAATAAATGATCTGCTATGGTTGATGGGTTTTTTTTCTTTCTTAAGTTTCTTTTATTTCTTCTCTTTTCTCTGTTCTCCTATTTTTAATTTCCAAATCCTTTATAAAGGACTTTTTTTTATCTTTGAGGAATCTGTATTCTTTTTCTAAGAGCTCACCTGTGGCAAGAACTGGTGACTCACCTTAATAAGATTAGACAATAACACTACCAGTAGGGGATTTTTAGCTAGTTTCAGAAGTGCTGATAAGGCATCTGGCAAAACTCAGTCCTGGTCTTGGGGGATGACGGGCTGGTCTGAAGACCAGTACGGGTACTAATCCAAATAGTTCTAGCAAAAGTTGTTTTATTCTCCAGGGAGAGAAAGCAATCAAAATACATAAACTAACTTGCTTGTATTCTATTTGTTAGTCTCCACCTATACTTAATGCTGTTTCTATAAATATTATTTTATTTATATGTGCTTCTTATAATGTAAAACAGCCCTTATCACCTCTGTGAATATGTATCATCCACCTATCCAGCAGAAGAAACCAAATCTGCTTATACTTTGATCTTAGACTTCTAGCTTACAAAACTGTAAGCAAATTTCTGTTGTTTAAGTCACCCAATTGATAGTATTTTATGTTCGCCTCCCTACCTGAAGTCATCATGTTGATTTTTAACCTGTAAAACCCAAAAAGTCATCATATCATTGCAAGGCAAACTGGTTATTATCAAAGTTTAGCTGATTCTCTTTTTTCTATCTTCAAATACAGTGATTGCTTTGCCTTGAGATTTCCCAGGCGATGTTACACCACTGAGCATAACCATTTGGAAAATATTCTCTCTAAAAGAGCGGACAGATTCTGTATGCTGCTGGGTACCTGTCCTCCTCACTGTACATTTCCTCCTATTTTAACATTTTTACGGGGAGTTTACCTTCAGTTGCTTTTTTTTTTTCTTCCTATGGTAATCATTTTTGTCCTCTTCTGGGTGCCCCTATGGCTTTCTGTATAAAAAAGTGATTTTTTTTTAAGCACTCAGGCATGGCTGCAGTACCAAACATTCAAAGCATAAAGACAAATTAAATAATTCAGAAATGTATTTATCTATTTCGTAGCAGTCTAATATTCAACAGTCCTAAAAAGATATGGTGGCGCCATTGTGTTTAGAATAAAGTTTCCTCTTATCTTATCATTTTGCTGTTCTTAAAAGGCATTTTTGTGGTTGGCAAAACAGAGCATAATGAAAGGACATAGGGAAGACTAAATGGGCACGCTCTCCCTCCCAGGAGCATACCTGCACCTTACCCTCCTCCCTCTACTTCCCCCACAGGGGTGCATCTTTTAAACTCTAAGAGACCCAATGAAACTTGCAACAGGGGGAGCAGTGGGCCAAGGCAACTTGTCCCGGGGGAACACCCCAAACCTTTCCCTACAGCGCCCTTTTCTCTGACTCTCCATTGAGCTGACAACAGCCCCTCCCGGCTCATTCTTTCCTATAATATTTCTAGAGAGCCAAAACAGCCCCACCTAGACTCTCTCCTGTTACTTCTTCTGTCCCAAGCCCTTTCTTGTTTCACTGTTTCAGCATTAATAAACATATTCTCAAAATTAGGAAAACAAATAGAGAGAAATGAATGAATTCCACTCTGTGTCCTCACAACTCTGTTCCTTGACATGGAACAGCATCCACACCAAAGAAGGAGCATTTTTCCTCCTTTTATCTTGGTCCAACAAGAAGAAAATACTTACCTTGTTTCTTGGTGTTCGAACCACTGGTGAAGTTATACGTTACCCATGTTTAATTTCTATTCAAAAGCATGAATTTGCTGGATGACAGGCTTTTATGAGAGAGTGCAAATTGAAGAGCTGTGATTGCAGCAACTGCTTTAGAAATGTGCTAAGTTCCAGGTTTGGGACTTTGTACGTGGAGAGGAGGGCGTGGAGGGGGAAGAGTATATGGAGGGGTAAATGATAATGGGAAAATAAAATTAAAAAGTTGTGTACTTTAAACTTACACAATGTTATATGTCAGTTATATCTCAATAAAACTGGAAAAAATAAATTAAATAATTGTCAATTACTGTGGTAAGTAGTAGTCACATCTACTCTTTTCCTTTTCCTCTTTTATTTTTATATAGTTAAGAAAATGATTTAGAAATATTTATATATTTATATGTTAAGGAAAATAATAAAACTTTCAGTATTTTGGTGAATTGGGAGATTGGCAGAATATATGCATATAAATAAGCTTATAAATGAATAAAATTAATACAATTATAAATAGTGTGAATGCTGAACATGCAATTTTTGCATATATTCCTCTTCTAGGTGCTGAGAATATCAACATTTCCCATGGATGTAAGAATCCCATGGATGTAAGAATATGGCTAATATCCTAGAAATTGCAATATAGCCTGTGAGAAAAAAAAATGATCTGTGAAGGAAAATAAATAAATAAATAAAATCTACCAAAACTATAGAACCAGGGGAAGCATTGAGTAATTAAATTTATTCAAACTCTTAAACAGAACAAAAGCATAAAAGTTGATGGCCTGGGACATGATATTCAAAGCTAAAGGGGATAATAAAATAGAGAAAAACTAGCAAAGAAGAGATTAATTAAAAACTACTACATTTTGAAGCCATTTCAAGAGAACTCAAGTGAAATTCATTGCTTGGTATACTGAAGTGGGTGAGAAATAATTGTGAGACTCTCAGAGACACTCTCTTCAGTGTTGTCAAATAGAATGCAGCCTTACAAATGGCACTCATTTCCAGATTTTCTTTAAAAATGCAAAAGGAATAGGACAAAAATGCAAATATATGTAAAAATGCCCATAGATATATTAAGAAGCAAGGTGGTGGAAATGATAAAAATCACAGTTCTTGGCTCTCAAGAGACCTGGTCTTAATCACCAGGTACTCTGCATAAAAACTAAGTGAACCTGGTTTCTCAGGTACTTCTTTTGCAAAAGCGCGTACTAGTATTTGCCCACGGGTCAAGGTACTTAATATAAACAAGGTATTATTTGTAAAACATTTGGCAACTGGTATGTTATGCTTATTAATAGTAGGAAACATAATTGGATAAAATGTAAAGAATAAAATCCAAAGGTTAAAAGTGACGGTGGGTGACTCCTTGTTAGATAGCAAGTTCTAAACACATAGACTCTCTTTGTTCTTATTTGAATGGTCTTCATTTCCACACTTGCTAAAATTTCCAATCAGAACATGCCTGATATATTCCTTTTCTGTTTGTACCAGGCATCCACCCCCAGCCCCTGCCTGTTTGGAGTCTCTGGCCACCCAGGTGATGTTGGCTGATTCCCTTGCAATGCTACCTCTGAACAAATAGCTTGCATTTGTTCTTATTTTAGTCTTCTTTGTTTATTTCATTTTTTTTTCCGGAGGCCCCAACAACACAGGGTCTGCACTGCTCTTAAAGATTACAATATATTGAGTTTTCTTTCCATCTAATAAAATAATTTCTGCTTAGGGCTTATGGCCGTGGGGTAGAGGAGAGCAGAAAAGAACAGGATAAAGTGAAAGAAAGTTATGTTTCTCTTTGTTAACGTTTCATGACAGGCTTTCAAACATTGCTCCAACATGGCACTTCCTAGTATTATTGTATTATATATCTAGCCATTACAAACTATTGGTCCTGATGCCTTTGCTTCAAAAGTGGAAAGTCTGAAGCCTTTATCTATCACCCTGCTCTATACTGAGAACAATTCATAGAAGAGATACCTTAAAAGTTAAAATGTCATACTGAAAAAAAATAAGAGAGAATTTAGAATTAAAATCTGCTTAAAATAGGTAAAAACTCTTTTTAAGAAATTATATGCAATATGTTAAGAATCACAGGTTTCAATATGTTAAGGTTCTTAAAACCTTAAGAACCATTCTAAGGTTTTATGTTCCCTAAAACCTTAGAAATAATTGAAAATAATTGAAATAAATTAAAATAATTGAACTAATATTCTTATAGAAACCATGTTTTATAGATCACAAAGACATTTTATTAACTTAAATTCTTATGCCCTTCTTTATTTCTGAGACTTTTTAAAATTTATTCCAAGAAATAAGCTGTGAACTTAGTCTCACAAATAATTATACTTAGTCTACCATAAAACAATTGTCAGAACATATGGTAAATCCAATCATCCCCCCAACCCATTCATATCCGGTGCAAGCCACCATTATCCCACCAACTACAGCGATGTCTTTGCACTGTCTCTGCATGCAGTCACATACTACATAGAGTGATACTGATCTTTTTGTTTTTTCACCATTTTGTTCAGTTGAAAGAAAACGGAAAAATTGATAAATCATATAAATTATGTGCACATAGTGATAGATTATATATCCATATAGTTGATATCCCATGACTAGAAAATTACCCATATCTATAAGCATAAGTTAATTTTTCCTGAATTTGAACTTTACATAAATAGAAACAACAGTGTAATTTTGGGTTTGTCTACTTTTATTCAACCTCATGTTTATGAGAGTCATCTACATGTGCTGAATATACTTACAGTTTGTTCATTCTCATTGCATTGAAATGTCATAATTTAGGTAGGCATTATTTTCTGTTTATGGGCATTGTGGTAGTTTCTAGGTGAAAGTCATTATGAATAGAGCTGTTTTGAGCATGTGATTTTAATATGTCCACTGGTGTATGTATATGCTTGTTTCTCTTGAGTGTGATAGAGATGTAGTATTTTGCAAAGGTGTGGTTATGCAAGTGCACAGTTGTAATTGATACTGGTAGCTTTACAAACTGATTGTACCCACTTACAATCCTATATGCCATGTGTCTGAATACAGGTCATACCACATTCACCAAAATTGACATCTTCTTAATGACTAATGGAACTGTCAGCTTTTCATGATTTCTCAAACATTTACATCAGAATATTTAACTCATTTGAGAATTGTTTCCTCTTCCTTTACTGTCTGAAAGATTTTTCCTTCCTTTTGAAATTAGAGCAAGAGAGCTATCTTTTTAACTTCCAAATCATATACTTCAACCCTGGTGTAAAAAAAGTAATAAAATAAATATTTCAGTAATTATGTCTCTGCTCAATTGTCATGTAAAAAGAGCTGCTTTACCTGATGAAACTAACATTCCTTGACTTTGTTTTGCAGAGGCTCATTAACATTTTAATTTCTTCAGTTCACTTATCGCTATCTGAAATCATTTTATTTTTAAATCTCCCTCTTCAACATTATGTCAAAAGCAACTAAATCTGTATCATGCATATAATAACTACTTGACACATTTTTAATAAGTAAATGACAAATACACAAGTAAAAATTATAATCAGTTCTTTTTTGTTGAACCATTTATTTTAGTTGTTACATTCTTAAAACAATGATTGGTTCAACTCCTCAAATATTCATTGTATTAGCACCTTACTCTATAATTAATTTAGGATTTAGGCCTGGATTAAATTTGCTGTTACGATTGTAGTGTTAGGAACAGAAGGGAGCTGTGCTGTTGAAATGAAGAATGTCTCATGCAAGTATCCACACATAAAGTTGATTAAGGGATGTGCAAGGTGATCTATGCAAAAGGTGGGAAGGCTATATCAAAATGCTGACAATATGTCTTCTTTTTAATTACCAGTGAAACTTAAAAAATACGTTCAATTTTTTTACATGTCTGACATAATTGCTTATGCTCTTTGTCATCCTAAAATATCATAACTTAATCTATGTCATCATGTCTTAATTTGTTATGAAAAGAATGGTGAAAAATTAAAGGCAAGGTTTATATTAATTATTTAGATGTTTATTGTATTGCCCTTCTCCATCCTTTGGTACATATATAGTAATAAAATAATCCAGCCCTAACTAGCTCTCAGTAGGTTCTTTATTTAAGGTATCAAAATATGGTTTTATTAGACAATGACAAACTACACAACTTTTCAGTGATTCGTGTTCTAGTTACCTATCTATGTGTGGGCTGATTTGAGCTCTTACCATCCAATTAAGGTCAAGTTCCCTGCCAAATTCTCCCCTTTTAAGCCCTGTGCTCAATAGGCTGCAAGATTAATCTCATTTTAATGTTGTGTGCTTCTCTTTCATTTTTAGTTCTCAGAGATATTTGCTTTGTCTTTTTCTCCAGTCTATGATTATTTGTTTGTTTTTGATTTGTTGTTTACCAACGTATTTATTATTTTATGTATCTGACTTTAGAACAGGTTATGTAGTTTATGTCATGATCTCACCATTATATACAGAATGGGAATCACAATATTTGTTTTATTTGCTATGTGTGTACCGGGAAATCCAGGCGAGTGGAGCTGTATGTGTATGGACCTCTTTGTTGGGTCTGCAAGGGCCTGAAAGTTGCATAAAACATTGGATAAAAAGTATAGATGTTAACAAGAAAAAAGTAAGTTGGGAAGGAAAAGAAATACTCGTTAACAGATTTTGAGCCAAATAAACTAGGATTTTTAGAAGCAACAGATAATGTTCTCTTTTTAAACAAAAAGAATTTAAGCCATCATGCTTAAATTTGTTTTCCTTTAGTAAAGGATGATTTATTGGAACACAGCCATGCTCATTGGTTTGGTATTGTCCTTGGCTGCTTTCATACTACAACAGCTGAGCTGAGTAGTTGTCATGACAGTCCATGTGTGTCAGAAAGCCTAAAGTATTAACTATTGGGCCATTAGAAAACGTTTGGCAACACTGTCCTAGAGCAAGGGATTCTGTGACTTCAGAATTCCCGCAGTTGTGAACTCTGTTTACAATTCCAAGAAGTTTCTAAAGTGTCTCCTGGCATTAAACGTATTAAACAGAATGATACTGACCAGAAAAAATGTTTGTCATGGAGTGTGCTTGAGTGTGTGTTTTGGAGAGGAATAATCCCCCTTTCTAATTAACCAAGAATTTAATGACTTTGGTCTTGGAAATCAGAGCCTAAGACTAGCATAAAAATAAATGGGGACAGGTAGTCAGTGAACAGAGAGGGGAGGGGAGGGAATTTCAGGGGAGAAAGGAAGGGTTTACAGGAACAAATATAAAGGACACATGGTCAAAACTAGGGGTGTTGGAAAGGGGAGGGAGGAGGGGAGGAATGGGTAGATAGGCTGGAATGGGAATAAAGGATAGAAACTGTAAAGAAATTTCAATAATAACAATAATCCACTCTTTCATAATTAATTTGAATAAAATATTATTACTCAGCAATTAAAAAAATAAAATAAAATAAATGGAAAATCTGAAATATATGTACTTGTGTAGCTTAGGTAATATTTAACAAATATGTTTTCAACTGTATATAAGCTGGCAGTTGAAAATTTTATGTTGAGTTTATAAACTTAATAATATATACTTGTATGCAGACAACCATATATAATTCATATTTATGAAGTTCATGCTATCTTGTAAGTACAATTAATAAATCATTAGTTTCTGACTTCAAACATGTGATTGTTTTTGCCTCTGAGTGCAGTGACATTTGTCACTATCATGCCCCGATTCATTGCCGTGGAGTAATGTTCACAGTCTGGCATATGCAGGCCGTATCTTAATTTGTTCTATTTTAGTGGTGTGAGTTAAATTGTCCCAGTGTGCCTTGAGTTCTTATAATCAATAAACATGATTAATATGTCTAAAATTGAGAGGATGTTTTAAAACTATCACTATAGGTCACTGCTTAGGTTAAATTTATCTTTTGAAATTAATAGGTGAGTATCTCTTGTAGGTGATGGCTAAGGTTACCATTATGAGAAAATTACAATATATAATATATTTCAGGGAAGAAGGCATAAGTATTTTCTTCCAATTAATGCAAGCATATCATGACTTTCTATTTAACCAACACGACCAACAAATAACCAACACATGTGTCATTCGTGAGGATGAACTATTTTAACAGAGAGCATGACTGCAGAAAGCTGATCAAAGACCAGTGTTGGTGGTTGTCCTTTCATTTGTTCAAAATGCACAGACATGCCTTATGCTACAAAAGAACCCTCCTAAAAAATCCCCTTTTGTAACATTGCAACCTTACTGTTGTTTTTGTTCACTCAAAATAAATCCCACCTAACTTCATATCCTCAACTGCTTATTCCTTTTTTAACAATAATATAAGTGCTCTAGAAGGCAGTGTCTTCTAATTTTTATATGTGACAAAGTTTAATAACACAAGTATCATATTTTTATAACAATGTAAACAATAGACCTAAAAAAACCATTTAATCACAACACAATTGTCCTGTCCTGTTTGTATGTGATATCGAGGACCTTTTAATTACTCATCAGAAATATCAGTTTCAGCTTTAATTATACGCAGTGTATTCAATTATCTGCTGAATACTATTGAAGGTTCACAAAGTCCAAAATATACATACATCATTGCTATTACTACCCATTTTCAAATGCTAAATTAAAAAGCCTAAATTAATAATATGCTATGTGAAAATAAAAAATCAGGAAATATTTCTTAATCATTTACTATATGAAAGGCATCAAGGAAATAACTTGATGGAGAATGAGAATTATTTTTTGTTTTTGTTGTTGGTTTGCTTCCATTTAACTTCTCACTGCACATGGTATGTTGTTTGACCAGTTTTCAATCAAAAACTCCATTAAACCTAATGCTGGAGTACACTGAGTTGGTTATCAGGGTGGTAACAAATAACCTCCTAAGAAAATTTCAAAAATAAAAATTGAAAAGGCACATGACAAATTTATTAATTCAGAGATTGCTTAATATTTGTTCTACTAAAAATAAAAGAAAAATAATGTTTAAACATATGATTACTTGTCTTATGTGTCTTCCTCTAAAGAGTTTTTTCTGAGTATAACCAGAGTTTTCCAAAAAGCAGTGCTTAATAAGACTATTTTTTAAAGTAGTGAAATAAAACATTTATGTATGCTAATAAATATTCTACAGATAAAAATTATAACAATGATTTTAGAAGAGTTTTGATGGCACAGATGATGGTGCCAAGTTAAAATGGAGTATCAGTCAAGGTTAGGTGCCACACTGCAGTCAGAAACAAATGACCTGCACAGGACTGACTACCGAGGGCTTTAGTTCACCGAAGTCTCCATCATCACACAAATACTGTGGCAGTCATAAAGTCAATCCAGTCTAGGTTGGATTCATGAAGAGTCAAGGATTCACAACAACTGAACTTCTGTTTCTGGCATCTTATCGCAACTATGCATTTATTTATGATCTTTATTTGCCAAATTGGATTTTGTCAGATAAATGTAACTAGGAATCAGAAATCTAAACTTCTTGTATTAGGTGTAGTGGAATGAAATCACCTGCAACACTGGGGAAAAAAATACCTGAAAGTTTTTAACATTAAATGAGATGATTGGTTAACAACCTGGAGAGTTCCTGGGGAGAAATATGAAACTTCACACATGAAGGAGGGCAAGGAGAAATCAAAGAAAAAGGCTAGTCCAGGCTTATCAATCTGGTAGGTGGCTGTTCTAACAACAAGGGAACTCACACATGACACTTGTCCTGGGTAGTCTCAAGGTGAATATATCTCTGCACCTGCCCACCAGATTTTAAACATTTATACAGAGAACTTAGCAGAGTTCAATTATGTCTACAGTTTCCATGGTCTCCACCACTCCTTACTCTCTCATAACTGCATACTTGAAAGTCTGCTAGTGTGGAAACAGTATGTGGAACATAAATTCCAAGAACAGAGGAAGAATGAGGGGCCTCCAGTTGCCAGGCCCAGCTGGAGGGTTAACTGGTGAGCCATTAAGTCTTCTCCATAATGTCCTCCAGCAGACAACTTCATGTATTTACAGGATTGTCCCATGAGCACAAAGGACGACTACTGTTCTGGGAGCATACGAGGACCAAAGGGAGAAAAGTATTGTTCAAGGTAGGAACAGTTTTGTAATAATATGAAAAAAATCAGCAATTGAGTTGGACCATCTTGTAAGAAAATCCTTTCAATTCTGTACCATAGGCAATTCTTAACACACCACATGTTGTACTGAATGCCCTCTGACATCCCATTAAATCCACAAATCTATGATAAATTTTGTCTGAATGCTGGATTGTTTGGTTAAAGTAAGTGTATTGGGAACAATTCTTTTGTGTTTGTTCTTTACTAGAATAAAATAGAAATTCTTCATTTTTTCCTATTTTTTTTCCAAAGCAGCCATGGATAGAAGTATTTTCAATTTAGAAGTTTAAATGATGAATAATTAAATAAAACCACTTCATAATTATTTTAAATTAAGAAAGTGTTCCATTTCACAATAATCTTCCAAGCTCTAGATGTTTGTTACTTAACAGTTTTTCCCATTTAGGTGCATTGTACTATGATTTGAAAAGTGCCTTTTACAGTCTCATGTTTCAAGTTGAGCAACAAGATGTCTTTGCCTAGTCCTGTGGCATGCGACCTATACACTTATATTGTTATTATGTATTGAATTGTCAGGACTCCTGCTGAACACAACTGTATACACTGATCAAAATCTTGACAGTTACTTTGCCTGATAAAATTATGATTTGTACAACCACTATTTTCATGATATTTCATTGTATCACTGATAAGTACTTATGGTCACACAGCTACAAAATAAATAGGAGAACATGTTCCTGTAGGGATTTCTGTCTTAGATAGCTGTTTAATGCCTCATTAATATAAATTTGTAATATTTAAATTGCCAAAAATGATGACTGGAGTTGGTAATTTTATTTATTAGTCAATTAAAATTTCCCTGAGAAATGTGCTTTAGGGAAGATAATATGGCTTTCTAACCAATGTGCATGACCTAGTTAAGCAATAGGAGTGGCTGAGCAATATCCTTCTTGGTTAGGGTGATACATTTCTGCAATCAAAATGCAGAAATCCCTGTACTTGATTGGCAAGGTTTGGGGATTATTCAGAAATATATGGCTACCAGGATTTTACTAATCCTAAGGGAAATCCTATATCAGAAAAGGGAAAAAGTAGAGATGCCGAGGGGAGATTATTCTTACTCAGAGAGTTTGTATTTGCTTCTAGTTGTGTTGTTTTATTTGGGCTGGATCCTGAAATGAATAGAAAGAATCTCTTAGGTTCCATGTTTGCCAAAATGATCTGCAGATTCATGTTAGTCAAATTTACTTCTAAAGTGATCATTGTAACTTACAATCATTGTCAAGATTCTGATGTTTGAAATGACAGCTATATATCCCTAAGTCCCTGATGAAATAAAAAAATGGTAAAAATTAGCAATGAAACTACTTATTTTATTTGTTATTTAAAAGGTTTTTTAAAAAGTTTTTCCACTGTTATAAATTGTATGGGTTGTTCTATAACAATTTATTATGTATAACATTATACAGCCCAAATATGAGGCAGGTGGAAAGGGAGACATATATAGCAAGAAAAATATATGTAATCTATAATTTATTGTTTTTGCATTGGGGGGAATCTGCAAGTATATAAGTATCTGAAAGTGTGTAAGAATAGTATTTTTGTGCTAGGTAAATGGGAATTAAAGTAAATATTTCAGACATTAGTAAATCTCTGTCTTACAAATAGGAAATTTATTATATAGTCTATATAACTAATATTTATATTATATATTATATAATTTGGGGAAATATTCTGAAAAATAAAATGAATCTATAATTAACCATTAAAGCAAAGTAAAAATATTTCAGTTTTTCAAAACTAAATAATTATTGGGTACTTGCTTAAAATCAGCCATTGTTCTAGACATTATTTATACATAGTAAAATAATATTTCCACTTCCCTCAGGAAGAGTTCAATCATAGGTAAAATTAACAAATATAAAGAAGAAATAGTAAAATGGTTGGTATGTGCTATGATTGAAAGCATTAGCTCTGAATGAGGACATCCAACTAAAATGAAAGAGATAGGATAGTCACTGAACACATTTTCAAAATACTACTGCTAAACTATGACATAAAAATCATGACAGGTTGAACATGAAGACTATGAGGTTAGCGATACTTTTAGGGAATAACTGAGGTTGTGTACATATGATAGGGAAGCAAGAATAAAAGTGGACACGAGAGCCCTTTGGAAGAATGGGATTATTCTGTACGGCTGAACAATGAATGGGCTTTGTGGAGATGGGCCTGAGATGATAAAGAATAGTTTAAGGTACACCTTACAGACATGAACATGATCCAGGTCCTATAGAATGTGATCTATAGAAACTTGATCTGTAGAAGTTTCTCTTCTCTTAAAGTAACTAAAGGCACTTCTTTCCCAAGAGGAGAAATTATATATATCTTCCCTACCACTGTGATTATGCATACATATGGACTCCTACTAACTTAGCTCTGATGACTTTGGTCTCAGTGCTTGCTTTTCATTTCAAATCGATTTCTAACCCTCTCCTCAGGCAAAAATTTCAAGTCTCTGTTTTCAAAAAGAAATGGCATCTGCAAACAAAATTAGTATGCTTTTATATCATTCATTGTATTGACAAAAATAGCAAACAATGGTATGCTTTTCATAAGATCCACAGAACACTATCATTCCTATGGACGATCTAAAGAAATATTAATGGTGATGGGCTGACAAAGCAATAGAAATAAGTGCCACAATATGGTTTCATAAAAACATGTGTGATATGTGTTATTGTCCTATAAAGTCATTATTTCAAAAATCTTGTGCAGCATTTTTATCTTAACAGTGCCATGTAAATGCAAATCTTGTTATTTTGCTTTCATCATATTTATAAGACTTTTGTTCATGTTAAAATTCAGCACTGGTATTTAAAAAAAATATACATTCTTTACATGCAGAATTAAAGGGGAACCTATGACTTATTTTCCAGTCTTTGATAAACCATGACTTCACTTGCTTCTGGGACTACAGCCAGGAGGATGGTGATATTCAAAAAATGTCGTTTCCCTGTTGTGATATTTATTATTCAATTAATTTTGTGATGCTTTCATCTCCTATGGGCAGGAGTAGTAAGAAATCCCTTAATTACTTTCTATTTTACACAGAGCTGCTTTGGGTAATCTTAGAAAACAAATTTTAATTAAGAAACTTAAGAAAAGAAAACTGGATTCTACCTATTTTCTTTACACACTGCTGAAACTATGGATCAGCAAAATACTAATGATAATAACATTATTTAAGACTTTGTATCAAATTCCTTTTAGTTTAATAATTTTTAAAGATTTTTGTTTTTGTGGATGTATTTTAAGATTATGATATTGAAATTTTGATTTGCTTCCAATGTATTTGGTTGTTATGACATTTCATTGTTATGCTGGTCCATTTCTGACATCAATGGATACAGACACAGGTTAATCTGAATTTTTAAATATAAAACACTTTGATGACAGAATTAATTAGATCTTTACAAAGTATATTGGATGAGGTTATCAATATGATCAATATTAGGTCACAAATGTTTAGAGGTATTGTTTAAAGTGTTTTAATATTGGATTGAATTGTTTATGTATAATATAGGGGTACAAGTTACTGAGGTTTATATATTTGAAAGAATTCACACTAATACTCAGAACATAATCACATAAGGATTTAACAAAGGCAAATAACACAGTACAGCAATAGTAGAGTTCAGGCAAATGTGGGGAGATAAGAAGACTTATAGACACAACTTTCCAGGAGTCTCTTAATTCTCACAAGGACTCTAATCTTGAAATTAAACCAAAATTTGGGGGATGAATTTTGCTTGGAGACAACTCAAGGAGCCAGGTGTTCTCTGTGGGGGCTTTTATGCCCCTCTAGTAATGCAGCCTAGAAAAGCTAGAAACTTAAAGCGTAAATGGCACAGTTTGTAGGATGAATGTTCTTCATTCATCCTCTTTCCCTCCCAACCAATAACCTTCCAAATGATCTTCATATCCGTTTCTGTTCTGCTTGTTTAGTTCGTTTTTTAGATTCAATTGTTGATAGTTGTGAATGTATTGCCATTTTAATGTTCATAGTTTTGATCTTTTTTTCTTAAATAAGTTCCTTTAACATTTCATATAATAATGGATTGGTGATGACAAATTCCTTTAGCTTTACCTTGTCTGGGATGCACTTTATCTTCCCTTGGATTCTAAATGATAGCTTCACTGGATAGAGTAATCTAGGCTATGGGTCTTTGTTTTCATCACTTCAAGTACTTCATGCCAGCCCCTTCTTGCCTGCAAAGTTTCTTTTGAGAAATCAGCTGACAATCTTTTGGGAACTTCTTTATAGATATCCATCTGTTTTTCTCTTGCTGCCTTTAAGATTCTCTCTTTATCTTTAACCTTTGGCACTTTAGTTTTGATATGTCTTGGTGTGGTCCTCTTTGTGTCCATCTTGTTAAGGATTCTCTGTGGTTACTGGACTTGTATGTCTATTTCTTTTACCAAATTAGAGAATTTTTCTTCCATTATTTTTTAAATAAGTTTTAATTTTCTTGCTCTTCCTCTTCTTCCAGCACCACTATTATTTGAATGTTGCTATGTTTGAAGTTGTCCCAGAGGCTCCTTAGCCTATCCACATTTTTTTTGAATTTTTAAATGTATTTATTTTTTAAAATTTTAATTGTTGTTCAAGTACAGTTTTCTGCCTTTTACTCCCATCCTAGCCCACCTCCCAGCCTTCCCCACCTCCCTCTCATTTTCACCCCCTCCCTTGTTTTTGTCCATGTGTCCTTTATACTTGCTCCTGTAAACCTTTCCCCTTTTCCCCTGAAATTCCCTCTCCTCTCCCCTCTGGTCACTGTCAGCCTGTTCTCTATTTCAGTGTTGTTGGTTATATTTTGCTTGTTTGTTTGTTTTGTTGTTTAGGTTCCTGTTAAAGGTGAGATCATATGGTATTTGTCTTTTACCGCCTGACTTATTTCACTTAGCATAATGCTTTCCAGTTCCATCCATGCTGTCACAAAGGGTAGGAGCTCCTTCTTTTTTTCTTCCATTTTTGATGTTCTGACTGAATATTTTTTTCTTCCTTGTGTTCCAAACATTGATTTGATTCTTGGCTTCATTCACTCCATTGTTGATTCCCTATATAACATTTTTCTTTATTTCACCTAGTGTATGTAAACTTCATTTCTGCCTGGGTCTATTTGATGTTGTTGAAATACCCAAATTTCTGGTCAAGGCGGAGGCACATATAAACATGGCTTTCCTCCTCACACAACAATAACAAAAATTACAACTAAAAAAACCCCAAAAACTATCACCCAGAAAATCATCAAAACATCATGACATTAAGATTGGTAGATATAGAAGTTTGACAATAAAGAAATTAAACTAGTCAAATTCATCCAGATAGGTAGGAGTCGAGGCAAAACAGAGACGTGGAGATGTAGAATGGGCAGTCTAACACCTATGTGTGGTGGATAAAAATAGGGAGGGATACCTCAGGAGTGAGGGATTCCAGCTCCACATCAGGCCACCCAGCCCAGTGCCAGGAAGATAAATCCCCATAAATTCTGGCTGTAAAAACCAGAAGGGGTTGGGGCAGCAGAAGATTCTTCAGAATTCTCAGGCATCTCCTGTTAAAGAGCCTGAAATTGAGTTAGGACTTAGGTAGACTCTCCTCTGGACTCCAGTACTGGAGCAGCAGCTGGAAGGTCACCGGTGGCACACAGGGAAGAGCTGAAGTGACAGGTATTAGGGTGAGTGCCAGGGGACAGCTTCCTCCTGGATAAAGTTCCAGAGGCCAGGCAGCAGCTATTACCTCTTTTCAGAGCCCTCGCCCACACACAGCCACAGAGCCACTGAGTGGAGACACCATATCTGAGACTCCATCACCCTGGTTCACATGAGTCACCCCAAGGCTCCGCCCCATCTAACTTACTGGTAAGCTTTTCTACAACAGGCCATGCTACTAAGACAGAGAATCAAAGCAGCTCTATGGAATATACAGAAACAAACACAGAGAGGCTGCCAAAATGAGGAGGCAAAGAAATATAGGCCAAATGAAAAAACAGAACGAAACTCAGAAAAAGAACTAAACAAAATAGAGATGAGCAATCTATCAGATGCAGAGTTCAAAGCACTGATTATTAGGATGCTCAAGAGATTTTCTTTAATATTTTGTACAGAATGTGAGAGTACAAAGGAAACACATTCTGCCATGAGATGATAAATGTTACAGTTGAGGGACATATGAAGGTTTATTATACTCTGCCATAATAATATATCTAAAAATTAACATATGAAGATACATTTAAATAATTAAGAAGAGAATGGATAATTAAAAATAATTCTAATAATTTGAAAGCGTACTGAGTAGAATGGTAGATTCCTGCTAATCTTGTTAGACGTACTGTATAGTTCATTTGGTTTTGTAATAAAATGTGTTCTGAAGACTCATTCCAATGTGTTCAGACTTAGCATAATATCTTTAAAATATTTAGAAAAATAAAAAGAAAAGAAAATTAGATGAAACAAACTTTGTAAAATGTTGGTAGGTACTAGGTACTGGCTTGTAACTAAAATTCTACTCTCGATTCAATTGTGTATATTTTAAATAATTAAAATCAAACAAATTTGACACTAAGAATAGAATGAACATCAATTTTTTAGACATGCAATGTAAAAATTATGCATAGTCATTTTTCAGATTTTCTTTTAGTCTCTAACATTTCAAGAGAATGATTAATAGTTTATATTATGGCACATTTCACAAGGAGTTGGCATTTCTTAAAAGCAGTTGGTGTTAATTTCAAAATGAATGTTTTAACCTAACAATAAATATAACTTTCCCCTGTGCTACATCTAGCATACAATGTGATTATTATCTTTAATTCATGTTTGTGGTCTGTGCTTTTTTATTCTCTTCCATTCATGTCGGGAGCATTTGGAGCAATGGAACATTTTCTTCCAGAAATCCTCTCCTCTTCTATTTGCAAGCTTATTTAATATATGTACACTGGTGTTTTCCTGTATTTGTTCATTAATTTCTTGTACTTCCATTACTTTTCTGTATTCTACATGGCTTGTTCTCACAAGCAGATATTTCCCCCCAAATTATAATCATTTATATTCTGGATATCTTCCTTCAGAATTTCCGTTTTTATCACAGACCTCCTTTCTGTGGTCTTTCTCCAATATTTCAACTTTCTTTAGACTGTTTTTATGCTTACTACTCAATATTAGTTTGACTTTAATGTTATGAAGCTGACCTCATTATATTATATTTTAAAATAGAGCCTCATATAATATCTTTAATTTTCATCATGACAATATGTTTCTCTATGTTTCCTAGGTTCTAAAATATATAGTTATAATTTGCCTCATTTTTCTTTCTCATGTGCCATGTTTAATTAATCAGTGATTAATATTCCTTCTTAACTTGTATTTTGCTCATCTTTGTCTTACTTTTTTTTATTCCACTTACCTGTCTTACCCACAATTTCAGCCCATTAGACCATTTTAGTTACTTATTAATTAATAGCTTTATTAATTGGCTTTTTGTCATAGATATGAATCTTCTTTTTAAACAGCACTTTCACCCTTGAGCCAAAACCTAATCTACTACAGGTGCTCCTGTTTAGTAAAAAATGCCAATGTCATGTGATGTGTCTGTGACATATCCTTGCATGTCATGTATATGTTCAACAATTTGTGCCTGATCTGCTTTTCACCGTGCCACTCTGATGACTCCCAATGTTGCCAAATGATGTTTAATACTGTTTATTACACATGTGCCTTCACTACTTTCTTTTTCTAGGCTCTAAATTTGAATATGTGTAAAAGTGAAAGAAGTGAAAGCAAAGTCATAACATACCACCAGCTTTATACCCATGCCCAAGAAAGATTAGACTTCCATGTCTTTGCTGTTCCATTCTGCTCTTGTGAGAGCAGTAAGTGTTAATTACACAGTGTCATTAAAATGGGATTTGGGACCTACATGCCACTGCCTTCTCCCAAATAAATAGTTGATTGTCTTACCTTTGTCTTCCTCCTCTTGAAGGAAATTAATCCCCATCTTCCAATCATCCTCCCAAGAATTCTGGCTCATATTCTTTTCATAGTCTTGTTACATACACATCTTTGGTCACTTCTTGCTTATTCTATTTTAGAAAAAAATAGAAAGCAACAGACTGAATAAATAAATAAATAAAAGCAAGAACAACATCTAAAATATATTTACATTATTTTCCTGATGCCATCATTATTGTTAAGAATAAAACTCACTTGCACGTCAATTATTTTTACTACTTCATTTTGTTTTCTACTTATTTTTCACCTTTAATAGTCAAAATTGAACACTCACATGCAGAAAATACTGAGTATTTTCCTTCAACCCCAATCTCCTTATATAAACAGGATAGAATGCCATTCAATAATGCAAACTTTAAACAACTTAAATCAGCATAAATGCATGCAGATTTTTCTTTAAATTTTTATTTATATAGCACACTCATTTTTATTATAAAATGAAGGAATCTTGTTCTCTCAGTATGATGATATTTACTTGATTCTAATTTGTCCTTTTATAGAAACTTTATGAGATAACACACACAAAAAATTATTTTCTAATGATAAAGCCAGCAGCGTCAGATAAATTCCTCCAATATATAAACTACAGTCTAATTCTTTATGTTTTATCTTATGTATTTGAGGTTACAGAACTGTAGACCAAAATAAAATGCAAGGTATTTTACAAACTTAGTATTTTCTCTTTCGGTTAGCAAACTTAGTTAGTATATTTGGATGCCATGAGTTATATAGTTCTTACCAGTTAGCTCATCTTAGGAAGTGTGGTCCAAAAAAAATTCTAATTGTAACTCTCAAAGAACATGGATCTAAGCAATAATTAGAAATGTGATCATCACATTAAATATTTTCCAAAATAAATAGCCTTATTTCAAAAATTTACTTACTACAATAATTTTTAAAGTTCTTGTACTCTATTTTAGCTATTAGTCTGATTTTAACACATAAAATTATTGAAAACTGGTATTTAAAAATATCTAGTTTAAATAGTTCTCTGGGAGAAAGGAACTACTTAGATAATGGATAATAACCATTTGAGATAAGCATGCTTTATGCTTTTCTTTATCTTCTTTGCTTATTCATTTCAAAAATGAGTTTAACTATTTAAGTGATTATACAATATATATGAGAGAAAGGAAATAATGGAGAGATGAAATAAACTATAGTCAATGTTTTACTCCTTACAAGGTTTTTTTCCTTCAGAGTTAAAAGTGATTAATAATGTGGTTACAATATAATATAATTTTAATCATTGATATTGTATACTGATTTTATTTTTAATATTTACACAAATGCAAGGTAAAATATAAAACCATGTTATTGACAATGCCTGCATTTATAATTTTCAATTGAGAAACAAAAAGAAGATTTTCAAGTTGTACATAATACATAAAAGAATTATTGCTGCATATATGTTAATTAGAGATCTAGATTGCATAACAACAAATTAATTAGATATATCATTAACTCTATAATATTACACACATTTTGCTAATATTGAATATTTCCAATTAAAAAAATAAAATGTAAGCCAAATGATATACTCATGGATATTTTAATGGATATTGTAAATATATACCCAAACTCCAATTGATTAAAAATAATAGTACTTTGAACAAAACAAACTAACAACCAAAAGAGAATCAAAGGCATTGAAACATGAAACACACTGACATATGTAAGAGAGGAGCAGGGAGGTGAGGGCTGGTTGAAAGAAGGTCAGAAGAGAAAAATCAAAGAAAATATATGCACAAACCATGGACATGGACAATGGTGAAAGGATTGACTGTGGGAGTGGGGATGTTATGGGTGGAGGGAGGCAGAAGGGGAAAAATTAGGACAATTGTAATAACACATAATAAACTATTTAAAAATATTGCAGTTATGAATATACCATAAAATAGTATTTTCAAGTATTTGTAAGAAATACATGAGAAGGCCTTGGTTGGTGTGGCTCAGAGTATTGAGTGACAGCCTGTGAACCAAAGGGTCACTGGTTCGATTCCCAGTTAGAGCACATATCTGGGTCCCCAGTTGGAGGTGTGTTCAGGAGGCAACCACACATTGATGTTTCCCTCCCTCTCTTTCTCCCTCCCTTCCCCTCCAAAAATAAATAGTAAAGTCTTTTAAAAATGCACAAGAAGTATCTTTTTAATCTTAAGTAGAATTTCTTCTTCTGATTATGCCTTTAAACTCTTTACACTCTTCTGATTGCACTCATTTCAAACTTCTTTTTTTAAAAATGTGATACCTTGCAGAGAATTTTTTATAAAACCTAGATTTGTATTCCAAGGAACTCATGTATGTAAGAAGTTTAAGAGGAAAAATAAAAGATAAAACAGACTACACTTAAAGGTGCATAATATATACTACACTTCCAGAATTTAAAAAAGGTTACTGGAAGAGTTATTCTGCTTATTTGTATCTATTTAATGAACACACAATTGTCTTTAGTATGAATTTCTCATCAAAGTCAAAGGTTAAAGCTATCTCTTGTTAGCAAAGCTAGTGGGCAAGTAGTAGAATATCAAGTAACAATTACAAAAAATATTTATCTTTATAGATATGTGAGATCTGTCCAGAAAATTCCAGCCATTATTAATATAATGAGAATAGTTTGTGTGACATTGATGTAACCTGGAAGCCAAGGACTATGGACTTGGGTGTATATCCATGAACCATGAACAATGATGACTTCACTGAACTTGTCCGCTGGAGCAGTAGACACTGTTGAGTGAGCGTGTGTACTATGTGCCTGTTGTATTCAGTGGAGCAACAAACCTGCATCAAATTTTGCATCAAGCCTAAATGTTCCTCCACGGAAACTATTCAGATGATTCAGAAGGCTTTCAAGGACCATACAATGCATTCCGAGCAAATAAAAGTGTGGCACAGATGCTTCAAAGAAAGTGATCCATGTTCTTCGAGGCCTGCAGCAAGTACAGAATGGGAGAGTGTTGAATGTGAATGGGCTACAATCAACAAAGATCAGTGACTGACAGTATGAGAACAAGCGGCTGATCTGGGGATTCCCAAAAACCAGTGTGTCCAAGATTTTGATGCATGTGATTGGCATGAAACATGTCATGGGAAAAACTCTGCAGCTTCTGCTACCAGAGCAGAAAAAACATCATATTTCAGTTGCTAATGACTTGATTCGAACTGCTACCAATGAACCAGATTTCCTCAATAAGGTCATAACCAGAGATGAATCATGGTCCTATGGCTATGATCCAGAAATGAAGGCCCAGTTATCCCAATGGAAGACTTCTGGTTCTCTACACCTGTAGAAGGTACGACAGTACCTCAGTAAGATCAAGACCAAGTAACTATTTTTTGATTGGGATGGTGTTGTCTATCACCAGTACACCCCTCCAGGCCAAACAATTAATAAGGAGTACTACCTCAAAGTTCTCTGTTGGCTGAGAGATGCAATATGATGAAAATTGCCACTGGTCTGAGCAACTGATGATTAGCAGCTTCATCGTGACAACAGGCCCGCTCATGCATCACGTCTTGTACAGAGTTTTTTTGGTGAAACATCAAATCACCCAGGTGACTCAGCCTCCCTACAGCCCAGATTTGGCACCCTGTGACTTCTGGCTTTTCCCAAAATTACAATCACCTTTGAAAGGGAAGAGATTTCAGACCTTTGTTGAGATTCAGGAAAAAACAATGGGACAGCTGATAGTGATTCCAACAAAATATTTTGCAGGAATTTTGAACAGTGAAAGAGACGCTGAGAGAATCGTGTGAGGTCCAAAGGTGCTTACTTTGAAGGGGACTGAGGCATCATCCTATGCACAATGGTTTTTGTATCTTATTCAATAAATATATTTTTCATATTGCATGAATGGATACTTTCTGGATAGGCTTTGTATATTATGTGCATTGGTATTTATAACTAGTGTGTATATTATTTCTATGCAGATGTACAGCTAACTCTCAACTAATTCTAAATCATATTTCATATGCCTTTGACCAAAGTATTTAGTAACAAAAAAGGAATGTGTTCAGTGTAATGTATAAAACAAAAACAAAAAAAGTAGATTTCGATTTGGTGTGCTTTTCCGGTATTCATCTTAAATTTGACATCACACAAATAGAAATTAAGATACTAAACTAGATCATTAAATATTTTTAAAGATCAGATGACTAAAGTGCACTTATGAGCATACCTAGAAATGTAACAAGTCTGATTTTTATAGTTTTTGTCATGACATTTAAAGAAGAATTCCTTCTGTCAAAAGGAACATATACTGACATAGATTAAATAAAATATGTCTGTATGGAATTAGGACTCCTCTTCTATTAATCTAATTCATTTTATTGTACACAGTTATCTTATAAATGCATCTGTGCACTGTGGAAACATCAGCAAATGAAATAGAGAAAATCCCTGGGAGATTTATCATGGGATGTAATTTTTGAATGACCCATATTGTTGTGCTGGGCCGGATCACAGATGAAACTTATTTGAAATCACAGTTTCTTAGATGATCTTGAAAAGCTTAAAAGGTCATCAGGCTTTCCAGTGTGACTGAAATTTAAAACATAAGTTAAAATTTAACAGAAAAAAATTATAACCATATAACCATCCTCACCCCAGTAAGGGGGTTACCTGTCTTTAAGCCAGCTAACTTATAATTTGTACTGTTATCTGTAGTTATCAGTTTAGACAACTTCTGCAACAGTCAGTGTCAAATAGCCAGGATTTGATTAATAGTAACTGGCAACTCCTCTAACTTTTGTTCCTATTTCCAACTTAGAATCAAGCAGAGAAAACCAAATATGTACCCCTAACCAATCAGATAGGATGCCACTCTTCGAACTAGCCTGCCTACCACTTATCAAAGACGATAGGCTTTCATCAGGGTGTACCTCAAGCCTTCTTTTTTCCCAGTAAAGAGCTTTCCCACCACACTGCCTGTCTTTGAGTCTGTGCCCAAACACAAGTGATGGTGGCCGACTCACTCTTATGAAGCTCTGGATAGACAGACTAGCTTATTCTCATTGATTTGGTACTTGCTTGCTTCTCCTATCCCATAACATGTTGAACCAGACTTGATCTTACTTGCGTTGGGTAACGTTGGTCTAAATCATACTGCAGTTTAATCACTCTATGTGACAACACATGCCAGACTGCATTTGATAAACAGTCTTTGAAGTGTGCGGGTGTTTTGTTTGATAGGGTTGGAAAAACAGGATTAGTGTATATGGGTGTGGGGGGTATCACTGTATATGTGTCACTAAACTTATGTTTAGGTCATTAAAAATGTCATAAAATAGTAAAAAGTCATAAAACTTGCCCACTACTATCATCTGTGATACCTATTTCCTTCTGTATGTTTAAAATTCTATCTTCATAGCCATTTCCCCCTTCACAACAGAACTGTTACCAACACAACATGAGACTAGAAGTGTATGTACAAGACTCGGTGATTAGAGAGGTTATTCTCCTGTGTCTGAATTTGATTTTAAAAAAGTAATTGATCAATTACTTTTCTTGTATATGGATAGATTATTGAGGTACAATTTTTGTTATCTCTTCTGTTTTCTCCAATGATCCTCAAATGATAAAAATGCAGTCAAGATTTTGTATTTCTTTGATTCTTGGAATGTTTATGGAATAGAAAGCAAAAAGTAGCTTAAAGTCAATGTCTGTAAATGATTTAAATTTGTATACATATAGGTATGTATATATAAATTTGGAAATATTTTAATTTTTTTGAACAGGAGATGGAAAAGAAGAATGGCTTTATGAGAAGCAGTAGTGATAGAATAGTTTCTTATGGTCTTTGGAGCTGATACGTTTGGAGGTTTTCATGAGCTGGGGAAACCAATCATCCACTCCAGAGCTGTGTCCTCTGTGCAGAGGTGATTGGAGAATGGGAGGGAAGATAGACTTGTCTTCTGTAAATCTGTGCTGGACAATAGGGCTTAATAGAGGGTTTGCTCTACATAGGCAGAATCAAAGAAAAAATGAGATATGGAGTCTAATGCACTAGTTTTGTTATTCAGTTATCAGTAACCAATTCAATACATAATTAATGAAGCAGAAAATAAGATGCTCTGGGGTATGCAAAATATCTCCTTTCTTTTTTTTTAAAGATTTTACTTATTTACTTTTAGACAGAGGGGAAAGGTGGGTGAAAGAGGGAGAGAAACAACAATGTGCATTGCTTCCTGGGCACCCCCTACTGGGGACCTGGCCTGCAAACCAGGCGTGAGCCCTAGATTGAGAATTGAACTGACAACCCTTTGATGCGCAGGCCTGCAATCAACCACTGAGCCACACCTGGCAGGGCAAAATATCTCCTTACTTTCTTTTTTAGCTTTCTTTCCATTCCCTGGTCCTCGAATTATTTTAATACCAAACTCTAATCAGCCTAAAATCCCCACACAGTGAAACTTTGTTTCTTAGTTGAAAAGTTGACTCTCTTTTCTTCCTCCCTACCTTCCTTCCTCTCTCCATCCCTCCCTTCCTCCCTTCCTCTTTCCCTCCTTCCATTCTTTTCTTCCTTCCTTCCTTTCTTTCCTCCTTCCTTCCTTCCTTCCTTCCTTCCTTCCTTCCTTCCTTCCTCCCTCCCTCCCTCCCTCCCTCCCTCCCTCCCTCCCTCCCTCTCTCTCTCTCTCTCTCTCTCTTTCTTTCTTTCTTTCTTTCTTTCTTTCTTTCTTTCTTTCTTTCTTTCTTTCTTTCTTTCTCTCTTTCTTTCCTTTCTTCTTTCTTTCTCTTTTCTCAGAAATAATCACAACTCTTTAGTGCTGTGTCCAAGCTTTCCTCCATTCCTGTGGTTACTGAGAGATTATCAAGCTCATGTTAGATGAGCTGTCAAGAACATTGATCCTTCCTTGTGCAAATAAGTCTTTGTACAAAATGCAAAGATTGCTCCAGAAAAACCTCAGAGATTAAGGAATTTTAGAAAAAACTATATTTATAAAATGAAAACCATTTTTACCTAAGAAATACACAATTTAGTGCATCTGATTTTGGAACATGACAGTTGTTAACTTGAAGCAGGAAACTATGATGGATAATTTTAATAATATTAACAATTTTTTGAGTAAAATGTGATAAAGTTGACATTCTTTAACTTAATCTCTTAGTTTTCTCTCGACTATATTTGTAAAAATAAACTCCAGTGAGTTCTTGATGCTCCTAGCTATAGTGTCAATATCAAAGTTTCTACTGGATTTGTCAAAGGTGATTCTACTTGTTTTGTTGAAGATGTTTATACATAAAATTAATGATAGTAATAAATCTAATTTTAGCATTAACATAAACAGCAATGTGTACCTTTCCCTATTGCAGCCAAAACCAGCCTACAGTCAATGTACAAAAAGATAAGTTACCAGGCTATAATTTGCCACTGTTGTGTCTAAGTCTAGCAATCGAACACAATGGAAATAATCCCTGTAATCAGCCACACCATACACATATTACATTTATGGAATTCCAGCTGGGGTCTGTATTTAAAACAGGCAAACTAAACATGTTCTTGGTGGATAAGAATAAGCCCTGAAGAACTACTCTTTAAACTTTATATTTTTTCCACAGAAACTAGACTTCAAAGGTATTCTGAAAAACCATCAAGTTTGAAACTACAGTGCCCACAAACTTCACACTTGGTTCCCATTGACATCAATCAGAATTCGGTTGCATGGACTGAGGGTAAAGGAGAACCTTTTATATGTTCGACAGTGTGTTTGAAATGACTACAAAACTGTGTGAAACTTCAAACTCTGTGCTGACTTTACACTTTGACAAGAGATTAAATTTTAAATACTCAACAAATGAATATGCTACATTTTACCAGCTGAATTTTAAATGTTTAGAACTTGAGACATTTCTTTACAATTTGAAAGTTAAAATTAAGTTAAATGAACACATCCAAAATGTTGAAGTCCATGGTGGCTTTTAAATATCTCTATATGGAGCTATTTCTTCTCCTGCAAAGTATTGATTTATTAAGTATCTAATAATAACAAATGAAAATGTCCATCCAGTCATTTGGAAAAACCAAACCCACCAAATAAAACTTCAATGGTAATTAAAAATTGTAAAAACAGAAAAAACACATAATATTGTTGGGAAAAGTCTTAGAAATGACTTGACCACTGGTGTGGCCCACAAGTTGACATGTGTTTGCACTGTGTGCTCTGCTCGCCGTCCCCATACCATGAGCCGCCCAAAGACACAGCCTTGCTAGAGTAACGTGAGGGCACAACCTGCACTGGGTACATGACTAAACCCAGGTAAGGCCCCGTGTGCTTAACTGGACCCACTTAAGTCTTCTCTATAAACTTCTAAAATTCTGGTGGAGGGTGTGGAACACTACTCATGTTGAGGCCACCCAAGATACACCTCAAATGTCAGTTCCTTTGTTTATTAAATCTGCCACCTAGCAATCTAGAGCGGTCTGCCTCTTTCTTCAGTCTCTCCCTCTTTTTCAAGTTCAGGGGACTGATTTTGGTAAACACCTGGGGAGCTCTGAGAAAACTGTGAAGCACTTAAGTACCATTAGCTAATCATATTTCATCTAAGCTTTCATGAAGTTGTGGGGCCTTTGGCTCCCTGTCAAATAGGTTTGTGCGTACTCAGGCTATAAACCTCACAGGCAGGGCACTGTCTTCTATAAAACTTTTTTAGTGCTCTTCTGATGTATGGTAATATATGGGATTTCTTTTCGGCATCTAAGTGTAAGGATTTAAGAATTAGTTTTTAAGCATTTTTCCATTGTTTCTCCCAAACCAGGAAATTATATATTCAATCATTTCTCTGCTCAAAGGACATTTTCATCTCCAAAGTCTACTATTAATATTCAAGCAATACTTGAAAATGTATGCAGTAGTCTCTAACCCTGCTGTTAACCATGGTCCAAAAATATGAAAGGAAAATAAAAGCCATATTGACATTTCATGTTAGGCTGGATTCTATTAACAACTCCACATAGGATTCAGGAACAGGTTAAATAGTCAAATGTGGATGGAAGTTAAATTTGTGGAAAGGCTTATCATGATAGCTTTTGTGGAAGAGGAAGAATTTAAATAAATATGCCAATGGACAGTTAGTCTGTGAATTAAGGAATAAAAGAGCAAAGGAATCTTCATCTCAGGGCCAGTAGAAAACTACACACAAAAAAAAAAGAAAGAAAGAAAACTATGCAATAGTAAGTAGAGCAGTCAGTCTGCTCTGAAAAGATTCATGATCCCAGCCATTAGCTAAAGCAGCCTTGGGAATTCCTGTTATGCAAGGTTTTTAACCCTTTTAGTAACTGAAATTCAGGAGCTCCTGGGAGAGAGGCTTGGCAACTGGGTCAGGAGGGATTTGGAGAGTGATTAATAAACCAGTTATTTCTCCACAAGACTGAAGTGTTTCAATTTTTACAAACTCCATCTCCATTGTACGCTATAGTGGATAATATCTTGGCTCCATCACACATTTAACAATAGTACCTGGTATCAAACTTCTACCTACAAATCAGAACTATACAAGCAAAGAGATTTCCTGTCCTTATGCATGTGCTCTCACACCACTACCCAGGTCGGTACTGTGCTATCACACATGGTGTGGACTGGATGTTTATGTCTCCTTAAAATTTGAATGCTGTAGCCCTTTTGGGATAGTATTTGAATGTGAGGCCTTTGAGAGGTAATTAGGTTATGAGAGTGGAGACTGACACTGAAAGTCTAGTTTTTATAAAACCTAGGCCAAGACTGAGATGGATGCCCAGAGTAGCTGCGCTAGGGTTTGGTCACGAAGAGAGAGCCTTTGTCAGCATGCACCACTCTCAATGCTAAACTTGGTCTTACTCTTATACGATGGATTTAAATCTTAGTTTTCACAACTCTTATCAACACATATTGTTCCAAAAATTCTACAGTTACCTACTCTAGCTTCATAACAAATAAGACAGGATGTGTTATAGAGCTTTCATTTTTTAAAAATATTGTCATTATGTGAGGTTTATGATTTATTCTTCATTATTGTTTAGTTTGTTTTTATAAGTGGAGTTTTCAATATGTTCCTTTGGGTTTTATACTGTAGACAGATTTCTGTGAATAAATGAGTACTTGAATGATCACAAAATGCCTCAAAACAGTATAACTTGTATTTCAAAATGATCAGTCAAATTCAAATATAATTGCATCAAAAATGTATAATAATCATGTCATTCTGGAACTTTCATTGTTTTACATAGTACAGTCTAGTTTAGATTTCCCCAAAGATAGAACCTGCTACAAGTAATGTATTTGTAAGATATTCTCAATAAATATGGGTCTGATACACAGCTGAGATAAGGAAAGGAAGCCGACAAGAATGCACATGTGAGTATATCTCCCTAGAAGATACCAGGGCTCAATCTGCTAAGAATTTTCTGAATGCTGACAGAATACACCTTAAAATTATTGCTCCTCCGTGGAGGATGCTGAAATATTTGTTTAGTGACTATTTGTCTCATTAATGTGGATCACCCTGGGGTCACTGCCTCTGTGGCATTTCCAGCTCGCCCAGTATAAGGACCACAGAACTCCCCTATGGCCAAAGACGATCTTAGGCCGAGAGATAGATATAAGTCCATTTGTGTGTATATACAATATTTGTAGGAGACCTTCAGGACTGGGTTAAGTGTATTTGGACTGGTAATTGACAAAATCTTCTCTAAGATCATAAAATCAGAATTATTCTGAACAGTCCATATTTTATTCATATTATATATAAGGCAATATTTTCACTATGCAAAATTTTAATGAGAAAAGGAGAGAATACGACCAGGGAGTCATCGTATATATGGGCTAATTTTAAGGCAGATGAAGAATGGTTTACTAACTGGCCTTGCACTTTTTTTTCCCTACTGGCCTTGACAAAAAGGCATTATACAAAATAAGTCCTTTGAAGTCAGAAAATGAGAGTTAAAATATTTCGATATATTCTCCTTAAAGAAAAATCTGAGAGATAGATTTTTGCTCAGAGATAATGCTCAGAGATAACATATCTGAAAAAGAAATGAAATATTGAAATCGTTAAATGCAATTAGGTGACAATTATTAGAATAAAAGCTAGCGTTGTTGTGATTGGATGTTACCAGGCAGCAAGAACTAGATAATGCCATTATGAAAGTGAATCCATTAACCTTCAGAATCTATTTAAGTAGACTCTGTACCTCTAAATGAGCTGAAATGCAAACAAACATAAAGATACTAGCTTTCAATATATGTATTAATGCGAAATATAATTGCTTGTATTGTCTCTGTATGTTTTTATTAATTATTTTATGTGCATTCCTGGCCATCATTCTGAATATTCTTATAATAAGGCAATCATGTCAAAAACATAATGTTGTTCTTAAGCTAAATTTTTTAAAATGTCTTTTATGCTATTGAGTCATACAATAATAATATTCCCAGGTTAATTCCATGCAATGGCTTACTACTGGGCCTATTTAGTACTGTAAACATCTGGTTTAATATCTTGATTCAGTTTGAAGAAAGTTGTTTGTTCACATAATGGATGCTTACTTGCTTAACATTTTCTTTTATTTTTCCTTGAAGAATGATGCTTATATTACACACTATGGTCATAAAATTTGAAAATATATGTAAAGGTTATATATTAATAAAAACATTACACCTTATATTAAGTATTGTCTCTTGATTGGCTTCAGAGCTAACTCTCTTAATAAAGCCTATATAAAAACAACTTATATGTCCAACCCATGGACATGAACTAAGCGGGGTGAATTTGGGTGGGAGGGGGTGTGGTGGGCAGAGGGGAATAAAGGGGAGAAAATGGGACAACTGTAATGGCAATAATCAATTAAATATATTAAAAACAACAAAATTTAAAAAAGAATATTACTGTAGGAAGAAGGTACAGGTCATTAAATAGTTAAAACTATTTTGTGTAATATATTACATATTAAAATTTGTAAGCATGTATAAGTTTAACAATATAAATATTTACTATTGAAAAGATGAATAAGTTTCCTATCTAATTTACAATGCTGAATTCATGTTTGGTAGGTATTCAAAAATATTTTTGAAATAAAACATGTTATAATCTCTTCAAATTAAGAGACAGTATTTTTTTAAAGATTTTATTTGTATACTACACTGCATCCATCCTGGTAACATGGATCAGTGGCCTCTCACTCACCCACAACTGGGGACCTGGCCCACAACCCAGGCATGTGCCCTGACTGGGAATCAAACCAGTGACCCTTTGGTTCCCAGGCCAGGGCTCCACCCACTGAGCCACAGCAGTCAGGGCAAGAGACAGTATTTTTTATAAACACTTTTGGGTAAGTTTCACTTAGAGCCATCAGATGATAATAGATACCATGTGAGTGGCCTTTATATTTGAATAATGACACCTCATTAAATAATTTTCAATGTTTAAAATTATAATGCATAACATTTAAAATATGTATAGTGTATTTAAAGAAACGTTTGCATCTTTTTTTGCAGTTTGCAGTTTGTTATTCTGCTGCTTTTTTTAAATTTTATTTTTCTACCTAGAATCTTCATTATGATATTAAAATAGTAAAAGTGACCATTCTTATCTTACTCCTGATTTTGCCAGTAACCCTGTTGGTTTGAAATTTTGGGAGTTTCCCCAGTGAAATCTCAGACTGGCCCAAGACACAGAGGGCTAGCAGAAGCTCTAAAAAGAGGCAGACAATTTTAGACTTGTAGGTGGCAGGTTTAATAAGCAAGGAAACTTATGAAACTTACTTTGGTCAAACAAAAGGAGAGTAGTTATATATACCTGCCCTGCCAGCAACTGAAACACTTATCTGTAGATCTTAACTGGTTTTAGTCATATACCATCAGGATGACTTCAGCAACATGTTGCTCTCTCAAGGCTGTGTCCTTGAAATGGCTACTACTTTTGGAACAGTGGGCAGAATATACATTCCAAGGACAAGGGACTTTGGTGAGGTGCCTCAGATTGCCTGGATTCAGCTGGGGGTCAGCCTGCTGTGAACTATTCTCATTATCCTCCTCCAGAAGACCCTTAACTCTTTTACCATTAACTACTTTGTTAGTCATTGGTCTGTGTCAGATTCTCTACCATGTTGAGGAAGTTCCTTCTATTCTTAATTGCTAAAACATTTTATAAGAAATAGAGGATGGATTTTGCCAAATGCTTTGTCTGAATTTTTAGGTAATTACTTTTTTCCTCTCTGGTTAATTTGATTAATTACATGGATTGATTTTGTAATCAACCTTGAATTTCTTGGATAAGCTCCACTTGATCATGTTGCATTATCATTTTTATGTTGTTGAACTCAATTTGTTAAAATGTTCAGAATTTCTGCATCTACTTTCATAAAGGGATATTGTATAGCTTTGTTTTTGCCTTTGATGATCTTGCAATCTAGTTTAGTGTCATGATAATAATAGCCTCATAGAATGAGCTGGGAAATATTTTACCTTTTTAATGTCTGGAGGACTTTTGTGAAAAACTGGTATCATCTCTACCTTAGATGTTTTGTAAAATTCACTACTGCACTAGTGCAAACATCTGGGCCTGGAACTTTCCTTATGAGAGGAATTTTAATGACAAAATTAATAAATATTATACATATAAGGCTATTCATATAAGGCTATGAATGTTATATATTTCTTTCTGAGGTAGCTTCTGTAGTTTGTGGTTTTCAAGAAACAAATTAATTTCATACGAGCTGTAAAGTTCATTGAAGTAAAGTTGCTTATAACATTCTCTTTGTCATCTTTTTGATATCTGTATAATCTATAATGAAAACATCTCTCTTATTTCTGATATGGGTCATTTTTGCCCTCTCTTCTCTTTATCTTTCTTTTTTATCCCCTGAGCAGGCCAGTTAGAGATTAATCAACTTTCGTGATCTTTTCAAAGAGTTAACTTTTGGTTTCATTTATGTTGTCTATTGATTTTCTGGTTTGTATTATCCTGATTTTCACTTTGATTGTTATTACCTCCTTTCTTTTACTTACTTTGTGTTTAATATGCTGTTTTTGCCGGGAGATCTGCCAAAGATGAGAGTGCTGAGCTGCAAGGTGTCAGAGCAGTCAGTTAAAACCAGACAAAGTGCAAGTAACAGTCAAGCAGGTACCTGCATTCTCTTATTCCTATAGTATAAGTACAAAGGCATAAAGCTGGGCTCCAACCTTTCCTTCTTCCTTGTTTTGACCTAGCCTCTGGAAGAAGGTAAATTCAATGGGCACACAGCGGGAGGTCATCTCACTGCTAAGTAGACCCAAACCTAAGCTTGCTATAGTTCTGTGAATTCAAGGAGTATGGAGAGGAGAGGGGGAAGTGGTAGGAATGGAAAAGTTCTAAGTACTGAGTCAGAGCAGAGCAAAGTGTTGATAGAGGAAAAAATAACATGGATTATCATTGCTATTAAAGTCACTTTAAAGAGTCAGGAGGCCACCTAAGAGGTGGGGCCAATGCAAGACTAATGCCTCAGTTCTCAGAAGTGCTATTAAGTTCCAACCTGTAGCTAAACTCAGCTCAAGACTGAACCATAAATGTCCTAGAACAATAACTGCGGCCACAAATATGGATGAACTTGACTTCTTCCTTACAGTTTTCACCTCCCTAGGTTGTATGTTGAAACCAACCAACTCCTGCTAACCTAGCTGACAATCTATTATCTGCATAGCATGCCAAATAAAAACTGCCCCTGTGGTTATTGCCTCATTTTGTTCTCTTTAGAGCACAATTTCGGTTGCAGTCCTTTCTGCTCAAATAAGTGCTTTTATTATTTATTACAGTCTAAGCCTCTTCTTTGGTTAACATTACAAGTTTCTCTCTCTTTCCCTTATAAAGAGTGTTTTTCACAGGGCTTCCTGTGGAAGGCCTCAGCAGAGCACTCCAGGTGAAGAGGCCTCCAAATGAATACATCTAGGCTGGGAATTTGCTATACTCATACATAACAGCACAGCCCCCAGGAAGGCCTGAGTCTTTGCAGCTCTCTTCACAGATTGGGATGTGCTGACTGTGCCCCAAGACAGCTCCGGGGTGAGTAGCTTTTCCCTGTGAGTCCTGTCAAGTAAGGTGCTTGTAATTGTCTATGGCTGGACCTAAAAATCACACTTCGATTTTTAACGAAAAGAAGTATTAATGAAACTTCTTAGGTTCCCCTCCCACTATGAGTTTTTAGGTAGAAGATAAAGTCATTTATTTACAACCTTTCTTCTTTCTAATATGGCTACTTATTGCTATGAATTTCTCTCCAATTACCTCATTAGTGGCATCCCACCGTTTTCAACATATTGTTCAATATATTGTTATATTTTGTTCAGTACCCAATTCTCTCTTGTTTTCCCTTTAAATTCTTCTTTGCACAGAGATATTCTTGTTCCAGTTTGTAGTTACTCATTCATGGATAGAGAGGACAGACTCTGATTACGACACTTGTTTTATGGCCCAGAATGTAGTCTATCCTGGTGGGTGTTCTATATGCACATATGAAACAAATTTGTCTTAACTCTCATTAGTTTCATGTGAAACAACCATCTTAATTAGGTCTAGCTGGTTGATAATTGTGGTCACAGCTTCCATGTCCTTGCTGATTTTTAATCTATTTGTACTATCAATTGTTGAAGGCATGTATTGAAATCTTCCAATATTTTTGTGGGGTTTATCTATTTCTCTGTGCAGTTCTATCAGGTTTTGTGAAACTGTTATTCGGGATGTAAACATTTAGAGTTGTTAATTGCTTATGATGAATTGGAAGCTTTTATATGATGCTATTTTAAATTTTCAATTTATTTAATTACCTTATTTTAAAAGAATACTTTTAAATAATATTTAAACATATCTGAAGAACACAAAGCTGAATAGTATTGAAAGCTTAACTAAATTTTTGTTGTTCAGAAGTATGTTGTCCTTGATTTGAACAATTAAACCTTTAATTTTAAGAAAATTATATTAGATAATAAAAGCTTGTGTTTTGATTACTTTGATGCTCTATTTTATGTTAGATTAATTTGATGTTTTTTGTTTTTTGCTTAGATGTAGCTTTTTCAAACTCCTTGAAAAATTTTTCACTGTAATTATCACCATCCTTTTCTATCTATATTTTGTATTCAATAGTGGTTATTCTCTTCATTGTGTTTTTGAATTATTTAATTACTTCATTAATTTTGTTGTTTGTTTTTAAACATTTATTTTGGTCTATAGTTGCACTTTAACTTCATTATTTTGTGAATCACTTTCACCTTCACGGTTTTGTTTTACCATATTCATTCTTTCACCTTATTGTTTCCTTGTAAAATGAAGACAACTGGAACAACGTTTTCTTGAATTATATTTTCTTCTGCATTAGATTTTTCAAAGCTTTGAATGCTCCTTTTCATTTTCTTTTGCTTTTATGTGGTGGTTATTTTTTTCACATTCTATCTCATATTGGTTTGCTTCCTTGTGTAGTTAGGTTTTGAGAACTGGGCATTTTTGCTATGTGTTTTTGTTGTTTCCCAAGTTGAAACATTCATAAGGGAAGGGGGGAGACTATAATAAGGCAATGTGCTAGATTTATTAGAAAATTTAGCTTTTGTTTTTTTTGAAATTTGATCAAGTATTCTTAAAATAAACCAATAAGATGACAGCAAGAAATGTAGATATTTTTCTTGAATTCATTGAATGGTCATGGGCCTTTATATATATATATAACTTGTAGTCAGACTTACTGTTCATTTTTTTAATTCACTGCTTTCTACCTAGAAGAAAATGATTTCTCAACCTGAAAGAGAAAACAATAGATACCTGGTTTGTTTGTTAGTTTCTTTTTGCTACAAAATCTGGAGACATGACCAAGAATTCTCAGAACCCAGACCATCCATCTTTCTAGCTCCCGTGGGGTACACAGGGGATGGAGGTTAGGCCTCTCCATTTTGTGCTCCTCTGTTTTGAGTCACCCACTAATTGTTCTTTTGTTTGAATTTTCAAAGAATATTGTGTAGGATTATGTCCCTTATTTGTTTAGTTGATGATGGCGTTTTACCACTGCTTCATTTTATTTTACTCATAATTATAAGTATCAGAAGAAAACAATTTTCGTGGCAGTTTGAATCTGATATCTAAACTGAATTCTTCTGATGCAATTGCATTTAACTATCATTTGGTTTTATTTTTAGAGAAAATTCAACTATAAATGAACTGAGATTTTTTAAAACCAGAGTTAATATATTAATCATCAACACATAAACTCAGCATATGCACATACCATTAGCAAATGAATGAAAACACACAAAGACTATTTAGCTCATATTGGAACAGTGGTCAGTGGAAGTGACCTTTACCAATAGAGGATTTCAATTTATAAAGGTTATTAGCTGAAAAAATTATATTTCACTTGCAGTGTGAATCAAAATAGAAAAAGTAAGTAATATTTATTTAGTTTTCCCTATTATTAGAATAATAAATATTTGAATGTTGTCTAATTAGAATCCTATTTTATCAAAAATAGTATGACATAAATATATCAGTTTCAAATTCTGCATTTCAAACATTGAATTTCAAACTAAGATGTAACTTTTATATATTTCAAATAATCAAACATTACCAAGCATCATTCACAGTTAGTTTAATACATATAGGAATTTTAGTCAAGCTTTAATACCTGTGTATTAGCATAGTAAAAGAAAAATTCAATTCTTCCATAGGCACATATTTTGATATTCATAAATCTGGGGGTAAAGTCTATAAATTGTGATTCTGTTATTTTCTCCCCCTAACACATAATTAAGGCAATGCTTCACTAACTGATATAATAAACAACTTTTTCTAATCATCAGAGACAAACACAGTATCATTTAATGTACCTACTAAATGGAAAGAGAACTTTGCACACACAAATCTTCAATGTTTTTAATATCACATCACTCATTTTTATATACAAAATACTTTAAAATCGAGCTAGGCATTTGAAGTTTTTACCAATAGGATTTTTTTGTTGTTTTAATCTCTAAAGGTTTAAACAAAATGTTGCATTTTGGCAAAATATATCTATATATTTTTACTTTCTCAGACGTGCTGTTCACCATGTAAGATTTTTCGTATTCATACATAATCTCGTTAGATGAAAAAAACATGGATGGTTGTAAAACTAACCTGGGAGGAGACAGTGTTGATCTAGCCATATGCTCGGTGTCTATTATGCTCTCCAGTGGGCATTGATATATATTCACACAGGAGTGTGAGTTTGCTGATGGCTGGCTGTCTATTTCCCATGGTAGCCATAAATCCTGCCGCTTCTAAAGTATTGGCTCTAGAGGCATCAGCCTGATCCCAGGGAAGATCTCAATGGTAGAAGTCAGCATTTTCCTCTACTTTTGCACCCAAGAAGGTGGAGTGCTAATATATTTCTGGCTCCAAAAGAGAGAGACACACTGATCGAAATTCATTCTGGACATTTCCTCATAGAAGAGCTCATTATGTTGTAGAAAAGACAATGTGTTATGTAAAAACTAAAGAAATTTAAGCTCAGGTTTTGAAAGCTCAAGGAAAAATACTGGCACTCACATAAACTAAAAGAAAAAATATTCTGTAATTGGGAAAAATGAGCAAAAGAGATACAAATGAGACCCAGATACAGGGGTCTAATCAATTAAATCATATATTTGATTTTGAAACAGGATATGCAATAATAACTAATTTAATTCTAATTACATGCTAGGCTGTAATTATCTTAGATTTAATTTTTGTGTATTGTGTGTGGGAGGGATGCATGCGGTTTTGGAGATATAAATATATTGGAGCTTTATTTTCCTCTGAACTTCGATGTCAGGTCAAATACATATACACATTTCCAGGTATATGTGGATCTGCTTCTGTGTTCTCTTATGGTCAATAGATTTGTTTCACTTTCTCTAAACTTTCACTCTAATACAATCTTTGTTAGCAATTAGGTAAAGATTCACAAACTACTCTGTTTTTTCATGAACAATTATAATGTTTATTATTGTTCTCTTTATCTTAAGAAGAATTGGTTTTTATAAGGATTTTAATTGGCATCTATGGAATAATTTTATAGTATTTGATATATTTATAATATTGATTTGTTTTTCAAGAATCTAGTGTACCTTTATTTTTTCCAATGAAAGATTATATATATTTTGTAGACTTATTCCTATATTTTTTTAAATTGCATTTTATTGATCATACTATTACAATTGTCTTGATTTTTTCCCCTTTGTCCCTCTCCACCCAGAGCCTCTTACTACCTCAGGCAATTGCCCCTCCATTGTTCATGTCCATGGGTCATGCATATAAGTTCTTTGGCTACACTGTTTCCTGTATTGTACTTTACACTCTCATGATTATTTTGTAACTATCTATCTGTACTTAATTCTTCACCTCTTCACCCATCCTCCCCCACCCCTCTCCCATCTGGTAACCACCTGGTAACTAACATCTTTTCTCTTGTTTCTTTTAAGAGTCTCTGTTTATCTTTGACCTTTGACCTTTTAGTTATGATGTGTATCTTGAAGTGGGCCTCTGCATCCATCATAATTGGAACTCTCTGTACTTCCTGAGCCTATATGTCTATTTCCTTCACCAAATTAATGAATTTCTCTTTCATTATATTTTCAAAGAGATTTCCAATCTACTTCTTTCTCTTCTCCTTCTGTCACTCCTATAATGCAAATGTTGGACCTCTTGAAGTTGTCTCAGAGGTTGCTTATAGTATCCTTTTTTTAAATTCTTTTTTCTTCTTGTTGCTCTGATCAGTTGTTTTTTTGCTTCCTTATGTTCCAAACAATTGATTTGATGCTTGGCCTTATCCACTCTACTATTGTTTCCTTGTAAATTTTTCTTTATTTCTATTAGTGTATCCTTCATTTCTGACTGGGTCTTTTTCATGCTGCTGATGTCCTCACTAAGTTTCTTGAGCATCCTTATAACCAATGTTTTGAACTCTGCATCTGATAGATTGCTTATCTCTATTTTGTTTAGCTCTTTTTCTGGAACATTGTTCTGTTTTTTCATTTGGGCCATGTTTCTGTTGTCTCCTTTTGGCAGCCTTCCTGTGGTTGTTTCTAGGTAGAGCTGCTTTGATTCCATGTCTTGGTAGTGTGGCCTAATATGTAGGTGTCCTGTAGGTTCCAGTGGCACAGTCTCCCCTATCACCCAAACTGGGCACTCGAGGTGCACCCTTCCTGTGGGTTGAGTACACCTTCTTTTTGCAGTTGAGCCTTGGTTGCTGTTGGCAAGTCAGTCAGAGGAATTTACCCAGGACAGTCAGCTGCAAGGGCCGGCTGTGATCAGTGACCACCAATCTCCATTGTCCATGGAAGATCAGCAGTGCAGGTGCAGGGGGGTGGTGCTCCAATGTGGTCTGTAGCTGTTCAATGGATGGGTTGGCCCTGACATTTCCTGGGTGGTGCAAGCCAAGGTCAGCCCCCACCTTTTCTTTGCCTGGAGCACCCTGTCTGAGCTATAAAGCAATCTGAGATGGCTACTACTTGTGCAAGACTTGGAGATTCCCAGGTGAAGCCATGCTGTGAATTTAATCTGGCTTCCAAAGCCAGGTGTTGATTGTTTGATTGGGTTTTGGAGCTCAAGACTTGCCATTTTTATGGAAAAGCAGCTTAGGTGGGCCTATAAATTGGGTGGGGCACAGCCTCTGGGAATCTCCAAGGTGGGTCAAACTGTGATAGCCAGGTTGATGGAGTCTCAGATATGACACCAGTTTACCAGCTCTGTGGGGGGGGAGGGTTTAGCAAAGGGACAATGGCATCTGCTGTGTTTGATACCAGACACTTCAGTTTCTCCCTGTATGCCACTGGTGCCTTTCAAACTGCTACCCAAGTGCTGAAGCTCAGAGGGAGTGAATCTGAGAAGGTGAGTCCATGGGTTGGTTCTTGAAGAGGAACTGCCTGGGCCTTAGAAGTTTCTTTCACCAACTCAATCCCTATTGGTGTTTGCAGCCAGAAGTTGTGAGGATTTGTCATCCTGGCGCTGGAATCCTGAGCTGGGGGGTCTGGTGTGGGTCTGGGACCCTTTGATCCTGAGAGATAAATATAATTTTTAAAGATAAGATATATCTTTATATTTTTTAATTACTAGCTTCAATTTCATTTGCTAGCTTTAAATTTTAAAGATTTTATTTATATATTTTTAGTAAGAGGGGAAGGGAGGGAGAGAGGAAGAGAAATATCGATGTGGGAGAGATACATTAATTGGTTGCCTTTCACACATCCCCACTGGGAATTTTACCCACAACCCAGGCATGTGTCTTGACTGGGAATTGAACCAGTGACCATTTGGTTTGCAGGCCAGCACTGAATCCACCCAGCCACACCAGTGAGGGCCTAGCTTTAATTTTTATTGAATTTAGCTATTTTAATAAATTATATCTTCCAACATTCTGTTAATGGTTTAAAGAAAATTTGTATTAAATATTCAGTGTATGTGGTTTATGTGTGTTTTATGTGGTTGTATGTGTATCTGTGTGAATGCACATGTTTTATTCACCGCACTGATAAATTATCTTATACATTCTGTTTCTTTATTAGTAGACTGGATGGGGGGCATATGACTATATATAGAACATTATTATTTTAAATTCTCTACTTATATGCTTTTTTTAGTATAAAGTAAAATAATTAAGCACCTTATTTTTTGATATGCAAAAACAGTTACTTCAATATTTCCCAATGAAGTAAGATATATAATAGATATATGAATATAAAGTCTGCAATAGTTAAAAACTCTAAAAATATTTGAATTTTCAAAAAAGCTTCATGATATTCAGGGAAACTTAATTTAACTTTAAATATTTAATTTAATGTGTATATTTGATGGCAACTTTAGTGAAATGATTTGGCGTGGTGTACCAGAATGTGCAATAACAAATTATGAAAACTTAAATATATGGAAGTATTTGAATCTAAAATTAAACTCCAAATCTAAGTGGCTTTTATTTCCTTTAGTGGCAAAAAGTATCCCTTAAGTCAATAAAATTTTTGTTTTTGGGGTAAGGAAATGTAATGCAAATAAAAGGAAAATAATATAATAAAATGTAGATTTTAGGACATCATACAAACCATCTGATCTTTTGGGATTTATGCCAAACCAAACCGTTTGAATTTTCTTTGCCACTATCCTGCAATTAATATGCTAATGCACATCAATAATTGTGTACTTTAGGATTTAGTGGGCTCTACCTGCTCATTTTGTGTCCAGCCAGATGTACAAACAGCTGAATGTTGTGCTGTTTGAGAAGCAACTGGAAATGGGTATTACATTTGGAAGCAAACTTAACTGAAGAAGTTTTTTCTCAATATAAACGGTATCCAAATAATAGCAAAAACATTCTTTTGTTGCAAACATTTTTCTAAACAGTTCTTTTATAACATAGATTAGTCATATATATGATCTTATGTTTGTTATAAACAATATTACATATAATCATATGTATATTAGCAAGACATGCTTCTGATAAAATGCAAATAGTTTGTTAACGTGGTATTTTATTTTATTTTTTTGCTGTGTATATGTTTGTGTAACTATGAGTATTGGAACATTTGTCTGAGTGTGAGGTAAGACTGAGTTAGGAGAAGGACAAAAATGAATTATACAAAACCCTAGTGTAACAAACTAAGTGTTATAGCTAATATTTGTTACATCAGTCTACTTGTATGCAGGTATATAAAGTGCATATATTTATGATTTTTGCATATGATATGTATAGGTATATATGTGTGTGATGTAGATATATGGATAAATTGAAATGAATTTTCATGAAGGAATAACAAGTAACAAGTAATAAAATATAGAAAAACTTAAAGCAAGCTGATATAATGCAAAGGGTAGACGAGGAAGGTCATGGTGTCCCATTCAGGAACTAAGACACATGCAGCAGATGGACAATCTAAAATTATGTAAATCAATCACGGATGAGTAGTGTGGAGGGAGATGTCATGGTGTAGGGGGATGAGTGATGAGTACACGATACGACTGAAAATTTTCAAGCCATGCCCATGCAAGCCTGGCTCATGGAGCAGTCACCCAATCACTGCACAATGCTAACTGAATTTAGACAAAAATTAACTTCTTAAAAATATAATTTAATGAGCTAATTACTCCAATTACCCATTTCCCCAGTGGTAATTTAGCTTCATGAGCTTTCCTAGGTAGAGTAAGAATAAAGATATCATGAGCCATTTTTTAATGTGATTATCTCAGACTATATTAAGAGTCTATACTCCTCATACGAGGAAGTAAAATGACATTTAAATAATTAATCTTCTTAATAATACCAATAAAAGATACAAATAAACCAAAAGGGTCTATATGAGGTCTGTCCAGAAGGTATCTAGCCATGAAAAATATAAATATATGAAAATAGACATTTATTAAAGAAGATGCAAGACACAAGTGTCAGTGTACATAGGATGATGACACCTCAGTCCCCTTCAAAGTAAGCACCTTGGGACCTCACACAGTTCTCACAATTGCCTTCAGGTGCCTGTTATATTCTCCTGAATCTCATCAAACATCTGAAAGTTTCCTCCCATTTGAAGGTGATTTTAGTTTTGGGAAAAGCCAGAAGTTGCAGGGTGCCAAATCTGAGCTATAGGGGGGCTGTCACCTGGCTGATTTGATATTTCACCAAAACACTTTGCACAGTACATGACACATGACTGGGCATGTTGTCACGATGAAGCTGCCGACCCATAGCTGCAGCCTTCTGAATAATCAGAATGGTTTCCACAGAGGAATGTTCAAGCTTTACTCAAAATTCGATGAAGAGTCATTGCTCTGCTTGCTCAGTCATTTTGCATGTGTTGGCTGCACCGTACACATGCTCACTCAATGGTGTCTATCACCCCCACTAACTAGTACAGTGAAGTTGTCATTGTTCACGCATGCACATTCCAGTCCACTCTACTTGGCTGCCAGATTACATTGATGTCATGCAAACCATTCTCGTTGTAATAACAATGGCTAGACTTTTTCTGGATAGACCTCATATGTGAAAACTTAAATATTTGAAATAGATTTCTCAGTTGAATGCATTTATAATATAATCTATTTGCTTGTTTCACTGAATTATTCACCTGAGTATTAAAAGCAAAACTTTCACAGGAGAAACTAAAATGTATACATTTTTTTACAAAACAAATTATATTCCCCATGTCCTAATCAGTTCTTCCAGACTCATCTTTGGCTTTATAATACGTGCTTTTGATTGGAGACATCTGTTGAAAATTTGTAAATTCTCAGTTGTCTGCCAAACAACATAACTGAGGAGGAATGCACCTGCTGCAGGAAACTGGAAACAATGCAAATGTGTAAGCTCTGCCCAGACTACTAGGAATCTCGAACCCCAGGCCCATGACATGTATACGAAAATTGGCGGAAACTACAGCATTATAACCTGAAGTTTGTCAACTAGTGACACATCACATGTTTTAATATTCAGGACTGATGCCAATAAGAAACTTGCTTTTAGCTTGCTTTTATATGAGACTTAGGGACAAAGGTGGATCATTTTAATATCTTCTTCTAAATACATATAAAAATGGTGATTCCACTGAGAAACAAGATTTAGATCAGTTATGATGCCCTGGACAGCCACCCAAACTCGTCTGCCTGTATTAGTAAGAAGGAGGGGTACCATGCTCCCCAAAACATGCACACAGGTGTGTGATGTGTTTACTTAGATCGGTGAGGTGAGATTCTGTAGCACAAGGAGCATTTGGGTTAATATATATCATACAGTGAGCTGAATGTTAACAGGCAACTATAATGTATCAAGATTTTTGGGAGATACATTAACGTCAATTTTCTTATTTTATATTTAACAATTGAGAAAAGTATAATATACTCATTGGACATGAAAAACTCACAAAATGGCAAATTGAATTTTTCTCTCATTGAAACAGATATAAGAATAGTCCTGGGTTACTTTTTTTCTCACTGTTGCCTGACTTAGTATATTGAATCAATACTTCTTGGAATTATTATGTCACATTACTACCCACATGGGAAGTACTACTTTTACCAGTATAAAAGTAGTTGTCTTGTTTTGTGGTGGTGGTTGTATACTTAAAGTTAATTCATTGAAAGAGGCAGAAGGAAAGTCTCTGAATTATAAAATGTCCCCATTCACAATTAGAGAAACCTTCGGTGACTTTATGCATACAGCAGTTAAGATGTGAGAAATTGGTCCATTGCTTCCTAGAAACGTATTAAATGGAGAAATAGTACTCATCATTTAGGAGGAAAGGACAAACTACCAGCAGAAGAGAGCTTTAGCCATGAAATCACTCTTTACACCAGGAATTGCTTTTGCAGTTTTAAAGTAAATTTGAGAAGCTATTTATGAGGGAGAATAAAAACACTGGGTAAGAAGAAAAACCAGTAATAGTAAAAACCAGTACTTGGGAAATTATAATAATAAAACAACTCATCTCAAAACTCAACTTTTTTTCATAAATGTCATTATAATTGCATCACAATTACATATAATTCCTCAACCTTGGCTTATACTTAAGTAGATATGTCATGAAAATATTAATATTTATGCAGATCATAAGAAAACAATTAGCTTTGTGAAAATGTTTTATAACTTAAATATCTGTTTATTTTTATATTCTTTTTAACCCAAGCTTCAAATGCAATGCCATTAATAATTAATATTAACTGTTGTCAAATATTTTATTTCTCATGTGAGACATGGACTTTGAACTATATTCTTTTCCTTCAACTGCTCCTGCAACTTAATTCTTACCCATTGGATGAAAGCTATAGTAGGCCCTGTGAGATTTATCATCCATTCAGGTTAGTAAAATTTTCTTCAGCCACTTAATTCCAAGGAACAGTCATTTTAGTATAAAACCTTGAACATTGGGACTGATTGGACACAGGGTTTCTGGGGAGTCGACAGAGATTTAAAGCTAACTCTCATGGGAACATTGATAAGTGTTAAGGACCCCATTTCTTAATACTTTGTAGTTATTTTCATTAAAATATTTTTGAATGTGTACTATGCACCAGCACTATTGTAGGGTCTAGAAATACTGCAGTTAAAAAAAAAAGGAACAAAGTATAAAATACCAGAGTCTAAAGTGTGCTAAGAGTTCCGGGCATAGCAAGGAAACTGGGGAGGATGGAGCAGAGTGAGCCTGAGTGGGAATGTATAGAGAGGTAACTAGGCTCAGATTGCATAGGGGTGGCATAGAAAAAAATGAAGTGACTGGCCAAATCCCCCTCTCCCCACAAAATTCTGACTTTATTAGTGATGGAGCTTGCAATTTACAGTGTTTAAACCTGCCAGGTATTTTTTTTCTTTTAAAGTTTTATATGAAAGTATATTGGAATACAATAGTGCATTAGTTTCAGATATATAAGATAGCGATTTGGCATTTATTTACCTCCCCCTGCGGTCACCACTGTAAGGTTGCTAACCATCTGGAACAATGCAGAGTTATTTCACTCACTATAAAACCCTCCGTTTACTGTGCAGCTGAATCGGAATACCACTGCTGAAGGATGCTGCCAGATACGTTTCGCTCTCAGAAAACTGGAAATCAATAATCTAACCTAAATTATATTTGAAACTGCTTTCCTGTTTTTGTTGGAATGAAAGGAATTTGATCAAGAACAGAACAGTGAGACCAGTTAAGTGGCTATGGCAAAATTCTGCACAGTGATGATGGTGTTGGATCATGATGATGGTGGAGAAGCAGGAAGAAGTTATTGAGTATGTTCTTACAATAGACCTGATGGGATATTTTGGAAAATCTGATACGTGGTATTAATAAAAGAAACAAGTTTGGGTAACTTCAGGGGTTTTGGGCTGAGTGAACTTGCTGTTTACAAAAATGTATACAAATTGTGAAGGGATAGGAATAGAGAGTGGTCCTGATATTTTCATGTCAGACAAGGATGGGCATGTATTTAGGTTTGGGAAGTATTCTGAGCAGAAACACAGAGAGTCATAGGAATTGTTCCTAACTTCTAGAATGGTGTTGGTGGAGGCCAAGGCAGGCATTTTACTAGGAACACAAAAGAGATTTATGGCTCCTTATTGAATATGGCTGAAGCAGCTGGTAAGTTTGAGGAGCAGTTGAAGTGAAGCATTTTCTTTTCTTTTTATTGTTGTTCAATTACAGTTGTGCCCATTTGTCCCCTATTACTCTCCCCTGACTTACCCACACCCCTTGCACATTCAATCATCCCCCATTGTCTTTGTCCATGGGTCCTTTACACATGTTCCTTGACTTGATCCTTCCCCTTCTTTCCCCAGTTAACCCTCTCCCCTCTCGGCTCTAGTCACTGTCAGTTTGCTCTTTATTTCCATGTCTCTGGTTCTATTTTGATTATTGGTGATAGAATGATTTTGGACAACATAGCTCAGGTTCAATAAACCTTGTGGAGAGTTTTTTTATTTTATTAAATTTATCAGGATAACATTGATTAATAAGATGATGTAAGTTTCTAATGTGCAATTCTGTAATACATCATCTGTATATTTCATGGTGTGTTCAGTACCAAAGACACTTTATTTCAAAAAATTCTCAAACTTGGGCATGCAATTGTGAAAAAAGAATGTTAGGCGATTCCTTCAAGGAAAATTTAGTTCTTTTCTGAGCAGAGTTATCAATTTATATTCTGCTACAGGCAAGATTTTTCTGTCCACAAAGTTTAGCTTTAGTCTTTTGAAGAATGAGCTAGAACATTTTTGTTTTTGTTCCCACAGTTTTTAGGAGATACAAATAAAACTCTCCACATTGTCCCCCTGAACTCTGATTCAGTTTTGTGAAATAATAATGAAAAACTCATCCATATCCACCTGTATTAGAGAGTGTGGGGTACACATAGTTGACATATAAAAACATTTATAAAACATTTATGTATCTACTATCCATGAGGACCTTTTTACATTCACCCTTTTGCAAATCAGGTGTGGCGGTGTCATGGCTGAATTTGCTAACTGGGAGGAGTGCCAACGCACATTGATGTGGGAGTTCTTCCCAACTTAATCTTGTACTAGATTTACTTTAATATGTTGCTACATGCATATAGTTTTTATTTTCCTTAACTTGTTTGACCTTCATAATAACTTATGAGTCAATTGTGTCAGATATTTATTATCTTCATTTGCAGAGATGAAAATTGAACTTAGAAGTTCAATAACTTGCTTCAGGTAATGTAACCAGAAAATGAAGAAATCATATTTGAACTCACATTTTCATGATTTTGAAAAGATTCATTTATAAAAATACAAGAATGCTACTTCCCCTTTTTTCTCTCAAAAGTGAATCATAAAACCAATTATTTTAAAAGAGAAATATCACATTTTCTGCATCACTATGTATCTTTTTAGTGCAATGCTTTTCAAGCATATACCTAAATGACATACATTTATAATGATGATTTCTTATAATTGTACAACAAAATTATGAAAAGCCAAACAATGATATTTTGCATCTAGTAATGGCAAAGCAACTTTTGACTAATTTTCTGGAAAACATTAATAATCTGGACAAAATAATAAAATGAAAAGAATTTTAAGGCACATGATAATAAAATATGTTCATAATGTGTAAAGTCAATATTGAAAAAAACTATACTGTATAAAATTCACATACATGGCTTTTACTCACAGGACACTACACAGAATGGGGTAGGTAGAACTGAAAACAAAAGTCAGCATTATTTGCTTTAGAAGTCAAATGATACGTTCTGAGTGAAAGGGTCAGTGAGAAAATGAAAAGTGAGATTCTATAAATAGGGGAGCCCTCAAGGGAGAGCTCCAAAACCAGCTAATGAGCTCTCTCTAAATTGCTCTGAACCCTATAATATGTACCTTCCTAGAAGAATCTCAAGTCCCCCCAATTGAAAATAACAGAATAAACAACTGAATAGTTTCTGCTAGTGACAACTTCATGGGACTGAGTTTGGACTTTGAATGTAGTTAATTGCCTGCTAGGATAATAAAACAACATTATTTAAGGGAAGGCAAGAGAAGCAGACAATCTACAGTATATTACATACAATGTGTAGTACTGAATCAAAAATTTCTAGGCACATTTAAGAAGGAAAATGTGATCCATTGACAGAATAAAAGCATCCAATAGAAACTAATAAAAGCATCCAATAGAAACTAATAACAGGACGACCAAGTGGTAGTTGAGAGACAAATTGTAAAGTGGTTATTTTTAATATATTCAAGAACTCAAATTACGGTCACTCTACATAAACAGACTTAGAGAAATAATCTTATGAGAGGGAAAACAATTAAAATTATATGCGCCTTAACAAAACTAGAAAAAATGAAATATAAACCATCAATTTCAGGAGTGAAAATAAAAATAATAAAGCTTGTATAGACATTAAAACACTTGTACAAATTATACTATCCTAATATATTTACTTATTAATATACTTATACTAAACTATAAAGTAGAAATTGGAAATTTAGAAGAAACAGGCAAGTTTCTTAAAAAAACACAACATAACCAAACTGATTTAGGTCTAATCTTCTACTTATTAAAAAGATATGCTTCACTGGAAATCTTTTCATACTAGTACCTCAAATCTTACGTGGCTTCTCTGATTGATACTTCCTACCTGTGTTTACAAAGCAAAAAATAGTCTTATACAAAATTATTTTAAAATCTAAAAAAGTTATTCATAATGTAAACTTTAAACATTTGAAAAATTAAAGATCAATATAATAAAATCAATTGCATTTCCATATATTAACAACAATTAGAAAATGTAAGAAAATATCTTTTTGTAGTAGCAATAAAAATAACATTTTAGGCATAATCTTAATAGATGTAAGATATCTTAATTAGGAAATAAAATATTTCTAAAAAATGAAATGATCTCCAAATGGTACAGGTGGTGGGGCCGGTGGCAGCGGTGACGGCTGCAGGGGACCAGTCAGATGCCCTTCCGTTGGGCTGGGGTTTTACTGCACCTCTCAGTCCTTGTTTTCTTGACCTGAACGCTGCTACTGAGTTTTTCCAGCACATATTCACCAGCGTCATGATGAATAACAAGCACACAGTCTTTCTGATAGTGTCGTTGGTTCCCCTTACCTAGTCGTTGGTGGTTTGGATCCATGGATATGCGGCAGTGTAATTGTGACTTCATCTCCTTTGTCGCTGAAGCTCTCCTAGATACAGGAAATACAACAGATGCTGGCTTAAAATTATAGTGAACGGGGTGGAAGGAGGCTCGCGTTCGCTTGCCAAAGCGCTCCTGGACCTTGGGCCCCCGGCTGTGTTCCTCGATCACAGCAGGGACCTGACGCCCAATCCATGCGGCCACCGTGAGGTAGGATGAATGCTTAAGTTCAACGGATGGCTCCTGAAGTTTTATTTACCTTATATAAAATGTTCATTAAGCCCTGTATAGATGATTCCCTTTAAAAGGTAAGAGGCTTTCACTAACTGTTGTAACAAAATGTTTTCTATATCCGTTATGAATAGCATGTTGTTTTTCTTTACATTTGTGAATGATTATATTATCCACCTTTATGATGTCAAACCATCTATTGATTATCATGATTTGCATTATTTATTACTGAAGGTTTTGTAAAATAGATTCCTTAAGCCATCCACTATTGTGTCCTTCCGTAGTGTTTTTTTTTTTTTTTTTACTGTGGCTTGGATATTCCCTCTGTACATTTTACAGTGTTTAAAATCTAAAACACTATAGTCTTCTAAAGAAAACCCTTTTAAAATTTAATAACATTTATAATATTTTTAGTTATTTAAGACTTTTAAATTTACGTTCTGACTTTTTAAAATGTATTATCATGCAATCTGTGCCTTCTGCAATGCCTTTAGGTCTGGCTTCTGATCTCAATTTTCTGGACCCCTCTGTGAATGTAGGTAAGTCACAATTAGTGAGATTGCAGGAAGGAGTTCAGAAATCTAGAAGTCAGACCAGTTATAGGAAAGATTAAATTACCACAACTAGTGAGGTGGAGGGCCTACACACTTCTCTTTTGTTTAGAACAGGATTAGAAGATTAATAAAAACATAACCCTTTATCTTCCCTTGGAGTATTCTATTCCTGTTTCCACTGGTTTGTTGCCTAAGAACAGAAACCTACTCAAACATCACCGGCTAATTCAGCAAGGCCCCAGGGATTTGGACACCGCTGACAGGATACTTCACTTAAGCAGGAGCTGAGAACAAGGCTTCCATATAAATGAAAAACAAGCTTGGTGCATATTAGTTGTCTGCTGTTTTATATAGTTCTTTTATACAGAAATAATAAACTGAAATTGTAAGTTGAAATGTTTGGCCTTACATCCATGTGAATGAAAGCTCATATAACTGCAAATTGCCTGGGAGTTTAGAAACAGTCGACCCCAGTCTGCTTCTTGAATTTGTTTGACAGCAGGACTCACACATCTGGGATCATGGTCAAGGGAGAGACATACCCAGTGGTGGACCCTGATGAGCCCTTAGAGAAAGCACCTCAGATGTAAGTATCTCTCCTTCAGTCTTAGTTTCTGGAGGCAATCCACAAGAAATTTGGAAGTATATTTCAATGACATGTACTAGATATGTATTACATGGTCATTACTGAATGTTGATTCTAATTAAACTTTGTTGGAGGTAAGAAAGAGTGGCTGCACTCAGAAAATCTCTTTGTTGTTTACTTAGACTGAAATCACCTGATTTGTACCTAACTTATATTCATCCTTCCCAGACTTCATTCTTGTTTCATGTGACAAAATGCTATAAAAAACCTCCACACGCCTTCCTCGAAGGTGGTGATAACTGATTCTTTTGAGTTTGTTTTTCTAAGTAATCTCTAATCTCATATACATTCAATACTAACACTACAACTTGAAGTTCCTACCACCAGGGAAATTGGAATGAGACCATGTACAATTATAACTTTGAACTAGGCACTTATCTCCAAGTAGTCAGAGTAATAAGGTGCTTTTGATTGTGTTGATTCCTGTGTTTAAAAGAATATGAATTATTCCAAACTTATAATAGATTTCTTGTTTAGTCTCCCTTCTTTGGCAAGGTCATGTTACTCTGGCTTTTTCTACTTAATTTACTAATTCAACATCTATTTCAATTAACAGACATTAATGGTTTGCCCTTCTTCTGTTCAATAGGCATAGTCTTTGATCAATATTAACTTCATCACAACCTTCCATGATTAAAGTTTCCTCAGAGCCTTTTTACTTAGACAGTTATGAAAATACAGTTTGCCTCCATAGTTCAGAAAGGAATGTGCTTAACTAATTCATATATAGAAGTTGGAGACTAAAATATGAAAGATATGTCCAGTTTTTTTTCTAGTTTAAATTTGAGCCACCTTTCCAAAGCCAGGGGTATGATTTATTAACAGTATAAATAAATAAAACTGGTTGAATAGTTTCAGTACAATTGAAAGGATAGAAGAGACTCTGGCTTTTAACAACTGGTCTTATATTTATATAGTGAGTTAAAACCTGGGGTGATATGCAGGTGAATGCACGTATGGATTAGCAAGGGAATATTTAGTAGCCCTCCTTTATTCTTTCCCAACATCTGCAGAGTTTACAGATTCTGGAACTGTTTCAGTCTTCAGCCTTCTTCAGGGAATTGCTGATAAGATTCAGTGCTGTTAATGTTTGAATTCTTCTAGAGAGGAAAGAAGTAGTCAACATCCATTTTTATTTCCCAGTATGCCTCTTTTATCTTCAATATAAAATCAAAATAATGTTAGTACCTCCAGGGAAAGAGAACGACAGTAAAATGATAACATAGCCAGTGAAGAGTGGTGAAAAGGAAGAACATATTCTCCCCTACTATTCCAAGTCTAATCGTATGAGTTTAAATCAGTGAGTTCTAGTGAATTTGTAAAACATATTTTTTTAATCCATTAGATGATGAAGCAACATATATCTGCACTATTTCCCATTCCATTTGTTGTAAAATATCTACCTAACAGAACAAGTATAAGCATTTTTTTTCTTATGTACCTTGATAAAATTATCGGAATAAATGTAACAGTTTAAATCATTTCAAATTGTTTTAAGCCCTTCTTAAATATGACCCATAAAGATACTACAAATCCTTAATGTGTTGATTATTTTCTGAGATAAGATTTATATTTACTGACAAGATAGACTGAGAATGTGGGAGGAAGAAAACCTACAGATATATAGCTAATTATTTTGTGTGTAATCAGATCTTATAAGCTTATACATATTAAAAACAATTTCCACACAAAATATGACAGTATAATAAAAAAGAAGGGCTGGAATAGATTTGGTTCTTTAATATTTCTTATAAGCTTAACAACATTTATGTAATTGTTTTTAGGTTTAACTTCTTAATGTATGTAATCATGGTCGGTTAAAATGACATTGATGTCATTATCATATTATGAAAATGTTCTTATATGATTATGGATCAATTAACTACAGTGGTGGCTTCAAAGCCACTGACTGCAGAGTGATTCTTCAAGATAAAAGATGTTGTATTTCATGCTACTTATGGAAGTATCCCCAACTTTAGTGATTTAAGCATTAACCATTTAGTCAGCTCACAGTTGTGACTCTGCTGGTTGGTTCTTCCAGGAGATCACAGATGATCACAGCTGGATTTACCCATACAGTGATTGGGTAAGTCAGACGGTGGGCTGGCTTGTTCCTGGATGGTCAAAGGTGTCCTCATTCACACGATGACTCTCATAGCCCACTGTACAGGGTGATGGAAGCACCTGAGTTTATTTATTCTAATGCCCAGCAAGCCAGCTTAGATCTCACCATAGAACAGTTGCATGGTTGGTCACATAAGCCCTTACTAAGCCTTTGCTTGTGTCACATTTCCTAGTAAAGTCTATTGGTTGATGAAAGCCACATGGCCATTTTAGTTTCAAGAGATAGAGCAATAAACACCCCCCATACCTGCCATCAGTCATATTATGCACAGAAAGGAAAAAAATTGTGAGCATTTGGCAATTAATCACAGACATCCTCTAGCTGAAATTTGTTCATGTTTCTGTCACATGGAAAATATTCTCACTCTTATTCCAGGGACCCAAAATGTCTCCTGTAATTCTGATCTTATGGTTGAAATTCAAAAATTGTGTGATCTAAAGTCATGGCTAAAAAGCAGCGTTGGGCTCTGGTTGGTTGTGGCTCAGCTAATTGAGTGCTGGCCTGTGATCTGAAAGGTCGCTGATTCAACTCCCAAACAAGACACATGCCTGAGTTGCATGCCAGGTCCCCAGTTGGGGGCGTGCAAGCAACTGATCCATGTTTCTCTCAACATCAATGTTTCTCCCCTCTTTCTCCTTCCCCTCCACTCTCTCTAAAATAAATAAAAACAAACTGTTAAAAATAAACTATATAAAAGGCAGACTTGGGTGTATTTCTTTTAAGCTAAAGTGAATTACTTTGCCTCCCCCCCACCAAAAAAAATATATATATATAAATGAGGATGTACACACATGCACCTATAGCCATGGGGAAACAACATGCATCATATATGTGCATCAACACCACTCACCTCCAACATGGGCATCAGCACATGCCCATCACCACTGCACACACATGGTAACCCCATACTTGCGCTGCTTCCAGCAGGAGCTGTTGGGGGGAGGATGAACTTGTGAGCCCTCTATTCACAGTGTGCAATGACACTGTTTTGCATTTACACATTTCTTTGGACTTTAGCCCAGTTCACTTTGAAACTTTCGAAGCACAATGTTGGAGCCTAGAAATGTGGGTCAGGCTAGGAAGGTGCCAATGGTCAGACTTGAGCTGCTTCTGCCACTCAAGCACTGTGTCCAAATTAGATTCCACTGGATATGTGCACATTGGTAAAGAAACAGAATCAGGTTATTAAAAAAAAGAAAATAACATAAATGTACATTAAACATATAATTCAGCCTTCCAAATTAACACAGATGATAGTTTACCAGCTGTTCTAGTACAAAATAAGAGGCCTCCCTTTATCCAGCTGGCTGTACAATTTCCTCATTGATTTTTCTAGCTCCCATAAATAGATTGTTCACCATTTTCCAGGCTCCCTTAAGTGTTTCTTCACTGCTTTTTCCAGTCCTTGCTACCTCCCATTCCCAAGATTAATGACACTTATAAGTGCAATATCTCTATTAATTATCTATCGCCATATAACAAACTACCCCCAGAATGTCAGTGGTTTAAACCAATAACCATGCATTTGGCTCCTAATCCTGTGTGTTGGCAGGAAAGTCTTTCCTGACTGGGCCAGCCTAGCTGTTCTCTGCTGGGCTAGCTTATGCATCAGCTGGCAGGTCAGCTAAGAGATGGATGATTTGTGGGTGATTTGTGGTGGACTAGCTCACATGAGTGGTACTTGGCGGTCTCTTGGAGGGGCCTGGGTCATGTGTCTCTTTTATCCAGCTGTATAGTCTGTGCTTCTTTACACAGTAGTTGAAAGGTTAAAAACACCACATGATAGAGTAGCCTCAGAGCTCAAGCACTTTCCAAGTCTGCTTTTGTCATGTTTCTGCATGTCCCATTGGCTGGAAAATTCACAGAAGTATCACAGATTTATACATCGGACAAATAGACTCCACTTCTTGATAAGAATGCAAGAGTGAAAGAATTTGTGGTGATTTTTGCAATCTATCACACAATGTTAAATAAAGAACAAAGACTCTCTTCTTGTTTGTATAAACATGGAAAAAAATTGAGACCATGAAGAAATTCAGGTAGTTACTTGTCAGTGAGGAAAATGATGCGATCTGTTGGACAGATGAAGATGAAGGTGAAGAACCTAATGGACGAATATTCTCCCTGTATTTCTCAAAGCTTCTCATTGTTTGGGCCTTCTGAGAAAGGAAAGAGACAAGCTGTAATACAGAGACTATCTCTCACCTGTCCTACCCTGCTCCCATCTTCTTGCCCTAGAGGTGTTTGCTCACATTTCAGTGTAGTAAACCTAACGATTCTTTTTTCCCTTCTTCTAGAGAATTTACTTACTTTTTGGAGCAAAAGATAAGGTCTCTCCACTTCTAGACGGGAAGATGGGCAGTTGTGCTAGCAGCTCTATGCAAGTACTAAGTCTCACACTTTTAGGGTTCCTCTACCGCTGTGCACCCTACTGCATAAAAGTGGACATCTGACTCCTGAGGACTCTGAAGAGTAATGTGCTTGGGGAACCAACATGTGATGCCTGTAGACTGTCTGCTCTCTGGTCCGGGGATCTGTTCTCTGTCAGAATATGAATGTATAAAGCTTAATAGATCCATACTATGCAGTAGCAATATACTTACTAACATTATTCTTTTGGGAAATCAGCTAAGGCTTTGTTGAGATTGTGGACCTAAGCATGAGACTGGAAAACAATATTACAAATACTAGTATAAATTATTTATTACTGCCTGCTTTCCACTAAAAGTAGAGGTGAGCTTAGACAATAAGAATACACTTATTTGTAAATGGAAAGGCCTAAAAATGGAGTATGTTAAGATATTTGAAGCCTCAAAAATATGGAAAGTATCTATTGTTTCTGGAACCCAATGAGTAGGGAAGAATTGGCTGTTTGTAATACAAAACAAACAAACAAACAAACAAAGGATAATGTAATGAAATTTGATGAAAAGCGTTGGTAAAGTCTACTTATTTCAGATTTTAAATTGAAACTCCATTTTAAAAGCTTTGAATGGCAGAATCTCATTTATATTCAGCCCTCCCCCAAGGATAAAATTGAAATTGTAGCCTTTCTATTCCACTTGCATGGCTTTAAGATTTTCATCACTAGTTTAATTTTACGTGTGTGATGGCGTGAGGAGGTGGCTCTGAGTCCATTCAGAATCAAGGCACTTGCAGTTTCAGTGTCCGCTCAGGGCCTGCTTCCTATTACAGAGCCAGCTGTCTTTGCTCTGGGTCCTTGGGGGGCAGAAGGACAAGTGAGATCTCTCTATCAGGTCCCTTTAATAAGGGCACTGATCCATTGTTGAGGGCTCCACCCTCATGACCGAACCACCTCCAAAAGGCCCCACCTTCAAACACCATCACATTGAGGATTAGGTTTCAGCATGTGAATTTTGAGGGGACACAAATATTCAGTCTATAGCAGGGGGAATAAAAAATTAATTGAGACATGATATTTTTGATGTTTAAGAAATAACTGTGTGTACTTATAGGTATCTAGAACTAAGTAGAAATAAATTTGATCAGAAGTGTAATACATTTTATGGGGCTCAGTTGGCCAAAAAATTCAAAAGACAGAATTAAAATGCTTTGTTTAAAATTTACAACATCCTTTCATCTACAAATGTATATAAGGATAAAAAATTAAGTTATTAAGAAAATCATATTTCCAGTGATTTTTCTAATCTTAAATTTTAAAAATCCATTGGATTTACTATTAATTATAAAAAATATAATTGTTTTGTCCTGGCTGGTATGGCTTAGTAGATTGAGTACCAGCCTGAGAACCAAAGGGTTGCCAGTTCAATTCCCAGTCAGGGCACATGCCTGGGTTGTGAGCTAGGCTCCCCAGTAAGGGATGCTCAAGAGGCAACCACACATTGATGCTTTTCTCCCTCTCTTTCTCCTTCCCTTTCCTTCTCTAAAGATAAGTGAATAAAATCTTTTAAAAAAGTGTAATTGTTTCATAATGTATTAATCTTATCTACTTGTCAATTTGATACCAACCACCTCCTTATTTTCGTTAATTCTGTAACTTAAACTACTTAAACTCCCTGCTTCCTTTCTTTGTATTACTCTTTGATTTTAAAATAGTTCATGCATTTAACTCAGTAATTTTTGGTTCTGAGCAGATGTATAGAACTTCCAGAACTTTCTGAATGCTTTTTCTTTAACAACAAAAAAAAGTTTAATTAATCTAGTTTTATATTATTTTACATGTAATAATAAATTTTTATTCCTTAAACTTTATCAATCAATTTTCCATTTCAGAATAGTGTAATCTGATAATTCAACTCCTGAATAGTTCTTATTGATTTTTAAGTTTATAAAGTCTTTCACATGACAACTTATTTTAGGTTTTTATTGACTGAATGAGAGTACAAATTGTCTGTGTAGATTTTACCTATGGCACTTAAATCAACCTTATTGATAATATCATAGCATTCCTGATATAATTATTGATTACTTAATTTAAATTATCTTATGAAGATCATACAGTAATATGTCTGTCAATATTATGTTTTAGCTTTGTTTATTTAGCTACTATAGTGTTTATCAAATAAATGCTTGTGGCTATAAATAACCCAATAGTTCCAAACACTCTGCTTTTCACATTTGGTCAAAATATTATTTCAGATGCTACTGACATTATTATATGTGTTTTTATTTTAATTAATTAATATCATTATTAAGTTGTTGCCAAGTTTACATTTGTAAATACTTATTTGTAAAGTTTAAAAGGGATTAAATGAGAATGGAAAAATACAATAAAAATTAAAAGTAAAGAAATGTAAATTAAAGGTATTATATACCTACTAAAAATAAAATAAAATTCATGTGTCTTTTTTGTTGTTGTTATTCAGATGCTTACATATAAAAACTATACAGGCAGTCCTTACATTGCAAAGAACCATATTAACTGAAATTTGTGCATATCTGCAGAATACAATTCCAGTATGCCTGAGTTTCAGTTAATGTGGTTAATGCAAAATAGGGACTGCCTGCAGTTGACTCTGGCAGTTTCTGTGAAACGTTGGGCACAAATCTTTTGTCAGGGAGTACAGTTGAATATACTTTATTTTTATATTTATATATTTAAAATAGCTCTTGTCATCTATCCTATATAGTCACTTCTCATACTTTCTTGTTTGTTTTATGGCTACCTAAGTGAAAATATCTGTGTCTTGTCAAATTAATATTTTTATTGGTTTAAAGATGGTAATCTCTCTAATACTACAATAGATGATGACATTAATAGTTATTTTTGAAGTCTCATATATGTATATATATTCAAAACACTTTAAACAATTTTTAACTTCAAATTTCATAAAAAATCTAACTGTATTTTCACCTCACACGCTTTACCCTTCTTCTAAAATTCTGATAATGGCCACTCTGAGCTTGGATGATTAGCTTAAATCAGTTTTTGAATACTACCTAAGAAAAAGTGATGTGTTTATTCAGATACTGAGCAATTATGTGCTTATTTATAAGTGGAGAGATGGCTATTCCTTCCACTTATACCTAATAACCTAAAAGCTTGTGAACTAAACAAATAAGTAACAAATAAATATTCACAGACCTTGTCAGCCACCAAATAATGTGGAAGCAAAGGTCTGAGGGAAATTTAAATCTGACTGCTTATTTATTATTTAAGAAAAATATGAATTGACTATGGGTGGTGAACAAAATACAATATATGGATGATGTATTATAGAATTGTAAATCTGAAACCTATATAATTTTGTTGACCAATGTCACACCAACAAATTCAATAAAATTTTTAAAAAGAAGCAGTTGTGAATTTGAAATATATTATGCGAAAATTGGTATTGGGATTAATATAAAAATAGATGTAGTTTATCGCAAAATTAAATAACAACTGTTGGATGTGCTGATTAATATTGTCAACCACTATTTTAATGCTTTAATTAAAATTTTACTATTCTATTTTAAAAAAGATAATTATGAAGTCAGTATTTACCTGTTTAGAATGCAAACGTCTGACATATAAACTACTGTAGCTTATAAGGTATATTTTAAAGAACTACATGAAAAATAATGCATAATTATTGTCAGAAAAAGTTACGTGCTTATCCTCTATCATATACATCTGAATTTTGAAAAAGTTCACCTATTTTTAAAAGCATATACTCTGTAATATTTTAAGCTTAGCTTTTTATACACATATAAAATTTGTGTGACTTCCCCTTCAATTTTTTACACACTTTAATTTACATTATCTCCCCCTGCTGGTAATAAATGAAGGTGCAAAGAAAATCAGTTTCTGTGGGTTTGTTTTTGATTTGTTTTGTTTTGTTTTTAGAATTTGCTGTTCTGGTATCTTGCAATATATTCATCAACAAAGGATTAGGCATGTGTTGCCAGCTACAGATTTTATCAACAGCTGCATGAGAAAGCATTCTTTTCTTTAAGTATGATTTTTGGTAGAGCTACCTGTGTCTGCTAGTCTGGATTTATTTTAAATAGAATTTTCCCACTGCAGTGTAAATTGAAAGGAGACAGTGCATAGAAAAAATTAAAAGGATCAAAAAGTCCATTGTTATTTTCTCCATATAGATTAAAATAATCACGTCATTAGGAGGGAAGAAGTTTTCATTTCTGATAGAGTAAATGGATACTTTTCCTTGTTCAATTAAAGAGTTAAAAAAAACAGGCATGGTTTAGGGGGAAATTATTCAGTTCAAGTGTGTTATATGTGAAAGGTCAGTCATCGTGCCTCCCTGGGTACTTGCAAAATTACTGCTGGACTATAATAGAGTCTCTGAAATCTTCTATTCTAATAGGATCCCGTGGGCCAGCCCTGCCAACGCTGGGCAAAAGAAATGCCATCTCTTGAGAATAAAAATTGTAGAAAGGTTTAATGTTCTGAAGAAGTTAGGATGTTATCACAGCTGATTTTCTCAGTATGTTTCCTTTGGACACTGAGTCAAGACTGGCACACAAAATACTGTATTCCAGCCTCCGTCAGTTCAAACTGGAATTGGATTTCATTGAAATACTAATATGAATTCCTCTCTACTCTAGAGTAGTTTCTAAATTAGGAGGACTGTCTAAAAGAAAAATATTTCTGTGTGTGTTGATATTATAACTGTGGGTTTTACCCTAGCAAATTGCACATTTTATTGTCAGATAAGCTTCCTTGATTGTACAGTCTGATTTCAGTACTCTCAATAAGAACCCACCTATGTTGGTATTATTAAAAAAAGATACCTTGGCCAACCCTGGCTGATGTGGCTCAATGGATTGAGGGCCAGACTGAGAACCAAAGGGTTGCAGGTTCAATTCCCAGTCAGGGCATGTGCCTGGGTTGCAGGCCAGGTCCCCAGTAGGGGGCACGTGAGAGGCAACAACACACTCACGTTTCTCTCCCTTCCCCCCCTTCTACTCTCTAAAAATAAATAAATAATATCTTAAAAAATAAATTAAAAAACACTTTAGCCATAAGTAATATCATACCTTAAATATTTCTACATGAAACTCAAAATCCTTCCAAGGTACAATGAAATATATATCCTTAAAATCTGTGGTGAAAACAAAAATTGCAAGACTCAATAACTAAACTGTACACAGATCACCCTTGATTGAAGCTCTACTTGAAAGCTTTTAGAGGATCTTCTGTTAAGTGTATGCTCTAAGAAAGTCTGTGTGTCTGGAATTTATATATAGATGTGTGTGTGTATACATATATATACATATACATACATGCATACATACACACATGTATAATTTGTGAACTGTAATGAAACCTTCTAATAGGCTGTATATATGAATTTGCATAAACACATTTATATACATACATTTTGCATGCATATATGTATTTACATGTGCATACATATATGTGTATACATACACACATATATATGTGCATATATAGGGGCCCCCCAAAAGTTGGGACTTATTTATAAAAAATTGTATATTTGTTCTTACATATTTAAACTTCAGTCACCTACTCTCTGTCTGATGCAGTAAACCTATGGAGAGCTCTTTTCCACTGCTCAAAACCATTTTTGAACTCATCAATTTTGATGCTTGTTAGTGCTCAAATGATTTTTGTTTCACCTATTCCCCATTGGCAAAATGTTTCCCTTTGAGGACTTTTTTCATCAGAGAAAACAATAAAAAGGTCATTTAGGGCAAGATCGTGTGAATAGGGCAGGTAGGGAATAGGGGTCATCCTGTTTTTGGTCAAAAGCTGCTGAATGCTCAGCGTGCTGTGGGCAACTGCTCTTGTAAATAATAATTGTGTGTATTATCACAATCATTTAGGAAAGAGTTTTGGAATGAATCCATGGCCTTAAAGAATATGAATTTTGAAACTAAGAAGATAATATGGGAACTTCAGGGGTACAAGAAATAAACAAAAGTTTTTGTATTTAAATTTAAAGATCCGGGACCTAGAGCTTTTGATATCTATGCAAAGGCAGTATTTAAATTGTCAAAACTGACATGTAAAAATATACCCCCAAATTTAGTGGCATAAAAAAACAACTATTTATTTACTCACAATTCTGCACTGTGGGCTAGGTTCAGATAAGGATATATTCTTCTGGTCTTGGCTTTAGTACCACATGGCCACAGTCATCTGGAAACATGTCTGGGACTCAGAATCCAAGTTAACATATTGGTATGTCTGCTGCCTAAACAGGACAACTGGGAGCTTAAGGATCATCCTTTCATTTTGTCTTCTGCCCCCAGGAAAGGCAGCACTCTTCACAAGTAAAGCACATGTCCAAGACAGTGAAACAGAAATTGCCAGGACCCTTAAAACCCAGGTCCAGAACTGACACAGTGTAGCTGGAACTCTGGGGAACAAACTCATTACAGTGTCAGTCACGATTTAAAGTAAAGGGAAACAATATGTTTATGGGAGGAATGATAAATATTTTATTGTCATTTTAAATTTCTAATAATTAACCTTCTACAAACTTTCTATATTGCTCTGACATGCAGACTGATGTTTTTCCATGATACCAATGTTTCTTCTCATTTTAACATGGATTATGTCTTGAAGTTCAAATAAACTAGTCTGTTTTTAAGCTAGGTCATGTTATTCGAAACAGGTGCAGAAGAAGATGTGATGTTGGATGCAGCTTCCTAGTGAAAGACTTCAAATACAAATACCTGTAGGATAATGCATATGGCATTCAACCCTCTTGCCCTCTCCTACAACAGACCCAACATACATCTGTGAGTAAAGGACAGGACAATCACTGCCATTTCAAAAGGGGAAAGAAAAAATAGGAAGCACATCACTGGTCCATAGCAACTGTGAAATCGCCATTTCCATTATTCCAGGCACGAGGATCATGCCCTTCCCTCTGGTAGGCAACCAGTGAGAAAAACTTTCTAGTAAGACCAATCAGGTATGTAGCTGGGATGTGCTTAACAATTCTAATAGGGAATTGGAAGTCAAAGGAAAGATATTTGTCTGCTTTTCAGGGTAGGGGCCAATTTTCTCTTCTGTCTTTAGGATCAGATCTTTGATCTTATCAGTAGTGAAATTTGATGGATATTTACTTTTACCTATATTTAGACTTTGTCTTTGCCCAGAATTACACCACTTTGAAGATAGAGTCAGGTGTCTTTCCTTGGGGGAGTCCAGGACCAAGGATTCAGCCTACTACAACTCATAGCCATCAATCTTTGTGTTCATTAAACCTTCATACTGTGCAACTGACACTGTTGCATGTAGAGACTACTGGACTTTAGGACAGCAATTTTGTTTGTTCTTTTGATCACCTGAGATTTTGAGACTGTCTAAGAATGAGACGATGAAACTTTGCCTGTGTTAAACTGCAGCAGCCAGGAAACTGAGAAACAGTTAAAACACAGGAACTTAGACGCCATTCCTGAGAGACTGAGATTGTGAGTTCTCTGTTTTCTTGACAATACTTTTGTGTAAGAGAAGTTACTTACTGAAAAATATTTCTCAAGGACATTTTAAATTTATCTTTGTATTCTTGAAGCTTAACACTATCCAACACATTATACCCACACAAAATTTTTTTCTTTCTGTGAACATCTTCTCCAAAATAAAATCCAATGTTCCAGCACACAAGTTTATCTAAAATTTTATGACTTCTCCTTACCTGAGCAAAGACTGTTCTTCTCTGATAAGCTTATTCTACTACCTGCCCTGGCTGACATTTCAGCAAGTGGTATTAGGTTAAAAAAATATATTTCATAACTTGTTAATTTAGGAAGGTTGCAGAATCTCGACATTTAGTCATTTGATCTGGGTGATTAATAAATAGACATGTTCCCACAGTAGGAAAGGGAAGACTGATTCTCTCTGCTAACCTTGTCTCACCTTGCATTTCTGTACCCCATCTCCGTTGCATGAGTCTCCATGGCCAGGACTTTAGGGAGAAAGGATGGGTGCAAGCTACAACATTCTGACACCATTTGATGCTGCTGAATGAATGGCAAATATGTACATATCTCTAATTTACTTGAGCCCAAACTGAGCTCCTGGTATCCCCTATCCCAAATCATACACATACACTAACATTTCATTTACCCCACACCTCTTCCTCTCTGTTAAACAATCATTTTATTTTTTGGTTAATGGGGCTACCATTCTAGAATTAGATTTGTCTTTGACTCTCCCTCTCCCCCACACACACTTTTCACCATCTCACACCCTATCAAATCACAAAATGGTGCTAATCCTGCCTTTAAAATATCAGACAGAAATTTCTGCTGCTTACCACCTATTCTGGTGGACCAGCTGACTATTATTACTTTCAAGAATAATACCTATAGTATATTGCAGGTTTATGTGCTTCTCTTTTTTTCTCATACACCTTACAGTCTATTCTCAGTGATCAGATTTATATGTTTCAACAAGGGGCAGTGTATGCCACCATCCACCCACTAAGGGCTTATGATACTTTACAATAACTGTACCTGTTATCTCTCTAGTATTCACTCCTCTTTCTCTCCCCCTACTTTTTGCTCCCATAGCCTCTTTGGTATCCTTCATGTGTACCAGCAACTCCTGATTTGGAGTATTTACTCTAGCTGTTCATTCTGGGTGGGCAGATCTTGCCTTATGTCTCCATTTGGCTGATTGCATAACCTTCTTCACACCTTTGCTCAAATTTTGTCTGCACAGTCAGGTCTACCCTATTTGCCCTCTTTAACAGTCTCACATGCTCCTGTCCTATTTGGAACTTCTAATTCCCCTTTACCTTGATCTAGTTTTTTATCGATTTCCTGTTTAAGTAAGTCACATGTTTAGATGAATAGACACTCTATGAATAAATCTTCCTTTCAAGTTAAGATTGGCTCTGAGTCTATTTTTCCAGCCAACACATTCCAAAAAGACTCTTTGCTTTATTAATATATTACCTTCTTCAGAAAGGTATCTTTTCCTCTATGAGCATCATATTACATTCTGTTAAAATGACACAAACCAAATAATAGCCAAAGTGAGGAAGTATATTAAATGTGAATTATTGTGAGATTAATTGTATGTTTGCAAACTTGGAAAACAATCAACTTATAAGCAATTCAAGACCAGATTTATTTGCTGTTTCTTTCATCAAGTCAATCGAAAGCCCATGAAATAGATGTCTCATTTGTCATTAAGGAATATATTATAAAATTGTAAATTTGATAGAGTGGTTTTCTCATTGATTTGTCACTTTCCATTTGGTGAGCAGTTTGAGGTATTTTTTAAAACTTCTCTTGATATGCAAAACAAGAAGCCTTAGAGTCATTGTGACACTTTTCTTTAGAATTTAGCTTTTGTCATTATCCATCAAAGACACAAGGGCACATGAAGGCAGAGATCACAAAACCTACTTTTTCCTAAGGCATTTGTTTTCCCAATCAGTTCATTTTTTTCAGTTCAATGGAGTGTTTTGTTTTTTAATGGTTCACTTCACTGTTGCTTCAAAAAGACATAATATATCCAAGCAGGAAGAATGTTTGTTATTTTTCCATCAACAGTTGAGAGAAGGGCCAAGACTTTAGTTTCTATAATATTGAATATAATCTGATGTATATTACAGCTTAATAAACCAAATTGGAATCATGTTTTTCAGATATTTTTCTGTCCATAGTAATTAGTCTTATATGATTCAAAAACAAATAAAGAGCAAAAAAAACTCTACATAATAATACAATGATAAATGTAGCATTTCTACAATTATTTGGGGGCTTATCAGATTTTTAAATCAGCACATAGAGTATATAAATTGAGGATAGAAAAGATTGTGGTATTGGCTGGGATGGGAATGTGTTTTTTGAAATAGAAAGTTTCTTGAAACAGAAGGATCAAATTGTGAACCAAGAAATATGGTGGTTCTAATCCCTGGCACCTATGAATGTGATCTTATTTGACCATAGGGTTTTTGAGGATGTCATCAAGTTAAGATGACATCATGAGTATGAGCCCTAATCCATAGTGGCTGGTGCTCTGGCAAGAGGGAAGGCCATGCAAATACCAGAGACAGGTACAGAGGGAAAGTAGCCATGTGAAGATGTAGACAGAGACCGGAATTATTTAGCTTCAAGTGAAAGAATGGCAAGGATGTCTGGTGATGCTAGAAGCCAAGAGGTAGACATGAAACAGATCTCCCCTAGAAGCTTTGGAGGGAGCAAGGTTATGTCAGGACTTTGATTTTGAATTTCTAGCCTCCAGAACTTTGAGAGAGTAGTTTTTACTTTTGTTTTAAGCCAGCCAGTGGGTAGTACTTTGTCATGGCAGCGCTAGGAAACTAATACAGAATAAGAAGTGAATTTTCACTACTCTTTGAGCAATAGAGGAAAAGGTCTAGAAAGTAAGAAATAGAAAGACGTTTATTTAAAGCACACTAAATACCAAGCTTTTAATGTATATCTCACTTAACATAATTTAGTAAGCAAGATACAGCTCCGTTTTATAATTCATTAAATTGATAACTATACCATAAAGCTATGAAATGACAGAGAAAACATTTGAACACATCTTACAAACTGAAAATCCCATACGCCCTCCTATATCAAATTTACGATAAGTCCTTATTGCATAGGACATGTGGGTGACAGTCATGGACTATGACATACCACAATATTATGGCAGAAAGATATCTTTCTCACCTGCGACAGAGCCATTGCTGGGCAACTATCAACTTTTACTTAAATGATACATATTTGGCCCTATAGAACTTTAAATACCAAACTAAGGTATTTCAAATATTAAAAAAAAACTTCATAAATTAAGGAATCCAAAATGAGACCATAGATTTTCACTAATGATGGAACATTAAGCGAGTGAATACAGTGCAGGTACTTTTCTTTACATGATTTATAAGTGCATTTGATTGACACATAAAGAATAACATTTAGCCAGGCTCAGCAGAATAGCACATTTTGTTTGAGTTCTGAAGATTGCTTAAAAGCTGAATCAATTTGCCAAGTAAAAATGCACTGCTGCAATGTCGGAACATCATCAGTGATTAAAAGTCCCTGGAAAAGTTGAAAAAATTCTTAGAACATAGGAAATAAACACCACATAGGAGAAAAGAGTTCATAGTATTGTCATTTTTGAAAGTTTCACAGGTTTCATCAGATTTTATGAACAATCCAGAGGTTTCTAAAGTTTCATGCATTCACTAATACTATTCTTTTTTAAATAAAGTGACTGTACTTTTGGACCACATTGTCATCTTGTTCAATGCAACTGGGTGTGTGCAGGCCATAGGTGTGTGTTTGTAGAGATTACTTTTTGTTAATCAGCCTTTATTTTTCCATCATCCAATAAATATGTATTAAGGATATGATATGGAACCAAATTAAGACCGGTGGTGGTAATAAATATGAGGCCTCTTTTAAAAGTTCAGAAATGCTAAGGTTAATTATGGCAAAAACAGTAGCTAATGAGTTCATATGTTTAAAAGAGGAATTTTTTAAATTTTTTTATTTTAGTTTATTCAGTACAGTTTCTGTCCTTTATTCCCATTCCAGCCCATCCACCCATCCCTCCCCTCCTCCCTCCCCTTTCTGATCCCCCTAGTTTTGTCCATGTTGAAAGAGGAATTATTGAATACATGACTTATTTACTATGAGTTTATAAATGGTAGCCTTTTAGAAAACCCAAAAACAAGAATGACCAGAAAATATACTATCTAAAACAAAATGTTTTATGACTAATGGATTTGTGAAATAAAGATGGCACAGTGCCATTTGCAAATGATTTATGTTTAATATTTAAGAAGAATATAATGTACCCAGAGATGACATACTATTATGGAAATTCTCAACTACTGCTGAGAAGGCTAAAGCCATTACCCTGCAAAATATATTTGAAATCTGAAGAGAATGACATAAACATCAAAACTAAGAAGTCAAGAAGTATTCACTAAAGAATTCAGTAAGACACAACTTCACTATTTTAAGTGATGTTTTCAAAGTAAAATTGACTTCACTTCTACTATATCAAATACTTGATACTATATTAAATATTGTAGATGCCTCTTTGTAATGTATTATGAATTGAGGAATGCTGGATAGCTGTTCAAAATATAAAGTGGGGAATGCTTCAAGAGAGTAGAACATAACAAATTAACTAAATAACTCAATGTAGTAGATGTTTAACTATAAATGGTAAAATGTATTATTTACTTATTTAATGTTTTAATTTAATCTTTATTGTATTGTTTTCCCATTTACACTAGAATTTGGCATAGATTCCCTAAAATACACATGCAATTTTATCACATACTATTATAAAATGCTTACATTTGTGAAATTTCATGTATATATATGTATATGTATACAAAATTTATATCTTTAGTATATGTTTTAATGTGCTATAATGAATAAAGTGAGTTAAATAAGTTACATGTTATTCATTGTAATATAGATTTTTAATACTAGTATGTAAAAAAATATAAACTTGAAATATACATCTTAGCCACACTCACAGATGTGAATTCACAGAATTCTTATTCATAAATTTTAAAGTAAAGAGATAAGAGGAACATATTAAATAATAAAAGAATAGAATTAAAAATATACACATTTATAAAACCTTCCAAAAATTTGATTAATAGATTCAAACAATTAACATGAATTTATGCAACATTTCCTTTACCTGAGGAAAAATATATTTAATTAATTGTGTGGATTTATTTTGTTAGTATTTCATATAATGAGTAAATAATGTATTTTGATGCACAGGTATGTTCTCACTTAACACAACTTTTAAAATGAAAACTGATATAGCTACAAAGATAAAAGTAAGTGGTAAGTGGAAATTCAAGCTATAAAAAGATGGTGTCATTTCAGAAGTTTAGATCCATTCTTTGATTCTTATTTATATTTACTTTTCATCACTCAGAGATTGTGTTCAATTCTTGATGGTGATTTTAATGGATAGAATATCAAGCCAGAGAATATCGGTGGGTTTTTGCACAAAATTAAAATGTCCTTTATAATACAAAGTTAGTAAATGTTCAAAGATGAGTTAAACACTATTTGTGGGCCATTCTGGAGCACATCCCCAGTGCTCTGAACAAGTGGGGTACGTGGGGTGTATGGTTTTCCTAAGTACCAGATGGACCTAATCTCGGCTAGCATTTGATTACACAGTTTACCACAATCCCGTGTTCCTGAGTGAGTTTTAATTTACACAATCCAAAAGATTTGTCCTTTTTCCCCACTGAAGTGTTTTTATCGTGAATAAAAATATACTAAGCCCTTCTGTGAAGTTAGGAATTAAACGGTCCAATTGGACACCTATTGTGTGTCATATTCCCCTGTATACTGAGGAGCAAAGATGCTATAGAACAGAATGAAGTCAGACTATCTGTAGCACGTAGAGGGGGGAGAAAGTAACCCCACTGAAATACACTTCTTTGAAATTGAGCTGTTTTCCTGCAGGTCATAGGACTTGTTGTTTAAAGCCTGTCTTTAATTTCTTTGGTTACCCTTTAACATTTCAGTAAAGCATCCTTTATCACTAAGATAATTTGAGTTGTTTTTCTGTGCTTTTCTTCCAAAGGGTATTGTCTGAAATAGTTGTCCACTGCGGGAGGACGAAAATAATATTTCTCTGCCACAGTATGGCAAATAGAAGGATAATGTGAGACATTGACACATTTGAAGAACATACTACTTTTTAACAAAACTTTCTTTCTTTGAATTCTATCCATGATTAAATCCCAACAGGTACCTTTCTGTATAAAACCACATTCATATTCTCAGTATGGCTCAATTCTTAGTTCAAGTATTTTTCTGTAAATTTAATAATTCTAAAATATAATTAAACACATTTTAAATGTTTAGAGTCCCTGTTTTCTTCAAATTATTTTGAAAGTAGAATAATCACAACTTGCAATAATTAGACAAAATTATTTCTTTTATAACTAATTTGTAAACATTTTGAAAGGTCTTTGCTTGACCAGACTTTAGTCCGGCTTTTGCACCTTTTAGGTCCAACTGTGCACTCTTTTATGAATCCACTTTTAGCAGAAAACTGCTAGTCCATTTAACTAGACCCTCTCCCCTTGATAGCTGATCACCCTAGATATCTGACTGTGTCCCCTACCATCCCCAAGGGACATCTGATCACCCTGGCCTCTCTTCAGCCAAGAATCCTGCCAGGTTTGTTTAGACAGAATCCTCTATACCCCTACTATGTCCTCGTAGTAATTTTCTATCCACCCACCCTTCACCCTGCTCTTTGACTATAAATTCCTATTTGTCCACACTGTATTCAGAACTGAGCCAGGTTGTATACTGAGGTCTGTCTTCCTTAACTGCAATAGTCCTGAGTAAAATCTGTTTTTACTGCTTTAATATTCAGATTTGGATTTTCTTTGACACATTCTTGGCTTTCACCAGTTGCATTCAACTTCCAATATGTAAATGCATGAGCTCCAAAACCACACATATGCATATATGTAACTTTAAGAGATACACAGTCAAGGCCGTATTTGTATCTGACATAGGAACACAGTGCTCACTGTCACCACTGCAACTGATCCCGGTCCTCTCCAAGCTCTCCAGGTATTTCCAACAGTCTGAACAGGTAAGTTGTATGTGCAGACACTTTGGCAATGAAGCTTGCGATAGTGGACGCTCAATGACAAGGTCACACGTGCCTTCATATTTTGAGAAGGTAAAGACACAACAGACTGCTGGAGCATAGATTCACACTGTGACCAGCAGTGCACAGGGCCGGGCTCCTGTCCACAGGGGGCAGAGGGGCAGAAGCCCTCCATCTGCTCACCCCTGTGCCCTTGAAATCTGACAATGTGTGAAATTCAGAGGAAAAGATGTAGTGACTCCTTAAAGGAATATTATCTCTTATAAATAATCTAACCTAACCTCATTCTCCTTTGGCCAAACCCATTGCTCTTCTTATTTTTCTTTTGTCTGGTAAGTCTTCACTTTGAAACACATTCTCACAAGATTCATCTGAGATTAAAAAAAAAAAGTTGAAATACTTGCTCCAGAAATTTATATCATGTTCTTCATCATCCACTTAATTAATTTGTTTTATCTCACATGCTCTCTTTATCTCTTCAAGATGAAAGCATTTAAACCAAAACTGAAGTTGAAAATGCAATCTTTAGCCTCAAGGCATTTATCTTCTGTCCTGGACATCTGAGCAATGAAAACACATGGTCTAGATATTTTTATTCAAGTCACACTGGCAATATGAGTAGGAACTGATGAATCTAACAACTCCTGGTTTGTCTCTGTCACAGTTTGGAAAAACGTTCTAGGAACGTTGGATATCCTGACTGGTTGTGTCATCCTCGCCATGACAAAAATACATTTTTTAAGTGCTAGTGCCAAATAGAAGAAATTGTTCTTCTTCTCAAATGCAGCCTCCTCTGAGGAATGTTTTTAATTTTTTAATGTAGAATCTATAAAGTAGCACTCCCAAATATTCCATTTTCCAACTTTATTTTTCTCTGTCACACCTATGTACTAACCGACAAAACATACAATGTCATTATCTGTCTTCCTCACTGCATACAAGCTCCATTGGAGCAGAGACTTGTTCAATTTCAGTCACCTCTTTGTCTTCAGTGTTAGAACAAAGTCTCCTATACAGAGGGCACTCAGTAAACATTGTCCTATGACAGCAACACACGCTTTAAAAAAAATCCTGGAAATCTAGACTAGTACTGCACTTTCGAATGTTATACCTTAAATAGAAGCAACTGAACCTAAAAAGGATAGTTTTGAACAACTATAGAAAGTGTCCTGTATTATTACCAAGTGAAAATAGTCACCTCAATATTTTTTCACTCTTCTAGTCAAATACACTGTCATTTAGGGCTTTAACCTTTTCATACCCATCTTATTTTGTGATAAACTCCATTATCGGTATATCAGTTTGCAAGGTCTGCCATAACAAATTACCATAGACTGCATGACTTAAACAACAGAAATTTATTTTCACTGTTCCAGAATTTAAGTGTCCAGCGTTAAGGTCTTCTCAGGCTCAGGTCCCCCTTAGGCCTCTCTCATTGGCCTGTGAATGGTTGCATCCTCACATGGCCTCTTCTTCGTGCGCACGCATCCCTGGTGTTTCTTCCTCCTCTTATAAGGACACAAGTCCTTTTGGATTTAGGCCCTACATTTATGACCTCATTTAACATGATTACCTCTTTAAAAGTCCTGTCTCTGCATCTATAGAATAAAATGTGTCCTTTTCTTCTTATGTTATTAATATGATGTATTTAATTGGTTGATTTTTTATGTTTATTTACTCTTGCCTTCTTTTATTTATCCCTCTTGGTCATAGTGTGTAATGCATGTAGGCGTATGATGCTGGACTCAGTGGACTAGTATTTTCCTAAGGTTTTTTTCCCCTAGAATCTTAAAATATAAGGATAGGTTATGGATTTGATATCTCTTCCCTTTTTTTCCAACATAGTCATTTATAGCTACATATTTTTCCTAAAGAACTTCAGCTTCATCTTACAATCTTTGGCTTTGTATCTTGTTTTCAAAGTATTTTTAACCACCTTTGTGATTTCTCTTTAACTCACTGGATATTAAAAATAGTGTTTAATTGTCACTTTCTTGTGGCTTTTTTCGTTATTGATTTCCAACTTTTTTCTTTGGTATTAAATAACATTCTTTGTATGATTAAAATGTTTTTAAATGTATTAGGACATGTTGGAAGAAAGGGGGGAGGGATGGAGAGAGGGTAAGAGAGCAGAAATCAATAATGATTGTCTTAAACCTAGTTCTATCAAATCCCTAAGCATCTGGTCCTCACCAGTATGCTTTATATTCTCTTAGATAGCTGCTGAATGTCAGCATGTTTTCTACCTCTCTTCCACTGTTATAGTTTACATCAGAATAATGCCTTTTTCTATCACCTCCTCTTTATATATTCTCTGCCTCACAGACATAATTCTGGATGCATCATTATGGATGAAATGAGACATTCACATGGACTACTGAGTCCGATGGAGGAAAAAGGACAGCATGGCTTTCTCTCAAGGGGAGCAAAAGCCTTGACCCTTGCCATGACTGGTCTTTATTGGGTTTCTTGGCACATGACCTGATGGTCCTCATTTACTACACATTGGTTCGCTTTAGGTGGTTCCCTTTTACAGAAAACAAAGGAGCCAATGCTGATAATCATATCACAAAAGAGGGATATTTGCAAATGAAAAGGCAAAAGTGGTTGAACCAGTTACACTCATCCTTGGAAGGTTTAACATGGATTTTAGGAAGTTACTTTGCAATAAATGTCCTCAATTCAGGGTGAGGAAGTTTTTTAGCAAGAGCAAGACTCAAAGCAGCCTAGGCACATTGCAGGCCTGATTCCCCACAGGAGAACCTGTCCATGGGCGTGGGTCCTGTGCATCTCCAAGTGGGAGTTGGGCTCATGCCATGCAGAACGGTTTCCGACATAATTCTAAATAAGTTGGTTACTACTTATGTCACTGCTTAAACCATATACAATCAAGGCAAATCTTTACCTAGCCACTAACTTACTCTGTGGCCCCAAAGCCCAAAACTCTCTTCTCTCTTAATGTTACTCAACTATTCTTGGTTCCCTGAACACATCAAGGGCTTTCCTGACTACATCCCAAAGCCTGCCACACCCTCCTTCTCCTTCCTCACCTGGATAACACCATCGGATTGTTAAAGTCCAAGCTCTAACATCACTTATTTTCAAAAGCTTCCCTTACCTGAGGAAACCTTGTCAAGCACCAGTTACTTTACAGAGTATAAGTTAGACAGCGTCTAGCAACTTTGATCCAAAAAACGCATGTTTAGTAAAAAGTAAGGTGTTATAGGATGTTTCACGGAGAATAGCTGCCAAGCATCAGGGCACTTCATACTGTTTTCTCAGTTCAAGAACCAATCAAGAACTAAGCTGAAATCCTTCATTTCACTAGGCCTCCCCAGTCATACTTTCCTCACATTTTGCACTATCTGACCTGCAAATAATATCAAATAAGGGATTAAAACAAAGTTTACTAGAGAAAAAGAGATTGATACACCATTATGGATAGTTTATGGTAGGCCTCCTTATTTCAACATGTGTTTTATGTTAATTAACTATTTTTGAGACCTGAGATTTTAAAATAAAAGTTCATTTAAGAGGAGGTGGAAATAAAGATAAAATGATTTAGCCTCCTCTTCCCCTATTTCCCCACTCAGGACTCCACAGTTCACGGGTATGTTCAAGGCTCATTTCTCAGGTTCCAAGGCTTGAGGGTCCTCTGATGAATGTCAGGTATCTGTTTAAGTATTACTATTGTGTGCTTGATTTCAACCAGATCCCATATGAAGAACCTCATATGGTCCCTGGGAAGTGTGTCTCTTAATAAGACAGATACAATTGCAATGCCCTTTGCCTCTAAATCTGGCAAAGAAAATACATGTTTTTGTATATAGTTTCTTGATGTCAGAATAGGGAATAATTTTGTAGTTAACCAGCAGACTTTTGAAGTCATTTCAAGTTAATGGGCCATAATTAGGCATTTCAAAGAGAAATCTCTTCTTAAAGGTCATGATGAAGAATCACATATTATTGAATCATATTTTTTCAGAGCCACAGAAATAATGTAATTACTTATTAGTCACACCTGATAATCTCATGTCTTCCCTATGGGACTCCCAAAAGACTAATGAAAGGAGAAGTAACGGTAACTACCAGACTCATGCTAATTTCCCCAAAGCAATACTTACTTGCTGGAAACTAGGCCTGGGTACCAGCTTGGATTGAGGAAGCAAAAAAACTCTTACTTCACCTTGAACTGTAATCTTAAAATCAACCAGAAACTGGAGGGTTTGAGGAAAAGTTAGAGTGGGTTTACTTTTAGAGATCTGGTACAACAACTAAATATTTGAAGCCCATTATATTTTGAAAAAAGAACTGGTATGGGTTGAATTACATTCCCAAAAGATGCTCACATCCTAACCTCCAGTACCTGTGACTGTGAGCTTATCTGGAAAGAGTGTCTTTGCAGATGATCAAGTTCAGGTGCTGTCAATAGTGTGGGCCCATAACCAATGTCACTAGTGTGCCTAAAAATGGGAAATTTGAGTACAGAAGCAAGCAAACTAAGATGTGAAGATTCCACAGAGGCTGCCACATAAATGGAACACCAAACATTGGGTGAAACCACCAGATGCTGCAGAGAGGGATGCAACAGGCTCTCCCTCATAGACTTCAGAGGGAGCCAACTGCAGACACCATGATCTCGGTCTTCTTACCTCCAGAACTGTACGGCAATAATTTCTAAGGCATACAGTTTGTGAAACTTTGTTATGGCAGCCCTTACACACTAATACCAGAACTATCCATAATTTTCACTAATAAGTTGACCTGTTCAAGGGTAATATACTTAACTTATATATGAATGACTATTTTAAAGAGTTTATTCCAAATTCAAAATTGTGACAGATACACACTACTCCTGTTGAATTTATACGACAAATCAAGCAGAAAAATCAATGTGTCTTGATGATCTGAACCTATATTACATAGAGTTGTATTTCCTTCAGAGCATGCTAATAGTTGAGATTTGTTTTGGAACATGAGTGTTTAATATATTCAACCTTTCAGTCATTTTAAAACAGGCACTAAGATGGAAAACAAATAAAAATAGCAAATAATCTATCCTTTGCCCTTGGCATAAAAGACTCAAAATCTAGTTAAACACAGAAAAGGTAATATAAAAACTTGTAGCCCTGAGGTGAATATTTGTTTGCTTAATGTGTCATGTAGAATTGTTCTAAAATAGATTTATATGCTTGATAAAGTGTATGAATCTGTCATTATATCACAAGCCAGTGGTACCCAGCATTTTTAAAAGATTATATAATAGTAACACTGCATTAAGTAATTAAGTTTTATAAAAATATCAAAGTATTCCATTATACATGATGTTGAAAATCAATGTAATAGATTATTTCTTGCTTTTACTGACATAAATAATTATTTACTTCCAAAACATAGGTTTTTATGGAGAAAAAGACAAATGCTAGTTTAGTGAGTATAACATTTTTAAAATATAAAACCTCAAATATGCATGGCAAAGAAGGTTGTTTTCTATATTATAAATTATTGGACACCAATTTTGCCAGGAGAAAGAAAATATGTTTATAAAATCTCAGTAAAACTCAGACATTTTAAACAATTTTCCTGCCTGCAGTTTAGGATTAGTTCTAAACACTAAAGGCTTATCAAGTCATGTGACACCTTTGGAAAGGAGGTACCTACTTCTATGTCTTCTTAAAATTATTGGGGTGACATTGATAATAAGATTATATAGGTTTTAATATAATAAGATTGTGTGGGTGCAATTCTATCATACGTGATCTGTGTATTGCATTGTGTGTCCACTACCCAAAGTCAAATCTTCTGTCACCATGTATTTGGCCTCCTTTACCCTTTACTACCTTCACCCCTCTTTCCTCTGTTGATTATATCTACTTCTATGCCTTGATGTGTCTTGAAGTGTATGCTAAGAGAGACATTAGCCTCCTTCTCTTTCTCAGGTACCATCCAATGTCCACGTGGGCAGCTGTAAAAGGAACAACTACTGGAATGAATATCTGAAAGATGATTAGAACAGTTTCAACTGGAGTTTCCATGTCCCAGAGTAAAAGATGTTGCAGGCAGCATACTCGCTCCACTAGCTCTCACCCTGTTTAATAGGCATGAGAAGCTTCACGCGTCCTCTTTTTTTTCCCCCTTCAGCTTATGGACAAATTTGAGAATCTCATCACTTCTTTTATTCCATAAAATGGGCTCTACTTCCCCTCTTTCCACCCTTGTAGCAGCACCCTGTGCTGCTCTGCGACCCCACAGAAGGGAACCATGACATTTGTCTCATCTATATTCAGTTCCCCAAATTGTCTGCTGCACATGCATCTTTCTAATTGAAGCCGACCTTGTAGTGAGCTGGCAGGTTTTCTGCTCAAAGATGCTCGCCAGTGGCCATCTTCTTGCTTCCTTTTTGCTTAAAATTTTTTCGTACCTCCTACAAAAGGGCTTCTTTATCTGATGTGGTCAACTGGGCGAAGTGATCATTCAAGACATGGCAGATATTTAGTAGTAAACCTCTCAGATTTTCTCCCTCTTTGTTCTGTTTCTATCATTCTGCCATCGTACCTTTGTCACTAAGCAGAGGTGGCTAATGTCAGATGCTTGTACTAGTGACATATCTGTAGTATCTTTTAAACTGAGCAAACAAAAAAACTCACTGAAGCATCAACATAACAAAATTCAGTGTAGATTATTTTATTAAATATTTCTCTTGGCCCCAGGCTGGCTTCCTGGGCATGCCACTTGAGTTGTTGATTAAGGCCCTGTGATCAGAAAGACTCCACCCTTGGTTTAATGTTCTGCTATCACTGTCTTGCAATTCTTTTGTTTTTCTTTTTTGTTGCTGTTGTTGTACAAGTACAGTTGCCTCTACCTCCCACACCATTCTCTTCTGCTCCACCCTCAATCCTACCCTTTGGATTTGTCCATTGGTCCTTTATACATGTTCCTTGATAACCCTTCTTCTTTCCACATTATGCCCCTCTACCTCGCCTCTGGTTACTGTGAGTTTGTTCTTTATTTCAATGTCTCTGGTTATATTTTGCTTGCTTGTTTGTTTTGTTGTCTAGATTCCACTTCTGGATGAGATTATATGGTATTTGTCTTTCACCACATGGCTTGTATCACTTAGCATAATACTCTCCAGTTCCATCCATGCTGTCACAAAGGGTAGGAGCTCCTTTGTTCTTTTTGCTGCTTAGCATTCCATTGTGTAAATGTACCATGGTTATTTTTTAACTTTTTTTTATTGTTGTTCAAGTACAGTTGTCTCCATTTCCCCCACACCACTCCCCCCACCCCAGCCATTCCCACTTCTCACCATTGATCCTACCCCCCTTTGGTTTTGTCCATGTGTCCTTTATATCTATAGACCCTGTTCCTGAAAACCCTTCCCCCTTTTCCCTCCATTATCTCCTCCCACCTCCCCTCTGGTTACTGTCAGTTTTTGATCCACTCATTTACTGATTGCCACTTAGGTTGCTTCCAGCACTTGGCTATTGTAAATTGTGCTGCAATTCTTAATAATTTTTGAGTAAGTGGCTTTATATTTTCACTGGGACTAGACACCATAATTATGTAGCTTCTCTTGTTTGGTATACTAGAAATTACAAAATACATCAATTTTCAAGCCTAATAATAATAGGAAAATTATTATTGTAAGTAAAATAAATAGCTTTTAAAAATATGCAGTTATTTTTTGAAACTGTAAACTGAACCCATCTAAAGCATTGGAAATGGAAAATACAGGTAAAGATTGTAAACACAACATAACACCAACCAAAGTATATCCAAAAAACAATAACAACTTTTATGTTTAAACTGTCAGGTTTACCAGCTCAGCTGCTTAAGATCCCTCACATATTCTCCTTTTTGTCCAGTGGCATTTAACTCAGAGATTTTTGTTACTATACTCAGTGTTTCACTGTCCCGAGGAGACTTTAATATCCATGAAGATAAACAAACTATCACCTTGAATCCTCAGTTTCTTGAGTTTGTTATGTCCAGTGATACTTTTCTCCATATTATCTTAACAGTCTTGAAAACAAATCCCAGTTCATGTCATTTCCTGACAGTTCTATTCTCGGTAACAGAACTCAGAAACTCAATTCTATATCTAAGTGCTTTTTGTTTTGTTTTGCTTGCTTAATTATTATGTAAACATTTTTGAATGATTAACTGAGGCATCAAAACATACCCATCAATATACTAAATGTTTTCTAATTAAAATATAAATTTAAATACAGTTTTCTCAAGCAGATAAAAAAACAAATCTCATGCCTATTTTGCATGTAAAATACATACCTAAGAGAAATTGATGAAAAAGTATATAAAATCATGGGCAGAACATATGAAGACAGTTAAAAAAAACTGTTAATTTTATCACATAAAGTAGAAATTCAGAAAAAAAAATTACTTAATGCGAAGAGTGAAATTTCAGGGTGGTAAAATATATAATAAAGAAAAATATGAGCAAGACATTTGTATGTATCAATCAGAATTTAAATTATGGTGGCAAAAAAGACTAAATAGTAAAAGTAATTAATAGTATTTCAAGTTTTTTTTTGTTCAAAAGGAATAGATGTTTCAAAATAAAAATGGTCAGAATTAGTAAATTTAAAGTTAACATAGAGACTATTTGAAAATAAGTAAATACCTCATTTTAACTTATCTTTAAAGAGTTGAGTATTCTACATTTATTTAAACAATTTCAGCCTATTGTTTTAGAAAAATGCTGATATTGCTTATGTGAACTCTTAATAAGATACAAATAAAGTGAATTACTAAATATTAAAGGTCTTTTAATAATATTAATGAGAATAATGTAAAAAAGGAAAATATTAAAACCATGTCTGTGAAAATCAGGAATTAGAAGACAACAGCTATTTCAATCATTTATGAATATTATTAAGATAATATAACCAGTGGAATAAACCAAATAAAATTGAAATGATCATAAGAAAGTTCAACAGAATACTTTTAACACTGGAAAATATTTAAGCATTTCCAGTTTAAAAAGTGCTAAAATTAATAAAGGATTTTGGTGATGTGGTTAGATAAAAATATTTAAAAAGTAGAATTTTCTTATAACATACACTTAAATATTATAATGGAAACATTATTACCCTTTAATTAATAAAAATAATATCTCTACAATCTTGCACATAAATATAGAAGAAGACAATGAAATCTACATTAATAAAACAACCAAAACTTTTTGAAGAATATTACAATGATCAATGTATGAAAGATAAAATGGAAACATTGGCACTGGGAAGATTTAACACCAGCACACATTACTTTTCCCAAAATTTATATTTCTTACTATTTATAACAATATTCCCTTCATGTCGTGAACATTGGCCTAACTGTAAAAGGTGTAAAAATGTGCTTGCAAAAGCAATCAGCGTTACTCCCTACTATGTGAAAATATGTCTAGTATACCAATTAGCCCTGGAATCTTCTGCAAGTAGACAAATTTGTGAAGAGGTTGTAACCCTTCTGGTATCACTAGGTCCCATGTTCTAAAACTTTCAGATTCAGGAACCTTAAGTCTCTTAAAAATTATTGACTCCAATGTGACCTTGTTCATGTAAGGTATGTCTATTAATATATGCCACATTAGAAATTAAAGCCAATAACATTGGAAATACACTTTTTAATAATAAAATAATAATTTATTAAAATGAGTTATATATTTTCTACAGTAAAAATTTAGTGTGAAGAGTAACATTAGTCAACATTTCTGTAACACCATAAAATGTCTGACATAATAGAAACCAGCTAGATTTTCATAATCTGTTTCTGTATTCAAACAGTTCCAATATACTGCTTATCTGAGGTCTATGATTAAATACTCTCACACATCACGTGAATAAGTAAGATTCTTTAAACAGCTTTTTAAGGTAATTGTAAATACTTCTTTTTAATACTAGACCAAAACTTGACTAGTTGTAGATTCTCAAGTGTTACAATGTGATTAGTCTAAAACCGTATCTGAGAACTTGGTGTACTCTGTTCCTTTAAAATATGTTGATCTATTTTGCCCTGTGAAATTTTACTTTGTGTATGCATTATTTTGTAATATTATATATTCATAATTTGAAAAATGTTCCAATGATTCTACAGATCTTGCAAATTCTGGCATAGTTCATTAAACGTCAAGATCACATTCATTGATCACGATCAATGTCATCAGAAAATTATTTAAATTTTGAGAACACAATAAGCTTAAGATGGCAGATGCAAGTTTTCCAAAATGCTAATTTGTACTTGAGAGCTCATATTTTATGATTGGCAACATTTTTAAAATTTTTCTGGAAATGACAGCTTCATTTCTTTTATTTTAAGAATATGTCTTCCAAATATCCAAATCTGAATAATCATAATTTGTCTTTTAGTAATTCTATCAAAAGTGCTTTTTCTTGACACAAGTATCATACACTGGTTTGAAGCAAAAGTGTTCCATGTGCATTTCTCATTTCATCACATGGGATATTAAAAGGCATTGAGATTTAAGAAAATATTTACTGCTTCATCAGGGACATTTGTTAGTGAAACTGGCTTTTTCTTCCTTTCTATTATTATGTGGATTCCAAGTATACACTTATATGATATATCATCTGTATTTGCATTTTGTACCCACCACTCAGTCAAATCTTCTTCCATAGCCATATATTTGGCCTCTTTTACCCTTTATTACCCCTGACCCCTCTTCCCTCTGATAACCACTATATTGTTGTCTTTGTCCATGCATTTTTATTTGTTTTTCTTGTTTGTTCATGTGTTGTTTTCAGTTTTAAAACCCAGATGAATGAAATCATATATTTCTTAATATTTTCTCACTTATTTTGCTTAACATGATATTTTTAAGATCCATTCATGCTATCACAGATGGTAGTATTTTGTCTTTTACATGAAACAGCCTTTTAAATTTTCTCTTGTATCTGGTATTGAAGATTATAACTACTTGGTCCACTTGTTACTTTCTTCCTTGGGGCACCAGCAGTTTTGCTCTTCATTGCTTTTGCACCATGAAACCAAATGTCAGTACAGCGATGAAGGCAAATACCACAAATGTCAATCTCTGTATAACTATAAATAGTTTAGGTCTCTTAGACCCCTGCTGACCTAGACGTGTAAGAATATTCACTTTCCCCCCTCTTCTTCCAGTATGATGATGTCTGCCTGACCCTAGCCTCAGACCTTGTACTACCAAACCTTGATCATTTTCAAGGCCTGCCTTCATCAACAGTATCCTCAAGCAGCTACAGAACAGACAATCTGGTTTCCAACTGTAAGTAGGTCAAAGGGATAACGTGTCGAGCCAAAATAGAGTTTTTCAAGTAAGGTATGCCAGTGAGTCATAACAAGGGGGTGGAAAGAACAATCTCTCTCTTCACTTTTTAGACGCTGTGTTCAAAAACATCATCTTGAACACAATGGAAGACAAAGGTGAGTGAGCGCTTAGAGTAACAGGTGTCAAAACACAAGGCGTCCTAGGAATCAGTTCCTGTGTGGAAGTAAGAAGGTGCTTAAGTAGGTGTTTAGCAAGTCTAATATAATTTTCATTTCTGACCTGACAAAAGCAAGAAAACATAATAGATATTTTTATATTGTTTTTAGGGAAATTTACCTTTATTGTTATATTTTATCTTTTATGTCTTACAGTTATTCTTTAGAGTTTCTCAACAATTTCTGAAGGATAATGGCCCACTGGCTTAGTCATTTTTATCTTCAACCTGCTACAAAAATTAGATAAAAATGCCAAAACTATTAGAACAGTCATGTCAACATTAAAGACTAATAATTTATGTGAACAAAAATATCTTATATCAAAGAATATAAATTTTGGAATAGTTTCAGAATAGTTTTGTTGTAAGATTTAGTGTATTTTAGAGATAAATAATCTTTATCTTAGTATATTTCACACAAAGAATGCATTCCTGTAGCATCTATTTTGTGAGAAGAAACTACTGCACCATATGTTCCTACTTCATTAAGCTTAAATATCAAATTGGCTGTTCTATTCTCTTTCTTTTATAACCTATAAGAAACATGCTTATTTATAAATAATAATATATCCTTTAATCTTATTAAAATGTATATCTTAGACTGACATATTTTTCTTGAATCCTACTATCTTCAAAACAACCCAATTTAATTAGATTAAAAAAGTCTTCATTCTGCAAGTGGCTAACTTTAAATGGTTTGAGCTGATTAAAATATATTTTTTATTCCCTTTGCTGTATAATTATCATATATTTTCCATTTATCTACCTCTGCATGAAAAGCAACAAGGATGTTATTCTATAATATACACTTCCTGATGCAATTTAATTTACACATTATTGCCATGTTTTAAGACAAAACAGCAGGCTTCACAATAGCAATCACTTTTGATAGCTACTAAAATTTTCATATATCTTTAATTTTTTTGCACTCATCTGCAGGGGTTCAAATACTCATTTTCTTCATGTTCTTTTAAGATTCGAGATCTACATTCACTTCACCCAAAGCATCAGCAATTTTATACCATATTCAGACATTGCAATTTATTTTTGCTTTGCCACATAGAAGTATCCTGCCCAATACCCCCAAAATTTCAAGATGAAATACTATTCCCAATAAAGTTAGATTATAAGACCATTATAAAAATAATTATCCTAATTAAAAATCAGTTCTTATTGCAATCAATAGCTGTCAACATGATGCAGTTCAACCTAAATATGCCTTCTTCTTGATAGTAATTATTTTCATATTAATTTATGTTTTATACCCAATCTGCTATACATTTATTTCCATAATGATAAATGAATAAATAATATATATTATTATATTTTATTTTTATGTGTAATGACTGAATTGATATACATTGTTGACTGGCGCTAATCTATTGTTCAGCTTTCCAATTATTTTACTCAATATTTCTTAGATCATTCAAAATTGCTCTGTGAATAGCTAATCAATTTATTTTGAAAGCTCTAATATTACACAGTGTGCCTATGCCACATTTTATCTATCCTTTCAAGAACTGATGAACATTTATGTTCTTGCAAGGTTTTGCTATCACACATGATACTGTAATGAGCATTCTTTCACATGTCCTTTTTCATGACTATGCTAGAGTTTTATGAAGTATATTCCGGAGAGTAGAATTGCGGAGTTCAGGTTCACTAAGTAATGACAAACTGCACTCCGGAATGGCTGTATCATTTCATGCTCTTAGTAACAGTGTCTAAACTTTTCCATTTCAGTTTCTTGACAATATTTATTTTATCTGTATTTATTTTTATTTTTAAATTCAATTTATTTAAATGAAAATATGAGATGAACAGATCTGCCACTCCCCCCACCCTACATCTCTTCCAAGCACCAATCTGTCCTCTGTATCTATGAGCTTGCTTTTTGTTTTTTGTTTTTGTATTTCACATATTAGGGAAATCATAGGGTATTTGTCTTGCCTGACTTATTTCACTTAGCATAATGTCAATGAGATTTTAATAAAGCTTGATATCACGTTTTTAATTTGCTTCTTGATGCAAAATAAAAGTTTGTTTTTTTAAAATAAGCTTACTTTATATTCTAAAATATACTTCATAATTTACCCAACTTACTTTTGTCCATTAGGTTCAAATATATTAGTATTTTCAATTTCCCAAACCCATGAGTTAAATAAACTTTTGCAGTCCATTCACTGACAAACTTCTTTGTACCATCCAATGCTGTTAATATTTAAACAACGCTTAGAAAATTCTGTTGGATTCAGAACTGACTACAAACTTCAGTTGCACTTAATAATTATTGTCTGTTATAATTTAATAATGATATTTTCAAAAATTTTCTTCTGATATAGTTCATATTTGGACATTGTATTTATTTGGAATGTTTACCAAGTTCTTTCACACCTTTTTCTATGTATAGGACCTAAAACATTTCTTTTCATTCTTTTCATTTCTTTTCATTCTTTTCAGTCTGTGTAGATTTGCCATAATGACTTCTATTTAGTGATGATTCTACTCTATTGTGTTTTTTTGAGGGATTTCTGGATTATTTTTAGGTAATATTTAAGGTATTTTTTCAATATATTGCTTTTGTGTATACTAAACTTCAAGCATTCAACTTCTCAGTTTTAAATAACCAATATTTATCTTTATATATTTTGTTTCTATCTTTTTACTATAATGTTAATTTACAGATTAGATCTCCTGGTTTTGTTCTGCATCTGATTTTAGTCTATCTTTAAGTTGAGATAATGTTTTAAAACATTTTTTACTAAGTTATTGTATATATTGGTTATTTAAAATATAACACATACTGCTCAGAAGAAAAGAGTTTCAGGCTTTTAAGTATAATAAAAATGAATAATATGACTAAACCTGGGCACCTGTCTTAAAATCACCAACACCTCTGTGTAAAAACAAAATCAAAATAGCCAGCATAGGAAACAAAATTTAAAATGTTGCACTCTGTCAAAAACAAACAAAAATGGAGGCATAAAAATAACGCGAAGGCCCTTTTTGGAGTCATAATTACTTCATCATTATAAAAACAATGCAAAGTAAATACAATTAAGAACAGATCAAAAGATGGTCCATTTTTTCTACATAGCAAATATTTAGGAAAGAGTGTGGTAGAGGATTGTACCAGTTAAAGCATATGATAAATAATACAGGTTATGTATAAAAGAATACAACACGATCATGATATTTTTAATGCAGACTTGATGAAAACTTTATCAGTAAATCCATGATTTCAAATCTGTACCATCTTCTGAATAGGGTTCATTGATCTCACACACTGTGAAGGGTTTTGGGTAGTAAACTCTAGAATCTTTGGCTTTGTCTAATGGGGCTTGGTTATGCTAATTGGCACAAGATTAACTAGTCAATCTTGTTTTTAATAAATGGAAGAGCCATTGATTCTGTGTAGTTTGGACCAAGATTTTCCATTTCTAAGTAGTTTCTGGAGGAAACAAATGCAGCTCATGGTCGAGGAACATACTTGTGTTACTAAAGCTTTAAGTTACTGAGGATATTTATTCCCAGGAGTGAATGCAAACCTCAGTGGGCATCATTAATAGTTCAAGATTCAGCAGTGCTAACATTTCTGTCAGTACTCTATCATAACTACAAAATTAGGAAGTAAACAATACATACATATATTTTCATTCATTCTTCTGTACTTATTCCTCATCTGATTATTTTTTCATAAATGTTTGCTCTTGTTTCGCATGTACAAGATCTCCCTTAATCTTATTGTAAGTATGACTCAAACATATCAAAGCTAGTTACTTTTGTAAACATTAAATTAACTTATTAATAAAGTATATGTGTTTTATTTTACTGTTAATGAAATCAATTTTGTCACCTTTTTCTATTTTATTAACTTTTTGAGGCAGTATATACATTTACAATTAGCCAGTATTAATTTAATTTGCATGTGGGATCAATTATGACTCATAATAGCTACTACTTGGAAGTATCAGAATTTCTATATGCATCCCATTTAAGAAAAAGAAGTCTTATTTATATACACAATACATTTAGTTTACATTTTAAAGTTGAAAGGTGTGGGAATGGAAGAGGGAGTTTAAAATGCATTTTCACAAATTAAGATTTTGTTTACATTATAGATATTTATTTATCACCCCATTTCCTCACCTGTATTATATGATTTGTCTTCTTGATTTGAATACTGCATCCTAGTACTCATTAGTAAACTTAAATGTCTATTAGATATGTGACATAGATTTGCTCCTCCAGATCCTCATAATCTATCTTGCATGGGATCCTCAAAAATTCCTGGCAAATAGTGAATTTAAATTCCATGAAGTTCCTCTTTCTCCACTTTGATTGAAAAGTGAGCTTGTACATTGTATTCAATCATTCTATTCTCATTGTTAATAGCAAACTTCCTCATACATGGGATATTTCTGAATTTTATAAAACATTGCCAGGATGCATACACATATTTCCAGATTTTTAAATCAGTTTTAATTTCAAAAATAATATATGAAGGGGAGAGTCTGCTAGATATCTGTTAATATGCCCAGCTAGTTTCTGTTCCATATTCAACTTACTAGAATGATTTTGAGTAAAGCCAAATGCCTGAAGGGTAGAGTTAATTATAATGAAACTGTATTGTTATATCGAGCATACCTACTAGCCATCTATATTTCAAACCACAGATACTTCCATTTAAACTACCAGAAATAGTGTGTTGCACTACTATATTATGCACATTTAATCATCAATGGTTCTTTTAAATATATCAATTGCAGTTTTTAAATTTTCTTTACTGCATGATTCTCCTAATTGTAGACTATTACTGCCCATGCTTTCTAGGCTGTTTCACTGAGAGTCTTTGCAGAGACTGTGATTCCTACTTGCCACCATGATTAATTAAATATCTACCCTGAGGAGGTGATTACTACTTCTTAGCGTTCTTGATCTATTCATGGTTGCTAGTGTGATTAGGAAATAATTGTTTGATTTATTTACTTATCTATGCAACTTACAGGAAATGCTGTGCATTTGGCTATAACATCTTTCTTAATTCATTCATGTGAAAATGTAGACCACAGCATAATTAAATAATCGCTCTCCAGATGACAGTGGTAACTGTAATTATTATATATCTTTTGTCAGCCACAGGTAAAAGAATTCTGCAGGTTAAGAAAATTACAGAGTTTATTATTATACTATTAGTGACTGTATCTCAGAAACTTTTCTATTTCTTTATATATTCTCATGGAATATTCTGTAACCATGTGAAAGAAAGGTTTCTATGATTGTGGTTTTCAGAGAATATCATGAGAAGAATAAAATAAAGCCAGTGTTTCTATGTTTATACTAAGCAAAATGGTGTATAGAGAAAAATATATGAGCAGTAGAACACCGCAAACTAATAAAAAAAGGTTACTAGAAAAGTGGATGAAAGATAAGTTATTACAGTTTGCTAATCTTTTAATTATATATACTGCCATAATGCTTTTAAGCTATTGCAAGCAATTATTTAACTTTCTTTCATAGATTTGTCTATTTATTGATTTTACTATGAGCCAATATTGCATTTTAGAGAACTCAGTTTGAAATATATAAGTATTTGGTCTTCAAGATTCAAGTAGATAGAGACATAAACTTTTTTATATTAACAAGTTTCATCTATAAAAGTTCAGTAATTTTTATTTTTAATTTTATTTCAAATTTAGAACCCAGTGTTAGTGCATTTTAAGATTTTAAATTTATATAATTAGAAATTATGAATATAATTGTTGACAAATATTTTAATATTAACTAATTGTTTGAGTTACATTTAGAGTGTCATTTGTAAGTTGAATATTTTCCCCAGGCTTTTCAATATATTGACATTTAAAGTTATTTGTAAACTGCTGAATATTATGTCACCCCCACAAAGAGCCTTGTCTAGTTAACATGAAGAGCTGTAAACCATTTCTTCAAAACTGTGTTATTTGCATATGCAACTTGTATTAAACGGCTTTCCCATTCTGCTTCACTTTCTCTCATTTCATATTTTCCCTCATTAATTCTGCAGTTTAAACAGGTAATGAGTCATTAAATATAAATGTTTTATGTTTGGCATTTATGTAATTTATAGCTTTCTTTGACAGTTGTGCATGTTTTAAGGAGAAATTACCTTGAATACAATGCATACAATCTCTTCATTTGGGATGAATTACCTATTTTCAAATCAGTTAAAAATAATGTCTTCATGTAATCAATAAGCAAAGTTACAAATGGCCAGCATCAATCAGAATGAAAGAATTGCATTTAGAGTTATTCTTTAAGTTACCAAAATTGGCAAAAGTTAAAAAAGAATTAATCATATTAATTGATGCATATGTTAATTGAGTAAAGTATGAAACACCTGGCAGTGATACCCTGCAGGCAGAAATGTGTATTGGTATAGATTTTCTGGGTGACAATTTAGGAAATTTCATTTTAAATTATAAAGCATTAATAACTTTAATATCTTTGAAGATAGATTGTCATTTACTTCTCCCTTTTGGAAAATCTTTAAAACTAACTATAACAAAAGACTACAGCATCACTAAAAACTAAAGCAAGGTATCATTTACACACTAATCATATTTGGAGATGTTCTGGTAAATAGAACATACATGGAATAATAGTAAAAAAAATAAGTTTTTTTCCAATTGTATAAAGCATCAGACAAAGAAAGAGTTATATTATGAAGAAAAGTTTGAAGTAATTAAAGAAAATCATAGTTTACTCTGATTTAAAATAAAATATATTATGTACATTAATATCCCAAATCATCATCATCACCACCACCACCACCACCTCCTCCTAGTACTAGTTTATTACTGCTGCTGTAAGAAATTATTATGAAGAGTGGATTAAAATGATACAAATGAGGCAGAAGGAAGGATGGATAGGCAGAACACAAAGGATTTCAGGGCAGAGAAATGCTGTGCATGATATTACAATGATAAAATCATCTTATCATACATTTGTACAATGTATGCACATAAGATGCACAGCACCAAGAGTCAGTTATAATGTAAACTATGGACTCTGAGTGATAATGATGCATCAATACAGGTTCATCAATGATAACAAATGCACTACTTTGTTGCAAATGTGACAATAGAATATTGCAGGTGGTATATGGGAAATCTCTCCACCTCCCTCTCAACTTTGCTGCCAACCTAACACTGATATAAAAGAATACAAATACCATATGATTTCGCCTTTAACAGGAACCTAAACAACAAAACAAAGAAACAAACAAAATATAGCCAAAGACACTGAAATAAAGGACAGGCTGACAGTGATCAGATGGGAGAGGGAAGGGAATTTCAGGGGAACTTCAGGGGAAAAGGGGAAGGGTTTACAGGAACAAGTATAAAGGACATATGGACAAAAACTAGGGGGATTGGAAATGGGAGGGAGGAGGGGAGGGATGGGTGGGTTGGCTGGAATGGGAGTAAAGGATAGAAACTGTTCTTGAATAATGATTAAAATAAATTAAAAAAAAATAAAAGAATACAATCTTTAAGACAGAGAAACAAAAACAATGCAAATATATTATCTTCTGTATGTGAGAAGTCTGGAATGGAACTCACTGTGTTAAAATCAAGGTGTTGGCAAGGCTCTGTTGCCTTCTAGCAAAAATCTCTAGGGGAAGTCTATTTCCTTGCCATTTCCAGCTCCAGGAAGTCACCCATCTTCCTGAGCTCATTGCCCCCTTCCTCCATCTTCCTGGTGAATATAATCATCTAGTGGTTTTCCATTGTAAATATATACCACAGCTTCTCTATTTAATCATCTGTTAAAGGTCTCTTTGGTTGTTTCCATGTCTTGGCCACCATGAATAATGCTGCAGTGAACAGGGGGTGCATATGTCTTTGTGAATAAGTGGTTTCAAACTATGAGCCATAAGAAAAAAAATAAAATACTGTCATTTGCAACAACATGAATGAGTCTTGAGAATATCATGACAAGATAAATAAGTCAGAAAAATTCATGAACCATATGATTTCACTCATGTGGAACAGAAAATTGAAACTCATAGACACAGACAAAAATGTTGTGGTTACCAGAGGGAGGAGGGTGAGGAGAGGTAGTAAAAGGATAATGGGATCGGATATGTGATGGCAGAAACAGATTTGACTTTGGGTGCTGGGCACACAATGCAATACACAGATGATGTATCCCAGAATTGTACACTTGCAACCTATGTTCTTTTATTAATCAAGGTCATCCCAATAAATTTAATTTAAAAATAATAAAAAATAGTCATCTAAGAAAGGTAAAACTTGAAATTCTAGTATTGCAATACCTGGTATGATATTCTATTAGATATCATAAGGAAATAAACCCTGGATATTTTGATCTATAAGACTTATAAAAGAAAAGATAAAACCCTTCCCCTTTTCCCCTGAAATTCCCCTGAAATTCCCTCCCCTCTCCCCTCTGAACACTGTCAGCCTGTTCTCTGTTTCAGTGTCTTTGGTTATATTTGGCTTGTTTCTTTATTTTGTTGATTAGGTTCCTGTTAAAGGTGATATCATATGGTATTTGTCTTTCACCACCTGGCTTATTTCACTTAGCATAATGCTCTCCAGTTCCATCCATGCTGTCACAAAGGGTAGGAGCTCCTTCTTTCTTTCTCCTGCATAGAATTCCATTGTGTAAATGTACCATAGTTTATCGATCCATCCATTTACTGATGGGCACCTAGGTTGCTTCCAACACTTGGCTATTGTAAATTGTGCTGCTAGGAACATTGGGGTGCAGTCCAAAAGGACCTAAACATTACTTTTCTATTGAGGCTAATGTTTGACTTTTTAAACCATACCCATTTCCTTTGTGAAAACTCATAGATGAGCCCCTTCTAGGTCACCCTTTGTTAGAACTCCTGCAAGTTATTGGTACAGCAAAGCCTCCAAAGTCTCAGAACTGTAAGGGAAGACAAGCTCTGGGGAGGTAAACATAATATCCAGTTCATTCCACACAGACATGGAGTTTTTTAGATGCTTTCATAGGCTTTTCTTTTTTTTTTCTGGGAGTGCTTCCTATCCCTCCATACTCTACCCTGCTGATTGGTTACCTCATTTAGAACTTTGAAGCATGTGTAGGGACACCTGATAGAACAACAAAGATTAAAATTGAATTTTCCTCAATCTTTGAATCATGTAGTATGTTTAAATTTTTCTTTTGTTTTATGAATTTCATGTATGTCATCAATTTTATCAGTAAATTCAGTTATTCCATGTACGTAATGATGAACTTTATATAAGCTGTATAAATACTGACTAAATTTGAGTAAGAAAAATATTTTTCTTTAGATTATTATTTAAAAAACATTTTCCTTTGCAACTATACATATATGTTCTCATTGTTCAATATACGACTGAACTATTTAATTTCATATCACATTTTAAGCAAGATATTACAAACAAATACTTTGTACTTGAATTGGAAATATTAGCTTTTGTATAAATTAGTGTGTAAATATCTCTATTGCAAAAAAGATGAAGTGTTATATTTGTCAAGCATAAGCTTTACTTAGGTACAAGTTGCTGCTTAAGGGTTATAAGTAAAAGGATACATCTAATAGTAGCAGCTGAATATCATTATGGCGCCTCTCAGGGTTACAAACCACTGTGGCAATTTCTCAGAAATTTCTACCCTTTCTAATTTCTCTAAACTTGATCTGAAGTTTAAGGAAGGTTATCTCTTTGTAATAATAATCTGACAATATTATTCACTTTCAAAAATATAACATCCTGTCCAACACTTTCCTAAATAGAGCAATATACCATGAGGGGAATATGAACAGTGCTTCAATGGCATTTTTAAGTAGGAGTAGAACATGTAGAAACTAGCTCTCCCTTGATTTAAAGCATATCCTATTTTTCTTTTACATTAATAATGGTTTTTAAGTATTATCCCTTTCTGCAGTAACTTTGATGAAATACTTCTTAATGATCATAAGTAGATTAGCAAAGAAAGATAAATGTGTGTGGCTGTGCCAGCTTCTAATTTAATTCAGTCAGAAGCAAATCCAAATCTAAACTAGATGCTAACCAAACCACAGGAATTGTAAAATGATCCAGTTCATTCTTAGTGTTCCCCGAGAGATCTACCCTCTTCACCAAATAATTCCAATCTGTTTGAAAACCACCCAAGCCTTAGTTCCTGGCTGCTATATTTCATTGCATGAGACAGCTGTAGAGTAAATCAAGCATCAAATAGACTGTAATTCACCCACCTTTACACTACTGTGCTTTTTACTGCAAGGTTATATAGATGTCATAGAATTACTTGATTAGCATTCTTTTAGGGTGGGCAATATTTCAGTGCCAAGTCATGAAGCTGAACTGAATCAATGCAGTTTGGTTGATACAAAAGTGAACTTTATTGAACCCTATAGAGTAGTGCCTATGACAAAATTCAGAAAAGGAAAGAAATGGAAAATATTTTTTCTTATTTTGAGAGTAAATTCACATACCATTTTGTGTGTGAGTATATATAACAGTCCTTGCATAAACTCTAGGAGGTGGTAGTGATTATATGCCTGCTGTATTCATGGAATTTTGGATAATCAAACTTTTAGAGATTTGGAAAGCCAGCAAATGGCAATGTCATTTAGAGTAAGACATTCTGATTCCAATATTTTCTTTTCTATCTTATATGCTTATTTTTCTTTGTATTTTGACTCTATTCTGTCTCACATTCAACCAACTTTGGTGACTGATGGGGCTCACTGCTGCTGATGATTTCTAAATTTGACATATTAGAAATTTCAGTGGAGTGATATGCAATCTCAGCTTCGGTGTGGCCAGTTTCCAGAAAAAGACTCCCACCCTTTTCTATAATGAACTTTGGCCAATTAACAGTGAGTTACAACAGAAGTTAGCAGAACATGTAGGAAACATACAGTTGCCACACTAAAAAGGGTCCTGCTCCTCCAGAAAAATAAGGGGATATGTAGGATGAGTAGACAAAAAAATCACTTTTTTTCTGAAAGGGAAAATAGCTCTGTTGTTTGGTGCTACTGTGAGCTGAATCCACACCACAAATGTACTTGTCAATTCTGTCTATTCGCAGTTTTAAGTGTTTTAGTCAAAATTTCCCCGTTTCTCCTAAAAAGATAAAGTTTAAATCTTCCTTATACTCATTCCAACGTTAACATAATTTTATAGAAAATGAGTAAATGAGGTAGAACAGTATTAAAATTGTAAATGTGCTCTGGTTGGGTAGCTAAGTTGGTTAGAGCATCACCCCTGATACACCAAGGAGGCAGGTTCAATCCCTGGTCAGGGCACCGACAATAATCAACAAGTAAATGCATACAAATAAGTGGAACAACAAATAAATGTCTCTCTCTCACTAATAAATATATTTTTAAGATTTTATTTATTCATTTTTAGACAGAGGAGAAAGGAGGGAGAAAGAAAGGGAGGGAAACATAAATGTGTGGTTGCCTCTTGCATGCCCCCTACTGGGGACCTGGCCTGCAACCCAAACATGTGCCCTAACTGGGATTTGAACCAGTGACCCTTTGGTTCGCAAGTCGGCTCTCAATCCTCTGAGCCAGCAATCAGATACATTGTTTCTCTCTTTCCAATACTTGTCTTAATGTTAACCTGTTCTTTTTCAGTTATATAGATTAATGGGCACTTAATTTTCTTTTTTTTTTAAATCCTCACCAAAGGATATTTTTACTGGTTTGAAACAGAGTAAGAGAGAGAGAAAAAACATTGATCAGTTGTCTCCATTATGCAACACAGCCAAGGGATCAAACGCACAAAGTTATGGTGTAGGCAACGACACTCCAACCAACTGAGCGATCTGGCCAGGGCTGGACACTTAATTTCCTTGAACCAAAAGTCTAGGAGGTAGTAAATTCAGTGTCAGTTTACTAAAGTTACCTTAAAATCATCCTACAACTGATAAGGGCACTCTGAGAATCTCTCTCTCCAGATACAAATAACTAATATTTATTACTATCAGGCACTCTTTTTGGTGGTCCATACATACCTTTAGTTACTTGAATTCTTCACTTTACTTACAAGTGGGTGTATGGTATGTATGTGTGTCTTTCATGCTTTGGTATAAATAACCCTGCCATTTTATAATCATCAAGTATTTAGTAATTTAATCCTGTGTTACTGAAAATATGATTTCAGCATAACCACCATCTGGGAGCTTATGAGAAATGCAGACTATCAGGCCCTGCTCCAGACCTATCAAGTCAGGTTTGAATAAAATGCACACATGAATTGACTGTACATTAACTTGTGGTTAAGAGAAGAGAAATGTCTACAGTGATTTTTCTGTCTTCCTTTCAAATAAAAAGCTATCAATCAACAGACCTCAGTTTCTGAATATATTTTTTATGAGATTCCTTGTATATTTCCAGAAACATCTCCTTTGAATCTTCAAAACTTCTTACTGGGATCATTATAACAGTCTCCTAAATTTAGGCTGATAATAGTCTAAACCAAAATCATGTTACCCATCAATTTCAGCATGATATTCCTAAATATTACAATGAATAAATTGATTGATTCACTACATTGTGCAAGAACTTATCATTATTACAAATAAAATATTCAATAACTTTCAGATAAAAAGAATAGATGACTTCTTTTAGTAGACTCATCCCTTCATGATCTGGTCCCTTCCTAACTTTTAAAACCCATTCCTTGATTTAGCCCAGTGACTTGCAATTTCAGAAAGGTTTCAAGTTATTTCATACCTCTGTGAACCTGCTCCTACCAATCCCATTACATGACAATCTTCATTTTTCAACAACACTTTTAACCTCACTAATGCTCCCCAGTTCTCTGGACTTAAGTCAAGTGTCACTTTGGCAATTACCTTAGTTAACTTGATACATCATTTCTTGATGTACCTATAGCAAGTTATTATAATTGCTAATGGGAAATATTTACCTGTTGCCCTTCATCTAGGAAATTCAAGTTTATTTAGAACAGGAGGTAATTTCATAGTTGTATGTTTATCCTAACTTATATCATAAAGCAAGCATATCACAAAGTCAACGATCAGAAAATGCATGCATGAGTGAGAACATGCTGTTTATAATAAGTCAATTTTATTTTTTCTATGCTTGGGAGTCTAGACAAAATATGTTCAGTTTACTTAAGCTGGCCCTCAGTGATCTTTGTTTGTTGGTATTCTCACCCTTGTGTAATCTTTCCTGTTGAGATGACTTGGTTTGGTTATCCCATGGGGACTTGCTTTACGCAATGAAATTTGGCCAAAAGGATAAGATGTTCCTCTGTGATTGGGTTACATAAGATGTGAATGGATCTTATGGCCAACAGACTGTGGGCAAGAAGGGTGGACTGCGTGGAGAAGGGTAAAGGGGAAAAAAGAAATTGGGACAGCTATAATAGAATAAACAATACTTTTTGTAAAAGTCCTGCCTAGTGCAGCACAGCAGATTGAGCCTGGGCCTGTGAACCAAAGGGTCGCCAGTTTGATTCCAAGTCAAGGCACATGCCTGGGTTGCAGGCAGGTTCCCAGAATGGGGTGCGTGAGAGGCAACCACACATTGATGTTTCTCTTCCTCTTTTTCTCCATCTCTTCAAATTGTTACTTATTTTAATTCCACTTCTGGATACTTTGGATGCTGACAGGGCTTACGTGTTTAAACATGCAGCCGTATGGCTGCGCATGCCCAGTGCGTTGTCACCAGGCCCTCTGGTCTTCCACACGGATGAGACTTTGTCATTGCCTTTGTGCGTTACTGATATTTGCCATTGTTCCTACTTTGAAAGTATGAAACACAAATTCTACATCTAATGATTTAATGTATTTATTCTAAAATATTTTCAGAAAATGCTTTAATAGTTATGAACAGTTAAAAATTTTTATGAAATGCTTTTAAATTATGAATTTCTGAAAATTAGACACTATTTGAAACTTCACACTATTTTCATAACTGTCTTAGTCTCAATTTTTTTCAATTATTACCAAAAATAGTTTTATTTTGAAGGTATTGCTAAGTTCTCAGTACAAGGATATGAGGGGAATCTGGCTATGATTTTTATTATTCTAGGAGTAAGTCTGAACCAAAGGAAACAAAAATAAATCTTATTTTACTCTTCACATATCTTGAGCTGTTATTACTATGATTGATATTATTACCATACATAGTTTAAGGTGTAATGTATATGCATTTTTCTGAAGATTGTTTAAACTGATTCCACAAGTCTGATAAAACCAAAATAGAAAGGTAAGTTATAATATATAAAGTATTTTATAGCCCACTATAATTATCACTAGGGCTCTCACTTGTACGTAAATATATTCATTTAACTCATATTCAAACTTGGGATACATTTATTTACATAGTTCTTTACTTGTCCATGAGTTTTTATAAATTAAACTGAAAAGTTTGCTTTTAAGAGAAGTCATGGAATTTACATGTTATTTTAACAAAGGAATTTTAGTCTAATTCTTAATTTTTTAACTACTGAAAGTTCTTTATATTCTCTCTGTATAAAGTAATTAATAAGATAAATAAATATCTCAGAAGTTGTGGACAGATAAAATAAGACAGTTATGGAAATATTGAGAAAATAATTATGAAAATATTAACTAAGAAAATAGAAATGATTGTTTAAGCAACTCAGAAACTTGTCAAATATTTTTCAATTTACTCTTAATTAAATACCCAAAATTAAACATAGAGATGTTTACAGATATTTCTAATAGAAATAACCCATAAGCTTAAAGTAAATACATATTAACAAAATAAAATATGACTGACAGCAAATAAAAGAAAAAATTAAAAGCATGGGAGGAAGCTTAATAAAATTATTTCTTATATTTGAAGTCAAAATTGCACTATAGTGTTTAAATGTGCTGCAAAGGACACTTGCATTTAAAATAATAATGCATTTTATATTTTGAAAATTAATTTGTAATTAGAGCATCATTAAGTTGTCTCCATGTTTAAAAGTATGAAAACTGATGCTCAATTTATAATATAAAGTGTGAATGTTTTATTGCTTGAGATTGTGATTACTTCTGACATTGGGAGCAAACATGTTCTAAGTATGTTTGGTTTTATGTACAGTTTATGTTTTTAAATTATAATTTGAAATAAGGGAGAACAATAAGTGATTATTGAGTGAATCATATACTTAGTTAATAAAAGGCATTTGTAGATAAAATAACCATGTGAACATTTTTGCGGGTTTTTGTCATAAACCTTCAAGTTACTGAGAGTATATTTTCAACATTTGTTTTGTGAAAACTAAGTCTGATTCTATTTCTATAAGATTATATTATCTATATACCATGTCATATCCTGTTAATCCATATATATGACATGGTGAGGTGCAACATTTTCGTATCTGTCTTCTTTCCTATTTTCTCTAGCTTCCATCTCAGATCTGCATAAAAAATTACATGTTTTCATAGTAGATAGCATTTGATAAATCTCCTTATGTGATAATAGTTGTATCATAACAGCAATGGCATTAGGAAAATACAAGGATAGCCACACATTGCTATTGCTATTGCTATTGTATGTTTGAGTTTAAAACCATGTTAGCACCTCTTATACATCATTAAGGGTTTTCATAATTTGGAAATTTGACCTACAAATACTGCACATAGAGAAGAATGACATGGAATGAAAATTACATAGATGCTGAGCATCTGGGAATATCAAGGCATCTGGAAGTCATGACGGTATTCCAGTACCACCTGCATTGCCTGTCAAGAATGGGACTCCTTAATATAAACTCAACTGAACACTCAGACTCACAAGTCCACAAAAAGGTGATATTTGGCCCAGTCTACTCAAAAGGATATGTGGAACCTGAGCATGCCAAGAGGGCCATGTCAGGTGTTTCTCTTAGTGGAAGTGTTGCAGCATTCCTTATAGCAATCCATAAAGCCATGGTGAGCTCTCTTCTCCCCAGGGAACCGCTCAGGTGTGAGGAGATGAAATACAACAATCCACTGGGCTGGAAATCAGTGTTGATTAAAAAGCCTCATGTCCCACAGGAGATACACTCTTTTGTACCAGCTCCATAGATGTCTGTCACAGATCTCACAAGGTACCTGCCCAATTATGAGAGCATCCACACTTAGGGGAACCTACCAATAGGGCTTCCTAACAAGTAGTTATTATCCCCTGGTTTAATCCAGTCTACAACTAAGAATCATTTACCATAAGCAATGTTGCTTAGTAATTTAGTTGACAAATAGCATCCTTACCTGTTTCTAGGGAAACAAAGCTAGGGAATTGAAGTGAAGTTAAAATTCATACGCAGAACAGAAACTATTGTGTTAACCCTTCGCCAGCTCTTTTAAAATGTAAAACCAAACACCTAGCTGAGTTGCTTCACTGTTTGTTATCTTGATACACAGAAAAGCACTAGCTACATTGGAAGGTCCTTAACAAACAGTACATGGTAACCATGGACTGAGACCTATGTAATACTTTATGTAGGGTTTCTCTTAAGAATCAAGTAGTAGACATGGTCCATCCTGGATTAATATATGTTAGGTTGTAACCCCAAGAATCCCTGCCAGCAAAAGACTTGTTTTCATTGACATGGAAACCACAGAAGAGACAATTTTAAGATGAAAAGATATGCTCACTCTGCAGCATCTGCTTAGAATCCAAATAAATACTGAAAAACTGGCATTTGTTAGGGACCTTCTTGAGAACTACATCAGTGGCATATTACGAGCCCAATGGGAGTGCAATTGGTTGAGAAGTGACTGGGAACTGAGGTAGCAGATATTATAACTACAGATACATATGCTGGTGATAATAAAGCATAACAAGTTTAAATTCAATATTTTTCAGAGCATGCTGTCTGAGCCTTTTTAAAAATCAATGAGAAGAATATGTTAGAACAAAGTTTAAAAAATAAGTCTCTTAAGAGTAGAAAATTATAATTAAAAATTTATAGATTGTAAAAACTTTCAATTTCAAAAGTAACTATAGGAAATTATATAGATGTTGAGAACAGACCAAAGGTTTGATAGAAAGTGAGTGTTTTCTGATTGGTTGGGAAATTCATATAACATTTAACTTACTCATGAATGAAAAACTCTGGAAATAAATGTTGTGTTTGGTTCTCTGCAATATTAAGAATGATACAGATTATAAATATGTTAAATTCTCAGGAAATACACAATTTTTTTTTACTCAGTGTGAAAAAGAGATAAACATTAAAAATAATGAAAATCCAATAAATTATGAATATGTATGCATATATAGTCTTAATGAAAAATATAATTATTGGTACACTCATTTTAATACTATATCTTAGTAAAACTATTTCCATCAAGTTTAAGCAAACCCAGCTTGGCTGTTATAATCACCCAACTTTGCAAATTTTATTCCTATAATGTATAATAGGTATTGTTAGTGTCTAAATTATTATATAAATATTTATCTCAAATTATTGAGGGCAATTTATCTAAGTTTTAAAATTAATATTTAAAGCACCGAGTATTTTATAAGAAGTGATAAAATAAATAAATAGTGAGGAGCTGTCTGTGGGGGGTATTAGAGTCCATGAGAACCACACATTCTGCTATGAATCTAAAACTGCTCTAAAAAGCACATTTATTTAAAACAGCAATAAGTTAAGGTAATGTCAACCTGCTCTCACAGTCATTTAAAAATGGAAATATTATGTGCTGTTAAAGGACTTTTGAAACAAAAGGAATAATTTTCTGCATCAGTAGACATAGTGTGGAGTGCCAGTGTAAACCAGTACTTTAGGAGAAGGAAAACTTTAAACAGCAGTCACAAAGGGTGAAAGTGAAAAGCCAGCTCACATATGCTATTAAGAATGCTTTCATGTGTATCGTATGTTCAATATTATACACACTTTTATATATTCAAATTTTGTACACAATTTAAAATGCATATTTAATACATTAGAGACTATATTAAATTATTTGTACAGTTTTTTTCTATTAATGATTTATGAAGTCTTTGCACAAAAGTGTCAGTTTAAAATGACTTTATAAGACTTTGAACAGATCAAACACTTAGCCTTTTTATTTTAATGGTAAATAAAAAAATGGTGAGTATCAGCTTAGTAACACCTCCTCTTGGAAGCCTAATCTGAATACTTTAAGCAAATTTAAATGCATTCCTACTGATTTTTTGTATGTGTCCCTATGGATCCTTCTTTTTATATTTTTATTAAGGAATCTATGTTCTCTGAAATTTATATCATCTATGTTCTCATCATTAACATATACACAGCCTGTTCCCTAACATGTGCAATATATTAGATGATTAATAAAATATTTTGAAAGCTTGCAGCACAATTTACAATGGTCAATTGTGGAAGCGCCCTAAGTGCCCATCAGTAAACAAGTGGATTGAAAAACTATGGTACATCTACACAATGGAATACTACACAGCAGAAAGAAAGAAGGAGCTCCTACCCTTTGCGACAGCATGGATGGAACTGGAGAGCATTATGCTGAGTGAAATAAGCCAGGCATGAAAGACAAATACCACATGATCTCACCTGTAAGATGAATCTAATGAACAAAATAAGAGAATGAATGAAATAGAACCTCAAACTTGCAAAGATGGAACAGACTGACAGTGACCAGGGCGGGGGGTGGATAACGGTGGAAAGAAGGAGAAGGGACTAGACAAAGAACATGTACGAATGACCCATGGAACTGAATAGAACAACAATAAAAAATGATTTAAAGCCAACACAATTAATAATGACTTAAAATTACCTAATTTTACAGACTACCTTTCCTAGGAAAAATGAGGTAAAGTTTATATTGTCTTTTAAAGATAGAAATTAATACATATGTTAAGGATTCTAATTTTTAAAATATGCTTTTATCATATTTGATTGTTTACATTTGCTTTCAGTATGTCTACAGGCTTTATTTTATAAAATATTTTGTTTTATTTTATTCAAGTCTACTACAACCATATTTTATACCCTCAAAAATAATATTATTATAAGATGATGCTTATCCTCAATAAACATTCCTATTTTCACTAATTCAATCTATATAGTGGATTAGATATTGGCATTTTTTTCAGTAAAGTGTCTTATTTATTTTAGTTTTATTTGGAACAATATTAGGGAAATGTATTATCAAAAGAATGGAAAAATAATTGATGTGATTTATTTTGAAATTGTTAAATGTTATGCTCCATATATTAGTTATATCATTAAGTTGGTTTCTACTTCTGAATTCATGGTATTTTGAACAAAAATGATTAAAGTGGTTATTAGTAAATCTTCAAAGAACAGGGCGCATGGTGATTAAACATTACCCTATCATCTGAGCTACAAATGTTCAGCATCATTATGTTCCCATAATAGCAATTTACTATAACACTGAAAAGTAAGTAATCAATATAGGTAGGTCGTGCTTGTTACATTTACAGAAGAGTACAGCCTCCTCTGTTCCAACCTTTGCACAATCAATAAGCAGTCCTCTTCATAAAGCTGCCTTTTAGGCTCAGTTTCAGGTGAGAGGCAATAAAAGCTACAGTTATCAAGCTTAAACTGTTCCAATATTCACCTCACTGTTTGCAAAGTGTGATTTGATTTGTAACTCAGTAGACCTAATATAAGATGCATCACTGTAAAAGAAACACTACTTGGAATCATGATGGTTGTAAGAAGATTAAAATGCTGAAATGTAGGCACCTAAACCAATACTACAAATGTTGTATGTATGTGTAATACTGTAGGTATTAAGACCAGAAAGAAATTAGCAAGCCTAAAATAAATATTTATTCTTTAATACAAAACATCCTAGTTTATACTGTGCCATATGCTTCATTAAATAAAGTTGTTGGTTTTCAATTTGGAAAATTTCAATGGAATAGCTATATCACTAACATTGATACATGATACTGTTGTGTAATAAGTGTATTGGGTCTAAAAGTCACTGCTCTAACATTCAGGATGTGTGATTTTTGCAAGACCTTACGGATAATCAGGAACATATATTTATTGTATAGATACAAAAGCCTAAGGTCCTGAAAAATCTAAGCTATTTGGGACAGAATTAATATTAAGTTTATTTCTGTGTCCTGACTGTAAGCTGTATGTCTTGATTTCCTATGTTTTCCCAATCTTCTCATATTTTGTGTTTATGTCTCTCAAAAAATTATAGTGCCATGACTGAAGCTTAGTTTTACTGGTTAGGGCTATCCAAGCACCATCCTATGCCATTAATACAAATAAGCATTACTTAATATGATGGAACTACACCACAGTAAATCCTAGTAACCCCAGAGGCTTTAGATATGGTCTGATTCCTCCTGTGAGAGGTAAAAACTCTGTTTGAACAAGAGGGTGACAATGTTGAACTCTCTTTCTATAATACCAGAACTCCAGTGTCCATTATTAATCCTATTATTATAATGAAGTAATTCAGTCTTGCACTCTAATTGTGCAGGTAATTATTGCTATTACGAAATAGAAGATCTGTTAAGTCACTAGCTGGTGAAAACTTTCTATTGTTTTAGAAGCAAAGATTTACAAGTCTATCGACAAAGGTATATCAGACAAAATTTGTGTAGCAGGTTCCCGCCAAATGTATGCACGGGAGCTAGAATTCAGGAGAAACTTTTGCAGACATGCTGAATGATCAGGGGACATTCTGTTGAAGGAAATTGATAGATGACCAACAGCCCCAAGTGACAAGAGTGTATATGTATAATGTAAACAGAAAAACTAGTCTTATGAGTAATAGTCTATTTTTACTTGCAGAATAATGGTTGCAGAAAGTGTTTTGGTAGTAAAGTGAAGAGTGAATAGCAGACTAAATGATCCATGGTATTTAAGCTTATTTTCTGGGAACAAAATTTGAGTTTCAACTGTTCACTTCAACTGTGTTAAGTACTAATTAATTTATGATTCTTATAGAGCACTTTTGTCTTCAACTGAACATAAATTTGAATAATGAAGTTCATTAATGATATGTGCAAAACTACGCAATATTTTCTATATAGGCTTTAATGTAATCAGTGTTAATTAATAATTACCAAAGTTGTAAGGTTTCTTCACAAATCCACTAAGCTTGTACTATTAATGATTTTCTTTGCAGAGAAAATCAAATATCTGATTCCTAGTACATTTCTATTTATAACACTATTTCTAATTGATGTTTTCTGAATTGGTAAGGTCACATATTTGATAGATGATGGGATTTTTCTAAGGTTTTCATCATGAATCCATTGATACTGTGTTATACCTACAACTGTAGATTTATGTAAATGAGCACAATTCTGGTGATTAATGCATTCTGCTAGGCAAATGATTAAAAATGAAAGTAAAGTGTTCATTGTGTTTCTGGAGTTTTAAGTTTTTCATTTAAGTCCATTTTGACTTAATATATTTTGAGTTGACTTCCATGTAAGATATGAGGTTTGAGTGAAAGTTCTTTTTTTATTAAACTAAAACTAAAACAACTGTCTATCCAATCGCTCCAGCATCATCTTGAAAAGTCTAACCTTCCCCCATGGAATTACTTTGCACTTTTCTCATTAAACAGTTGGGCATATTTCTGTGAATCTATTTCTGAGTCTTCTTTCCAATTTTATGTATGCGATCTATGTGTCTACTTCCCCACCGATATCACTGTCTTGATCACTGTAAGGAAATGGTAGACATTAATATCAGGTAGAGTCATTCTTCCCTCTTTGTTCTCTTTCAAGAGAACAAAGCTGTTCTTGAGGTTGTGACTTTTTATATTTTAAAAAGGAGTTCACTAACTTGTTTATGTGTACGAAAATCCTTGCTGGGATTTTGTTATGAAGTCAATAAAGTTATCAGTAAATTTTAAGGTAATTGGCATTTTACTATGTGAATCTTTCAATTCATTAATGTAACATGTCTCCATTTATTTACATTTTTAAAACATTTCTCATTGGGCAGATTCCTAGCCTGAGTAAAACATAAGTTTATTGATTGCTGACAAATACATACAATAAAAGCATTCAGATAAATATGTTCATACTTGTGTTTCATATATCTATTGCTGATGAAAACTTGGTATCACTTTTATTTTTTCAAATGCATAGTCTCATTGAGAGATAAACATATGGGCATGTTAGTTATATTAGGTTCCTAGAGCTGCAGTAACAAATTGAGTGACTTACAACAATAAAAAAATATTATTGCCTCATAGCTCTGGATGTTTGAATTCCAGAATCAAGACATTATCAAGGCTGTGTTCCCTCTGAACTCTATTGAAAATCCCTTCCTTGCCTCATCTTAGCTAGCTCTTTGGTGGTTTGATAGAAATATTTGGCATTTCTTGGCTTGTAGCTGCCTGATTCTAATCTCATTTTTTATTATCACACAGTGTCCTCCTTGACTGTGTATTTTTACTGGCCATTCTCTTATAAAAACACCAGTCATGTTAGATTAGAAGATCACCCTTTTCCAGTGTGACCTCATAAACTTAACTAATTACACCTGCACTGCCTATTTCTAAGTATGGTCCCACTCTGAGGTAGTAGGCATTAGAAATTCAACACATCTTTCCTTGGGAGACACAATTTAACCCATAACACTATTCATAATTGAAATAAGATACAGGGTTTTTTTGTTTGTTTGTTCAATAAAATGTGTAAACAGGTATGAGAAAAAAGTTTCATTTTTCTATCAGTTTTCAAGAACCATTTATGCAAGAAATCCTTCAGGCAGTTTTGAAGAGTTAGCCTGTTTTGATGGTTGCACAATTCATCTGCTACAGAGACTTAACTCTTTTATTAGAGATGGAAAATTAAAATAACTTAATGACTGACTGCTTGTAAAATCATTTTAATTATGCCACAAATTGCAGCAATGTCCCTGAGTGCCACAGAAACTATAATACAATTTTCATATTTCTGTTCAGCATATGCATAATTTAGTGTCTCAACTAAATTAAGGATTTTCTATTAGAGAAAATAAATACTTCAGAATGATTCATTGGTGATCATGACAAACTTGCTAATGTTCTAAACTGTTTGATTCATAGTCAGTGTTTTCCAAACTGACTCTTGATTCTGTGATGAGGTTAGTTATTTTAATTATTTTGATAATCTTAGTTATCTTAGTAGGTAGCATAATAGTGGCCTTTATCAAATTAATTTTCATTTATCCAAAGATTTAATTCCCTTTAACTTAGTCCATAGAGTTGTAATTTACGTTTGCTTTTTTTGAAAAAGAAAGTCAGTAGAAGTGTACACTACATAAAATAAACATCCTGTGTAATGAGATAATAATTGTGCTAAACTATAGACATTTAGACTAAAATTGTTTAATAGCAAAGTAATGGTTTGTATCCAAGTTTGCAATAGATATTCTATGTGTTTTCAAGACGCTGTAGTAAAACTAGTCTTAATAATCACTTTCAATTTATTTTTCTCCAAGAATATTCAGGCAATTGTAGTACATAATCTAATGATGCTGATCTTTATCTGTATCATTATTATAAAAATGCTGTTAGTTCAGAAATCAATGTTTGCAGCTTCAACAATCTTAAGAAAAATCTGCCGAACTAATTTTATTTTAGTCAATTACATTTGGGCAATGAGGAATAAAACAGAGATGAGAAAGATTATGCAGTTTATGTTGAGAGTAAAATACTGAATCTATTTCACTAAACCCAAATGATTTAAAGGCTTAAAAAGAAAGTGATTCTTCAGGTAAGTTTCTTTTTTCTATAAAAATGATATAGGTAAGGGAGAAAATTATCTTTCCAGAAAGATAGACTAATCATTTGCATTTCCTGTGTGTTGAACATGCACTTTGTTATTCAGTTTAACTCCAGCAGTATTGAAAATCAGTTTCACAGGTGTTTTAAAAAAGAACACTGAATTAGAGTTAGGTATTACCAATTTTAATTCTCTTTCACTAAAGACAGAATATAATTCAAATCCCTGGACTGTATTTTCTCAAAGGATAAAAGTTAGAATGAGGTAAGGTTGTAGTCCTTCAAGTGTAATTGCCAGTCTAAAATTCTATGATTTGATGTTCAAAGATGTTTGGAGCCTTTTTAGGCCTTAAAATATATTTATGCTTTAATGCCCTCATTTAAATCAACTTAACCGCATAGTAATTGGAACTACCACCACCAACTACAGAGTAATCACTTACATTTAGTTAATCTTAGAATATGCGTTTTCTCCAAGGAGATTTTCAGACACTCTTAAATATCCTGGTGACTATTGATGTTTTCTTAGCTTGAGGTCTTAAAAGATTTCCTTTAGTGTATTATTTAAACAGTAGCTAAATGATTTCTTGCCCCATGTTAGCCCCCACAAGCATGGCGAAGGCAGGCAGTAACTCACTGGAAGCCGATTCTGTAGTAGTCATTGTCTTACTCATTGTGCAATACAATGAAAGATGACTACATACATAAAAATGCAAAAGAAGATCTGGGGTAAAATGTAACCATTCAAGAGTAGATTCTGTGTATGAAGCAATAAGATATGGGAATTTACAATGTTAAATCTCAGGACAACTTTAAATACATAATTTAACTGGTCAATTCAGTTAATTTGTTTAATAATTTTACTAAGCTAGTGGCATACATTTTGTAATGCTCAAAGATTCCTATCAAATAAATATGAGTATCCTCATTTAAGAGAAATTTGCTGCAGAATGCTGAATTAACTTATTCCATACAAACTTAGTGAGATGGAAAATTGCCATGTGAGAAATTCCAATGACTTGATATTAACCCGTAATGAGAATACCATTCCTTATCTTATGAGTGATACATAGGCAATTGATGTCAAAATTATTTTAATAACTGATCTTTTGAAATAATAGAAATTACTTAGAAATTAATTAGACACTATTGATTTATTTTACAACCAATATATTTTTAAACAATTATTTAACAATGTGATCTCTTTGATTGAGTACAACACTATTTTCCTGTAACACAAAAAATCCCTTTGGCCTTTGAGGAAAGGTCCACCTGTTGGCCATACTTTAATCTTGTTTAGCATCTAACACTTTTGTCTTGATTTCTCTCCCCACCTCTCAAGATGTTCTTAATGAGTTTAAGATGCACATTTAACAGTTGTGCCCTGCCACCTGCTCACTAGATTTCCATCTCACATGGTTGTTAGAATGTTATGTGGGTTCTTCAGAACCTGTCACTACTGATATTGTCAATCTTTTCACAGAAGCCATGTGAATTGACAAGCTGTTTAGGTGCAGATGTTACTATGCATCAGTTAAAGGTTTAGAGAAAAAAGTAGGTAAGGTAAATCCTCTTGTTTCCATTTCAAACATAAGGTGCACTTTCTTTTTTTAAATTATCTAGTATTTTTTCATTTCTTAATGTTGCTGTAATTTGTATTGTATTTTTCTATTACCATTTATCTCCTTATACCCTCTAAGAGATAATGTGCAATTAACCTATATGCAATACACATATTTCCAGAAGAGATAAAATTATCATAACTTATAAAACATAATTGTTGAGCTGAAAAATTGTAAGATTAATGGAAAAATAGTAGATGTAAAGCAATTTAAGAAAGATGGTATACTTAAAATATACTGAAATTAATGCTATTTTAATATGCCAGGTACAGTGGGAAAGTTTATCGATACTAAAATCTTCAGCCCGATGGGAGCATATAGAAGATAATTATGTCACAGTAAGTGAGGGTGACATTACTACTTCTGCAAACATAACTGCCCTTATCCCTTCATTTCTCTGTCTCTGTCTCTGTCTCTCTCTCTCTCTCTCTCTCTTTCACACACACACACATCTATACATGAGTCAAATTCACTCCGTCAATCTCAGTGTTATGGAAAAAATATGACAGAAGAATGCATTATGATGTGGTATGCTGAGACATGACCGCCACCCTTGTTAATCATTCATGCTAACACATTTTCTTTATGTGCTTTCCTGAACTTTAAAATGCAGAAGCTATGTAAGGACCACTCGCAAGAAAACCTTGGGAAATAATGTTCAAGGCCTCTTTGGCTGGTCTGTGCTTTATCATGGCTGTTTCTTTGTTTAATAACATCACTCAGTACAAGAATGAAATCTGTTTCAGTGGTTTATGATTTGAAAGGAATTCAAAGAGAATTCTTCTATGAATGACATTCTTTTATGAAAAGCACAAAGATGTTTACTTTTAAATAAATAATTTGGTGAAAAGATGTATAGAAAACTACTTTTGTTGAGAGTGGAGTATGAATATTAGCTGTGCTATAAAGAGAGACAGATAGAGGGAAATCAGAGTCATAAGATTATATGAGTGCTGCAAACCACTTTTCAATTTCCTGATAGATATTAGGTAATAAAAAAGTGAAGAAACCAGAGATAATCCATCATGCTTGGTATAGTTGACATGGCACAGATGTAAATTCTTTTTGGGGGGAGATATTCAAAAGTTCATTGTATTTTTTCCTTTCTGTGAGCTAAAGTAATTATCCACAAACAATTTTAAAGTTGTCCCCAATCCACTAAAATAATTGATATAATTTAAACACTCCTTAACATCAGGCAATATAAAATAAAATAAATACTTTTTATAAAGTATCACTTTTTTAGAGGTGACCAGATTAAATGGTTTTATCACCCGACCCTCTAAATATAATATTGCACAGGCAAGAGGTTCTCACATCTGCACATTCTTTCCCTGGGAGCGTGATCTCACTGCAACCCAAAATTAGCTGTTCTTTGACTCTGAATCTGATTGGCTCGTTATGTGGAACTAGAGGTGTATATCTGGAAGTAGAAGTTCTGTGTGGAACTAGAATTTCTATGTGGGCCTAGAAGTGTAAAATAGCTCGAACTGTTCAGTGTATCAGATAATCACTGAAAATCTTTTAGATTGAACTGAGCTTTCTTCCTATCACAGAGTTAAACTCACTGTATAATATTTGGTTAGATTATAAAAATGATATTTTAATAAAATACAGATTTGTGAACTAATATTTTTCTTCTCACATCATATAATGCAAAATATTATGAATCTCCTCATAAAAGTTTAATCCAGAATATATTCCTAACAAAATCCTCAAAAGAAAATAGCTTACATTTTCTAGGGAGAGAAAAGCAATAATGAAATCCAACATTGAAATGTCTTAGATTTCCTTGTAGTATTCAATACATTGTATAACCTGTATACATAACTGTATAATTCTTAAAATTTCTTAGTTACTTTTAATAGGAGCCAGAAATAGAGAGCTGGGAGATTTGACCCCTGAAGTATCTTGTTCATCTTCTGTCTCTACAAACACACATGCACACACATGCACAAGCACACGCAGATTTTCTACATTTTGGTGTATGAGAATTTATTGAACTTTGAATACGCTACATGTTGTAATTGCTTCTGGAAGCAAGGTGAAAACTTTACACCCAGGATCTCTAGAATTTATTTAATGGGATAGAGACACAATGATTTCTGAACACCACTGCGTGTCTCCCTAAGTGAGACTTAGATTGAAGGCACTATTTTTTTCTTAGAAAACTTTATTTTTAAAATACAGGCCTCATTCCTTTATTTTTTTTCTTTCTCATCTCTTTCTCTTTTTATTCCCTTGACCTTGTGTATTGAGGATAGCCAGAAAGATAGCTGAGGTCAATATATTTTAACAGATATTGCAAGAACAAATTATAAAAGAAAATCTTTCACTTAAACCAAAATTGTCATTGCAGAGTCCATGTTTTTTAAAGAGCTATCTAAATGAAAATGGAAACTTTCAATTATTTTGCAAATTATTTGTCTCTTTCCTTACAGTTTCACATTAATTTATATGTTCTTTATAAAACAGAAGACAAATTGTAAGTGACTTTTTCCATTGAAAGGACGTGTAACATAGAAGGGATGGTGTCTTCAGTGTGAGTGCTGGATACATAAAACTTTCAAACAATTCTAATTAAAAAGCTGTGTGCATGCGTGTCCTTACATTTATGTAAAATGAGATACTACTCTATGAAAGTTTGTTTATGTAAAATAAAGGTATACTAATTTTTTAACAAATACACTCAGGTGTTCAAGAATTTATATTTGGGGGACAAACTACTTTGAGGACTACCCATGCATATTACTGTATAAATAAAGGATCTTCTACGAACTATCATAGAAGAGAGTCCTGTAAGCAAAATTTAACTTCTATAACTCTTCCAATCTATTGTTTGCTAATATTGATTATAAATATCTCAGACATAAAGATACATTCAAATTTTCCCGAAATGCTGCCTTTTCTGATCTATCTCCTTTGTATTAACCACTTGAAGTTAAGATTTTGAAGGCAACAATTCATTAACGGAAGAGAGATTAGATAGAGGGACAGATAAATGACAGAGAGATAGGTATAGACAAAGATATAAAAATATAAGATATAAGATATATAATAAGATATAAGATATATAAGATATATATAAGATGCAAAGATATAATTGTAGAACATACATGCTCATATGCATCAAAGTATGGTAAGTTCCTACAACTGTAAATCAAATTTGATATATTGCTTACCCCCAAATAGCTGATATTCTAAAAAAGTCACAACACACATGATAACCATCTTTGGTTACTACAACAGAATATATAGTAAAGTGTTAATCTTTTGAATAGGCAATTAGATAAAAAGCAATAAATAATGTGCTAATTATATGTTTCTGAAGTGTTAATGAGAAGATCACAGTGTGGCATAAGTAGTTGTGATTTAACAGAAAAGGGAAAGAAATCTAGCTGAGAAAGCAAATGACTTGTAATTGGCATTAACGATATCAAAAATCATTTTTTATAGTGACAGCGATTTCACTATGAATTCTGTTCATAGAGACGTATGCTCCATTTAAATTATTAAATATATAATAATTAGAGGCATAATGTTCTTTAAGTGCAAAAATTCTTACAAAGTAAAAATTGTATTCTTTAAAAAGGTAGTATTTTAATAACAAACACAGTATACCAATTCAGTGGGGGAGAATATAAATAAACACTGTACAAGATGACCTCAAGAATAGAGTTATTTAAAATTTTAGGTTAAGAATCTTTTTGTTGTCCATTTTGCTTCATTCCCTCCCACCTTCTCATGATTAATGCTTCCTCAAATCAGCAAATTCACTCACTTTAGTAACCACTTAACACTTCTAGAAACCCCAATAACACTAAATAAATTTGGCTCTCACCAAATTTTATGCTTATTATAAAAATGTTCCCATTTGTTCTAAAATCATTGGTAATGAAGATTTTATTTATTGTCAAGCTTTAGATTTCTTATTATTTTTTATCTATCACCCCAGGAACTTCAGTATTTCAGAACTGTTGGGAATTTAGCTAGTGGCAGTTGAATCTGCCAATGAGACCCAGCTTTCTATAACTTTGGACAATGAGGAAGGTCTGCTTTAGAGACTCTTGCTTCTTTCATTAATTCCTCTTTCCCCTTGCTTTAAAAATTTCCCTCTGTCTTATCCTCTTCAGGCTTTCTAGTCTACAACTTTTTGCCATTCATCTCATCCCCACAGACAAAATTGCTTTGCTAATAATGGCATCTTCACAATAAAACCATAACACATTGAATGTAAATAAACAAAGCATTTCTATAGAATTTCCAGCATCTGGCAGAGAGTAGAGAAACATGGGAGGGATTTAACATGTGTAGGATATTCATAACAACCAAAAAATTCCTTTAAAATCAGAATTGACTTGTTCTACTCACAAGGAAGTCTTCCTGTGATTGTTATGGAAACTACACTGGGCTTGTTGGTTGTTGGTTAATAAAGCACTCCTGTTCTTGTCAACTTATGTTTCATATCTAAGCATTGATTACAAAGGGAAACCTATAAAGGCATGAGAAAATAAGCACACGTATAAATCCACACTCACAGTTGGAAATAATGCTTCAATATATACCAACTAATAAAAAAATCAGTAGATGTTTTTGGGAAGACTAATATTAGTAGACAGTCATCAGAAATAATGTATACTTAAAATTATTATACATTGCCTTAGGAAATATATTATAATAATCTAAGATGTTTTCCCTATACTATTAGTTAATTAATTATTATTATTTAATTATTAAGTATGAAAAAATCCCTGAATGCATGCATCTTAAAAACAAATGTGTTATTTTAGAGAAAAGGGGTAATGATTACAGTTCCAATTAATATAAAACCAAGGCATTCCTAATATTCTATGCTCCTAATAAAATGAACAAGGACATTGTCAGTGTTAAAAAGAGACATCCAGAAATCAACACACATAATTGAAAATTTGAACCTACACTTTTCAGGGCCTGATAAACCAGGCAGAAAACATATTAAAATATATATTGTTTGAATGCATTACTGATGAATTTACTTAATTTAAATGTTTTAAGCATTCAAAATCTGCTGAAAACTCTTACTTTGTAAAATTGATCATATGCTGGATGAGAAAAATAAAAACCTCAACAAATTGCCATCATGAAGCACATTGTCTGACCAGAGCAGATTTTAACTGGAAATATATAAAATAAAGATAACTGAAGATCACCAAATATTTGTAAATTAAGCAAGATTCTTTAAATAATCTCTATGTCAAAAATATATAGTACACATTAAAAATATGTGGAAAATTAAAGAAATCCATAGAAATATATCATATTTAAGGATTGAAAGGCATTATATAGTCAAGCAGTTAGTTATACAGAGGTCTTTGTTTAATTTTCAAACATTTATTGACCTATATATGCAATGAAATCTAAAACAAATCATCAGAAGGGTTTTTACAACCTTATTTTAAGGCTGGTAGTGAAAATTAAAGAACCAAGATACTACCAGATTTAAAACTTTAGTAAAACTAAGTCATTGGAATTGAGTGAAAGTTACCACAGGCAGATAAACTGAGCAAAAGCACAGAATAGACATACACACTACCGCTTTTTTTATACCAGTGTGACCCCTGCAATGGACTTTGAAATGATCGATCTTCTGAATCAAAATTGCTTGGAGTAATTGTATATCATTACAGAAAAAAAAAAATGAATCACTTTGATTACCACCATATCATTTGTACAAATTATTTAAGGTACACCATTGTTAAATGTGTGATTTCTTGGTGCTCCCAATTCTAAGTTACATAATCATACTTACCTTTAATTTATAATCATTTATTTAATATTAGCTTCTAGAGGTTAATGGTAGTGCACTTGGCTTCCTGGATAATAGATATTTTTTTTCCGTTAGAAATAAAAGAACTTGTTCAATTCACTTCTCTTCAGTTAGAGCCATTTGGAAGTAACTGATAGAAACTGAAGTTTTAAAAGCTTGACAAAAAATATTGTCTCACCTACAGAAATACAAAAATTAGATGTTGAAAAGACTTTTAGCAATGCAATATATCTTGTTTTCTGATAAATATGATATCTCAAAGGCTACAAATGGCACCGATACTATTTGCAAATACATATAATTACTATCCTGGAAAATGGTACTTTAAGGCCCTCAGATATATTGAACTGCATTTCAACAAAAGTAGTCAAAGAAAGATATAAGTTTAAGGATTTGGTATGGAGATAATCTCTAAAACCTTTGTTTTGTGCAATTAGGAATGAATGGGAACAAATTTATCTCTTTGTTCACATAAAACCTTCCTCTTCCTTCACCCACATATAAATAATTTGAAGTAATTTATTATATCTACACATGCTCAGTATCATTGTCATTTAAAATAGGCAATCAAACAAAATTTAGGGCTATTTTTGGACACACTGAAATCTAGTCCGATTTCACTAGAGTAAAAATGTTAAGCAGTATCACATTGTCAAATATCCCCTAAAAAGCTTCATCTGTCATGATATATGTTTTTGGTCATATTCTTTCTTCTCTGAGATTCTGATATCAACTCATCTTCTGAAACGATGGTACCTGTAGAGTTTTATCTGCAAATAAGAAATCAAACAAGACACTTTTGTGATAGATGGGACTCATCATTTTTATCTTTTGACCTTGCCTTGTGTTCTCAAATATGTAATGGTTTTCCATGGAAAAAAATTTTGTAAGCTACAATATGCTATGCCCCCAAACTTACAAGTTTGGTAGTTATTTTAAAAATATTTAAATTATTTTTTAATTTTATATTATTTTTTAAAATTTTATAACATTTTTCTACCCAAATATTGTTTATTAGCAAGTCAATTAAAATCCTCTGATGGTGTTTTCTCAATTGCCATATGAAGCGAATTATCCTGGCCTAACAGTAGACTCAATAAGGTGAGTAAAATAAAGTATATAAAAGACTCAAAAGACTTTGGCCCAAAATGAATTAATATTACATTTATAATTATTACTAACATTGAATGATATTTTAATGTTAATAGGTTTATTAAATCTTAACATTATTCTTAATGGTATATATTTGAATGCCTTTATATTATTCATGTTGATGCACCTAAATGCTAATGTTTTATGTCAGTCCTTAGTACATTGAGGACATATTCCGGCTGGTGTTTATTCAGGATGATGTTTCTTGAGGCAGATCTTTTATAGATTGCACTAATACCTCTCACACGTATTTTGGAGAAAAGTTAGACCATTTTTCCTGTCCTGAATCTCTATCCGGATTAAAGTTTAAAGAACAAAATTTTTAAGGAAATACATGAAGAAAACAAATGTTCACTTCAGTTCCCATTCTTCACAATTACACCACCAGACGCACATTTGCTTAGGCCCAAACCCTAAGACTGGTCTTTCTTCTACCTGCATCCCTTAACACCACTTACACCAAACGACGGCAGGTGCTTTCTGTGCACCCTCCATATATAGCTCAGATTCTTCCCTTTTTCACTTTTGTCCATCATAAAAAGCTATCTTCTTCAACAGCCTTTTATACATCGCACCCTGCTATAGGGACCTAACTGGTCTTCTTCCTTCCATTTTTACTTAGCAAAAGCTTATTTTTTTCAGTGTGCTACAAAACACCCTCAACATGTAGATTCCATCAAATTACTCCTCTGTTCATAGTAATGTTTCAATAAATTGCTGTTGCAATTATCTTCCCATGTTCTCCAGTGCCCTACACAACTGGTCCCACCTCTCTCCCCAATCTGATTTCAGACTTTTCTCTCAGTCATCCTCTTCCACACGGGAATTTGTTTCATCCCTTCAGTTGAAATGATGGTTTTTATTGTAGAAAAGGTTGTATTATATCTAAGATGCATTTTCTGCAGATTTACATGTTGTGACTTCTTTATGTTTATCTTCTTAGTTGAAATGTCACTCTTTCAGACACTTTTCCTACTTCATACTATTACTCCATTTTAATTACTTCATAGTATTTTTAAATTGTTGAAAATTATATAGAATTATTTCTGTATTTGTGACCTTAATCCCTGCAGCACGAAAAGCCACTAAATTGACAATCTTCTGTCATTATGGCAGAAGGAAAAAGATCTTACTAGGTTTTTTTATTGGCAATTCAATTTTCCTGTCTGGCAATGCCTCACACCACAGCCTGTTACAACTAACTGACCTAAACCGGTTATATTCCCCAAGCACATACACAGTAATCAATGATAAATTGTGATTGAATGGGAAGGCAGAAAGATGACAATATTTGGAAACACAGCACAGTAAGTATTACAGATCATTATAGATAATTGAGAAAAACTTAGATTTATTAGAGCCATACACATAATCCAATATACTACCATGGTATCTGAAAAAGTATCATGAAATTTAGCAACAAGTCTACCTCAGATAAAATGTCAGGGATAAAAAAGTGGGTTGCATGGAGCCTAGGTACTATATTTTTATTAATAGTCCTAATATTTTTATATTTCTTACTAGCAAACAGATTTGTTTTTCTTTATGATCTGCTGCAAATTTAACTGGTAAAGTAGACAGGGAGTTATCCACCACTTAATCCTGTTAGTTTAGATATATTTTTGACCTTTCATAACTGAGTTTATTCTTGTCCTGTCATAATATTGTAGTCAGGGCACAAACATTATTATCAAGTTCTGCTAAAGTGATGATCTGCTAGTTTACACAATGGTAACCACCTCATTCAGGCAAATTAGTTACTGATCACCTTCCTTTAAGAAAACTATACAACTCTTGTGAAATTCTTTTCTTTAGAGTCTGCCAGAGGATAAAGATTATGAAAAAGTCTACCTTTATGGAAGTAAGGAGTCATTATTTTATATGTTCACTTGTCTATTTTCATGAGAAGGTTAAATATAGGGCAGATAAACAAAGGAAATATTTGAGGCTGAGTCTGTTTTGAAAAATGTCCTAATTATAACGCTGATGACAATCAATGCTCATTTGAATGGAATTAAATTAATCCAGATTGCACAGGTAATTAAGTCCCTTGTCAGTACCTTTTGAGATTAGAGAAACTTTACCTTCACAGGATCAATGAAGTATGATGGTTCAGGAAACATTGGTAGAAAACTAAAAATGAGAGGTTGAACTTGCCCTGGAAAGAAGACAAACTGGAAATTAACCCTTTCTAATACTTTGAACTAAATCTCAATCATTTAGCATCATATAATTTACTTTACAGACATTTAATTTCAAACAATAATGAATGTGTTTGATTTGTAGTAAATCATTTATTTGTAAATCAAGAGATGTCACAATTCCAGTGGTGTAGTGCAGAGATCAGAGAAATAGGTTTTTTTGGTTTTTTTTTTACATTACAGTAGTTAAGTTGTATTAAAAGTATTTGTTTTTCCTTAAAATGCTGCCTCAAATAACACCACAAAAACACCACTTCCTGGGAAATGCTTATGTAGTTAAAAACTGTTTTCATAACAGTAAATTAAGGATGTACAAAGTCTTGGACTCTTTTTTTTTTGGTCCCCAGTTTTACTTTATATTTATGCTTACTTTTATTTTTAGCATATTACAGTTGTCCCATTTTTTTCCCTTTTGCCTTCTTCTGCCCAACCTTCTCCCCCTACTCCCACAGACAGTCCCCACACTGTTGTCCATGTTTGCGGTCATTCATACATGTTCTTTGATTAGTCCCTTCCCCTTCTTCCCATCATTATCGCCCTCCCTCCCCTCTGTGGTTGCTGTCAATCTGTTCCATGCTTCCATGCCTCTGGTTCTATTTTGCTTATGAGTTAATTTTGTTCATTAGATTCTTTGTGAAATGGCCATCGCAATTGGAGACAGCACATTTAAAATTCCACTACTATTCTTAATAAGGTATAGTGGGTATTCTAAACTACATTCTGTTCTTAATGCTTAATCTCATCATAAAGGTACAATGTTTTAATTCAGTGTCTCAGAGGGTGTGTGCTCTTTTGATCCACATTTTTAACCAACAATTTTCAAATAAAATAGAACAAGTTTAAGACCTTGCATTCAGGTTTTTGCTCAGGTCTTTTACATTAGAGATCATTAGAAAATAAATTTTAAATGGTAGTATTTAGGTTTTGGAACAGAAAAATAATAAATTATTATTATCTTTGTATAATAAATTATTATATATATTAAATTGTATAATAAATTATTATATATATTAAAAATAATAAATTATTATTATCTATCTATAAAGATAATAATTATTATTATCTTTGGAAGTAGTTTCATATTCTTCTGACTCTTGTCTCTGTCATCACACTTCCATAAATATATAATTGATCCAATATGCTCCACTTCTGGCTCATATATGCATGTTTTTTAATGCACTACTGTTTCACCTCAAATAATTCTCAGTAATCATCCAAAATTTCTATCATATTTACATATGTCTTAGATGAGTGCCATAGATATAGTTTAATAGTCCCAAAGGGAATTAAATCAATTTACTGAACAATAATTTCCTCTTTATATTGAGACAGATGGTTTTGTCTTGAATTCATAAATGTCTTCATATTAAAAATGTGGCCAGTAAAGAAGTTTACTTGCACGTAATTAGTGTAATTAGTGCTAGTCAAAAACAACCATGGTAATGATGTTTCTTGTGGCACTAAGGAACCTTCATTTTTTTGATCCTAAACCACAGTGACCTCCCTTCCTTCATTCATTTATTCAACAAATATATTTTGAATGCCCATTCTGGTGCTTGTCCCGCATTAGGATCATAGGGTAGATCAGGGAACAAAATGGCCAAACATAATTTTGCCTCATGCTCTTTATGTTATAGTGGACAGAATAGGACTAAAAAAGACTAACATGAAAGTGAATTATCTAGTACAATAAGTGGGGGTATTTCTTTTGAGAGTGGAGAATATAAAGATTCTGAAGGGAAAGTCTATATTTTAAATAAGATTACCAGGGTCAGCCTCATCTACTGAGGGTAACATGTGAACAAATTTGAAGTTGAAAAGGAAATTAACTAAGATAAAATGTCAAGTTGAGAGAATAGTTAGCAAGCACAGACTGTGAGGTTAATTTTAAGAGTATTTGTGTCTCAGTGAATTTGAAAATAACCAAATTCCAACATTTAAAATTATGAGATAAAAATGTTTCATTATAAATATTTTATATAAAACAATTTTGTATAAATAGAATTCTTTTAAAAGTAATGTAATAGTCATTGAATATAAATTTAATGATTTTTATTACCTAGAGAAGCATAAAAAATGAGACTTGCATGTTCTACTCACTTCTTGTAAAATGAGGTAGACTATATGCACAATTATTTTCAAAAGAACATGCATTTTCCCTTGTAAATGTACTTCTTTTGTTGTTTCTGTTTCTTAGTTAATGCTGTCAGAATCCTTATGATTATTTATAGATCCAACATTGAAGTGATTATTTCGTAACAGTCCCCTGAATATCCATCCTCATATAGTCAGTTATAAATTGTCTAGATTTATAACCTGAAAACTTATCACTTTTTGCCTTCTCTGTCTCTCTTGTCAGAAATATTCTTACACTGAAAAACCTTTATGTGAAAATATTACCAAGTGATTGAAAATATAAGCCTAACACAGAACAGAGGACAAACTTGACTGTCTGAGGGAAAATGACGAGTAAGAAGAGATGGGTGAGGACCATGTACTCTTGTGCAAACCTGGATATTCTATACACAGAGGTGCAAACGCTGGATCCCTTTCCGAAGAGATTTAATGCATATTAGAAAATACCAATGGACTCTGGGGATATTATTCAACAATCAAAATATGTACACAAAGATAGTGACAACAAAATTACAGTTATGTGCATCTGTTTATAAATACAACATTATATGTATATATATTAATTAAGCACATTTAAGAACTAAATACGTTTCAGTGTACATCGTGGTAGAATAATGTGTTACATAAACAGAGATGTAAATGTTGCATTATTTCCTCATGATTAACATCTACATTTTATAGTTAAAATATTAAAATAGAAGTTCATGAGTATCAATTTCACACATGAATATTGATTAATATAAAATATTAAAGCTTTTCTGAAACATTATGTAAATTCTACAGTGTAGAGGACAATTGGCTATTCTTTAAAGAAAATACATGAAGAATTTTTTTTCTAAGTCACTACTCATTTTACTATATTGGTTCCACAAATAGTTATTACAGTCTTTGTTCTGGGAAATGCTCAAGGTAAAGTGAATTATGCGCAAGTTGCCACCAATAACTCTGAATCTGTGTGAAATTTGCTACAGTGTGTTGAAGAACAAGGGCCACTGAAAGATGGTGTTGATGCCTTCACTTATTAAAACTGTGTGAGCAGTAAGTAGGCTGGTTGGGTAACAAGAGGGTCATTTGGTTATATATGTTGTTTGAATTCTAGGAGGCCCTTATTCATGGGAGCCAATCTCATGCGAGTAAAAAATGCATCCTTCCATACACACATGAATACATTAAACCAACAGTAGTATCTTGAGAAGAAATAAGGGGGAGGAAAGTTACTTCACTTTACCCACACTTGGGGCCTGTAAAGCTGGTTTGCATCCTGCAATGGCACAGCCAGTGCCCAGGACCATGACCTCTGTGGAGCTCCAGGAGCTCTTAGCTGTGAAGTAGTTGTGGGAGTTCTGAAGACTTGACAAGCTTTGCTAAACTACAAAGGTGTTAAGTAAGTCAGCATGCCTGCTTTAACACCCTGCATCTCACTTATTCTTCATCAACATACGTCCTATTTCTCCATGAAAAAGGAGCTTTAGTATAGCTAAAGAAAATATTTGCAGACTAACTTCATTTTTCATTGATCACTCTACTCCCTTCAGATATGATATAAGCTCTCTGTAGCACATTTATTATGTAAAACAGATATGCACACTAATTTGACACACAATTATACTTGTAGTAAACCCACAATCCCTCTTTGAATGCAAAAATAATTAGGAGAGTGATTGTTGGGAGAGAAAATATGGTAGCTTCTTATTCTGGATTCCTCAGTGATTTATGTATTGTTGTAGAATGTTGTTTCTCAAGTTTGGTATCATATGAGAATCACTTGAGGACTTTTTGAAAAACTGAAACCATTACTCTGTAAAGTGTCAACCTAGTGTCCTAGATATCATAATGCTAATATGTGTACATCTTGCCAGAGGTTAATAGGTTGAAGAATTCAAAATGGTGGAAAATATGTATTGATATTTTAGAATTAAAAATGTAAGTTATGACATAACATGTGTGTGGGTACAATACACATGCAATATGTCATATCATCTATAAATATTATTTTTATAAAAGTCATCTATGGAGGATGGCTCTATTTTAGAAGGCATTATTAAATTTATTAACCCTTACTTTTTTGAGTGACCAGTATTCTACATAAGGATACATTTACTTCAAAATTTATAAAGCTAATTTAGTCTTTATTCATCAAATCTAAGATGCTGTTTGCTATTAAGATGTATAGTTACAGCATTACAAATTCTCCTTATTAACCTAGCTTGTTTATGCAAATTCATAAGAACACTGAACTTAGAAATGGGAGCTGTTCGAATCAAGCACGTTTGAAATGTCATCGCTGATCTCTCTCCATGTAGTCCTCATTAACGCCGAGCTTCCTGATGGCTTGTTACAATTTGATGTAAATGCAGTGCAAGCATCCCAGTGCTATGATTGACCTTTAACCACGGTATAGTAACAGTCTCTTTTAGGGTTCTAATAATTGCATGGCATGGATACCATTCATTTGTTTCAACAACTATTGGTGACATCTTGCATTGTGTGTATTTTTAAAACAGGTTGAACAAAAATACATAATGAGTCTTGTTTTGCATTCAAATGGTATTACTGAATGGTACTATTGTAATACATTCTTTTAAAATAAAATACATTTATTTTTCATTTCTGCCAGAAGTGGAAAACAGGGAGGCATTAGAGTATCTCTGAAGATATATTTTGTATCTGTGCTAAGAAACTTAAGTTCTACCTTCTTAACAAACAGTTAAGTGTAGAACTCAGTATTGTTACCTATAGGCACACCATCGTACAGCAGATCTTTACAGCATAATTGAAACTTTATGTCCTTGAATAGTGAACTTAGCAAATGCCCTTCTATCTGTTTCTATGAATAGAGTAGTTTAAAAGTCCTCATACAGGTCAGAGCATACAGTGTTTGTCTTTTTATGTTTGATTTCACTTAGCATAATACTCTCAAGTTCCATTCATGTTGTTGCAAATGGCAGGATTTTCTTTTTTATGGCTGAATAATATTCCATTGTGTGTATATCATATTTTCTCTCTCTGTCCATTGATGGAAACTTAGATTGTTTCTATGTCTTGGCTATTGTGATTAATGTTTCAATAAACATGGGAGTGCAGATATATATTTGTTAATTTCTTTTATCAATATTTTGTAATTTCAGTTTACAAGCTTTTCACGTCCTTGTTTAAGTGATTTCTGAGTATTTTATTATTCTTAATGTTATTAAACATGTGATTGTTTTCTTAATTTCTTTTTTTAGTTGTCTTTAATTATATTCAATACAATTTTGATACATTGGATTGTGACAGCTCTCATGTCATCATGCATTTATTTATTCACTTATGTTATTGTTGCTCAATTACAGTTGTCCCTATTTTCCCCCATTACTCTCCCCAGCCCTATTCACCCCCACCCCCACATTCAAGCCCCCATTGTTTGTGCATGGGTCCTTTATACGTGTTCTTGACTTGACCCTTCCCATTCTTTCCCCATTAACCCCCTCCCCGCTCCCCTCTGGTCACTGTCAGTTTGTTCTTTATTTCCATGTCTCAGGTTCTATTTTCGTCATTTGTTTGTTTTGTTGAGTAGGTTCCATTTATAGATGAGATCATATGGTATTTGTCTTTCACCACCTGGCTTAAGAAGTTCATGCTGCTAGAAAATGCAACTGATTTTGTATGCTGATTTTATATCCTGCAACTTTACTGAATTTGTTGTTCATTTTAACAGGTTTTTTTTTTGTAGCCTCTTTGGGTTTTCACTTTGTAAGATCATTGCACTACAAGCAATTTTCCTTTACAAGGCACATACATTGTACTTCTTTTCTCTTCTCCTAATAGCTCTGACCTCCAAATGTTATTGATATAGACATCAGCCTCTTCCACAGGATTGAGAGGAAAGCATTCCAAGAACACACCTATAGGAGATTGTGATGTGGCGAGGTTTATTCAGGTGGTAACTGAAGTAGCCCTCTGGTTTTCCAATTTCCCACCGCCCTCCAACCCACCATGGAAAAAGTCTAACATGTCCCAGCAAGGCCAAAACAGAAGGAAGTGCTCAGAGTTCCTGCTTTATAGTAAGTGAAGCTTGGCCCTGTGGAGTCCACATAGTTACAGCCCTGGGAGCTGCTGGACTCACAGGGTCACATGCTCCTGGGCATGGGTCACAAGCAAGAGCCAGAGACAAAGAGAGAGCTTCTTTGCTCTCCTGGGATTACATTAGCCTGGGTTTGGGATGAACCAGGTACTTTTTCAAAATAGACAACCAACTTCCCAAGGTTTTAGTTGTTTTTTTTTTTTTTTATTGACCTGTCTCCTGGTTAGACTGACAAGCCTCTTTGGCCACACTCCTTCCCCTGCACCATTTTAACTTATCTGTGCATGTGTTTCTCTCCCAACAATCTGGTACCAGACGGGGTAGGAGAGTTTTAATTCTTTTGACAAAGCAATGCTATGATCCCCTAGGGTGTGAAGCTGCAGCTTCCTGGTGAAGCAAATAGGCTTGTATTCCCTGGTTTATTAAATCCCATGTGTATTAACTAGTTAACTATCTACAGTAGCACATCTAGTACAATGCTGTAATGAATAGAAGGTGGCCAGGCTAGGCTTCCTTGCCTTGTTCCTGATCTTAGGAAAAGCTTTCAGGTTCTCAACATTGAGTATAGTATTAGCTGTGGGATTTTGATCTGTATTATGTTGAGGTACATTCCTTCTACACCTAGTTTGAAAATGTTTAATCACAAAAGCATGTTGAATTTTGTTAAATAATTTTTCTGTATCTATTGAGATGGTCATATGATTTTTACTGTAATGTTGTGTATTGTATTATGTGATTTGCATCCTTGGATCACAAAGATAATCTTATTTTGTCATCGTGTATGAACTTTTTAATGTGCTGTTAAAATCAGTTTGCTATTGTTATGTTGAGGATTTTCAGATCTATATTTATCATGATATTGACCCGAAGTTGTCTTTTTTTGCAGTGTCTCTATCTGGCTTTAGTAACTGGATAATGCTAGTTTCATGAAATATTAGAAATGTTATCTCCTCTTTATTTTATGAGTTTGAAAAAGACTGGCTTTAATTCTTCTTTTAAACATTTTATTTATTTTATTTTTAGACACAGGAGAAGGGAAGGAGAAAGAGAGGGAGGGAAACATCAATGTGTGGTTGCCTCTCTCACGCCCCCTACTGAGGACCTGGTCTGCAACCCAGGCATGTGCCCTGACTGGGAATTGAACTGACAACCCTTTGGTTCACAGCCACGCTCAATCCACTGAGCTACACTGGCCACAGCATAATTGGCTTTCATTCTAATTGAAATAGTTGGTAAAATTTGACAGTAAAGCTATGTTATCCTGAGTTTTTCATTGTTGGAAAGGTTTAGATTACTGATTCATTCTTCATATTATTTGGAGGTCTGTTCAGACATTCTATTTCTTCATGATTTCATCTTTGTAGGGATGTGTCTAGAAGTGTATATTCTGTATAGATTATCCATTTTATTGGCATATAATTAGTTATTCATAGTAGTCCTTACGTTGCTCAGCACTTCTGTGTTAGCAGTTGTAATGTTTCCTCCTCTGTTACTGATTTTATTTTAATCATCTCTTTTTTCACTTAGTTTATTTAGCTGAGTTTGATGATTTTGTGCATATTTAAAAAACTTTGTTTTGTTTACATTTTCTATTTTCTATGATCTATTTCATTTATTTATAATTTAATATTTGTTGTAGACTTTGTTCTTCTATCTTTGGCCTTAATTGGTTATATTTTTCTACCTCCTTGAAATGTAAATTAATTGTTGATTTAAGGTCTTTACTTTTTGAAAAAAATGATAACGTTAAGGGCAATAAACATTTCTCTTAGTATAGTTTTTTTCTTCCATCCTGTAAATTTTGGTATTTTGGTTTTTTATTTGTACCAAAATACATTATTTTCTAACTTATTTTTGATATCTTCTTTGACTCATTTGTTATTCAAGAGTGTGTTGCTTCATTTCCACAAAATGTGAGTTTGTTTTTCTTCTGCTATTTATTTCCAGTTTTGATCCATGGTGGTTGGCAAAGGTAGTTGGTGTGATTTAGATCTTTTTAGAACTGCTAAAATTTATTTTGTGACCTAATATGTAATGAATCCTGGATAATGTTCTGTGCACCCTTGAGAAGAATTTGTATTCTGATATTTGGGGTTGGAATGTTCTGTATATGTCTGTTAGGTTTAATTGTTCTATTGTGTTCATGTTCATTGTGTCATTGATCTTCCTGTTTGGAAGTTCTACCCATTTTAAAAGTGGTGTACTGAAGTCTATTATTGTATTTCTATCCATATCTCTCTTCAGTTTTGTCAGTGTTTAATTGATATGTTTAAGTATCTTGATGATGGATACATATGTAGTTATAATTGTTATAGTCTTCTGATAAATAAGACTCTTTTAATTGTACAATGATCTTTGTCTCTTGTGACAATTTTTGACATAAAGTCTGTTTTCTTTTGTCAGTAGAAGTGCCCCTGCTCTCTTTCGGTTGCTATTTGCATAGAATATCTTTATCCATTCCTTCACTTCAAGTCTACATATGTCAATAAATCTAAAATAAGTCTCCTGTAGACAGTGCATAGCTACAATGTTTATTTTTACAGCCTCTTTATATCTTTTGATTGAGAAGTTTATCTATTTATATTTAAATTATAATAGGGAAAGACTAATATTGCCATTTGGTTCATTGTTTCCTGTCTGTCTTGTACCTCTTTTTCCATTCTATAACTATCTTTGCATTTCATTAATTTATTTGTAGTGACATGCTTTTATTACTTTCTTGTTTTCTTTTGTGAATCTTGTTTAAGTTTGTCTTTGTGATCCCAATGGGACTTCCATAAGACATTTTATGGTTATGGTGATCTGTGTTAATCTAACAAAAACTGCAATCACATGCAAAATATTCTTCCCAGAAAAATCTGAAAGTTAGACATATGGTCCAATTCTTATCTTCCCTCTCCAGGGAGAAACTAGAAGCTGGAATTTCCTTCCTTATTAAATAGCACTGTGCCAGGGATAGGGATTACAGCAAGAGCGTATCTCAAATTTTCTAACTGGCATCCTTGTGCCTGGCTTCTAATTGCTCAGAATTCAGAAACATCTGAAATAATTTCTGGGTTTCTTACAAATTAAATCAGTCTGTGTATAATTGTTGAATAAGCATGTCTATGGTGGAAGGGGAGTCTAAGGCATTCAATTTCACCATCTTGTTGTTATACTTGGGCTACATCTTAATTATAACTAATATTTGGTTGTCAAAGTAAATTTTAAAATATACATTAAGTTGTATTAAATATCGGGTAGAGCATTAAGACTCTAAAGCTAATAGCACAATGCAATTTATTTATCTAAAAAATTAATAAATCCTAAGTCATTTGTATTTCCAGTGGCAATCAATCACTAGTTCAGGTTCATTCACACTGTTCATATTCCAAAGGCCATCCTAGGAATTCTGTTTTACTCATCAAGCAATAACTCTCAATTATGAACTTGAATGCGTGGATTTGCTCTTATGGGATTTACACTTATGCACACCTATAACTACATTTTAGTGTTGTTTTGAAGGTAGAGACATTTATAAAATAGGCTTTACTCTTTGATTTTTTATCAGTTGAATAAATTTAAGAATATATTCAAACAACATATTTTGGATGATGTATACAACTTTAAAACAAATATAATTTTAATAATTTTATTATTTTGCTAGAGAATGCTTTGGACTAGCCTTATAGTTACCTAAGTCAAGAAAAAAGTTGTGGAGGTGGGGGCATAAGAGAAGGAAACATTGATCTGGTTATATGCATAGAGAGAACTCAAAATATTTGGAATGTGAGATGTCTAGTACCTTTTCCAAGTAATTTTATTGCTGAATCATTACTAGCTTCTCTTTCCCACACAGCATCTTCAGGATATTAAAATTGAAACAGATTATCTTTAGGGCACAGGTGGCAAACACAAGGCCCGTGGGCCAAATATGACCCTCCGCCTTGTTTTATCCGGCCCGGCACCTTGTTTCTACCCAGTGGCAGTGCTGAGCTCTTGCTTAACTGTTAAGGAGTAGTTACATGTATACAGTCCTAAAATTACATTCTACCTTTTGAAGGCTACCACGAGGCTGATATGGCCCCCAGTGAAAATGAGTTTGACACCCCTGCTGTAAGGGGTCCCACACACTCTTGGGAGATGAAAAATTAAATGAGACAAGAGATATAATCACCAGAATGTCTGGGAAAATGATGCTTTGGTATAGAGGAATAACAATCTTTCAGTGACAATCCTAGAGTCTCTAAACAATATTCCTGATAAAGAAAATAGATATAAAATGCTCAGATATATTTAAAAACACTTAACCAACCTTGAATGTTACTTTCTCCTTTTACCTGGCAAAATAATAGTTATTTGTGTGAACAAAGAATGTAATTTCAGTAGCAATTCTGAAAAGCTGACTCATCTTTATTCATAATGTTTGTTTATCTAAGGACAAGACTGCTGACATAACTCAGTGTGACCGTGATTTTAGGCTTTTCAGATACGGATCCATGACATCTGGTTGCCAGGTAAATGCCCATGAAATCAATCTTCCATGCTTTCTTTAAACCACTAATGCATGTTATCACTTTATAAAATGATAATTTTTATGTTCATTTGTGTTCTAAATAAAATACAGGCACTCACTGAAGGATCCTTACTTTTGAATTACAGCAGTCTACTTAATGTTCAAACTATTCACCAAACACACTGATAAAGAATACACATTTCTCTTCTCTATTTTATATTTGTTTTTCTGTATCAATATTATGCAATCATTAAAAATAAAGTAAAAATATCTTTAGGAACACCTAAAAGGTAGTAAATAAGAGAACATCTCTGAATATGGAAATGGGTTCTATAAAATACCTTACTTGTTGTAAGAAGTTGAATATGAAGATTGTTTAGAAGTATGCCTTGAAATTAATAAGTGTTGTATAGTATTTAGTAATTACTACATCTCTTCACCAGTTTTGGTGGCTCAGAGTTGCTTTGCATTGGTGTATCCAATTTCAGAGAGTTGCATGAGTAATATTTTTCATAATGCTGCTCATAACCTATTATTGGATCATGAAGACAATTCAGTGAGTTAAAATCTTCATTTAAAAATATGAGAGTACTATTCAATACTATAATTGAATACAGTTGTAAAAAGTTTGTTGTGTAAAATATGGATATTGATTCTTAAATATTTTATTTCAGATTATATCTCTACCTACATTATAGACATGATGGGATACATAGGTGCCTTAAAAACCTTTTTCATACTATTTTCAAATATAGATAAAATTTACAGTTCTAAGTTAACTGTAATGATTTAATATTAAAAATGTTTTATATTTTTTCTGAAAATTTAATCTTCCTAAAGTGAAGTCAACTAATTTTATTTTGCTGGGCATTTTGAATTCATTGATAATAAAGACAAAATTTAAAGACATTTTTAATACGTTTATTTATTTACTGACTTATTGTTTTATACAACATAATGATTATTTACAAGAAAATAAGTATAGGGTAAAAATAGCAGTGGGAATAAACTAAAATGTCCTGGTACTTAAAAGAAAAACTTTGCAACGATGCTTTATCTTTTTTTCCTAATTCTGCTAACTTAGAATTAGATTTCTATCTGGTTATTTGAGTTAACAGTCTTTGTCAACAATTTAGTTGTTCCATGATATTTCTCTTAGTTCTATTTTTGTTTATCTTTAAAATAAATTTCATTGTTAGCATATGACAGTAGAAGAGCTAGAAATCAGTATTTTAGGGTCAACTGAATGTTTTGTACAGAAAAACTTTCTTTTTGATCATTTTCTTAAGTTGGAGTATTGTTCTCCCAAAATGTGTACAGAAAAAAATGAGAGAAAAATGTTATAACTATATTAATCTGCATTTTAATGTATCAAATGAAAAATTGTGAACCTAAAACTGCTATAAAATATAGTTTCTTAATTAAGAAAACCTAAAACTTGAATGTCTGAATTGATTCAAACTAACCTAATTGCATATCATTTAAGAAACAGCATTATTATAAACAGCACAACAAAACCGAGCACACAGTGATATAGTTACCATCACTTCATTCAAAATTGCCAGGCATGCACACAGAGGAAATTATAACCCGCATACTTATAAAATATCATTAGACTTTTTTATACTTTACTCCTTGTGATAGAACTAGTAGAGAATGACTTTTGAATAACTATTCTGAGCATATTGATACTTCCTACATTCAAGAAGTTAGAGTAAACTTAAACATGATAAGGAGAGAAGTGGAAAACATAAAAGTTCAAAGGAAACATGGAATAATGAAAACTATAATATATGAAATGAAAATGTCATAGAGATTAGACAAAACAGAGAGAAAAAGACAATCAACTTGAAGATATAGTAATAAAAACTACCCAAAATTAAGGACAGAAAATAAAATAAATAGAGAAATTAGTCTATTATTAAGCAGTATAAAATACAAGTGATTGGAGTCTCAGGAGTGTAAGAGAAGGGAGACTCAGTGGAAAAGCTTAATGTATAATTTCTTTACAATGTGATAAGAATTAGTATATCATATATCCCAGGTCTAAAACGTCTATGAACCTAAATCAAAAAACACCTAACAAAAGCTCCATTAAGGCACATCACAATCAAATTGTCACAAATAGAAGTTAAATTTTAAAAAACCTCAAAAACAGATAAAATGATACATTAGTTATAGAAAAGCAAAGACAAAAATAGCAACAAACCTTTGTCAAAAAAGTGAAAACAAGGAAAAGACTGGCATTTGTTAGCAGCAAATATTTTCCCAAAATAAGGCTTAATGAATTCTCTTTTGTGGATACAGGAAGCTGAAATAATCCATATCTTCTTCCGTTCTGGCCGCTATCAAAATATCATAGACTGAGTAGCCAAATATATATACGTGTGTGTGTGTGTGTGTGTGTGTGTGTGTGTGTGTGTTTCTTACAGTCTGGAGACTTGAAGTCCAAGATCAGGGTGCCAGCAGGGTCAGGTCTGGCGAAGAATCTGGCTCTCAGATGACCAACTAATAGCTGCCCACTCTCATCATGGGAGAGAGAGTGAGAGGGGAAGAGTGAGAGGGGAAGAGCGAGAGTGAGATGTAGGAAGAGAATGAGAGAGGGAGAGAGAAAGCTCTCTGTTCTCTTCTTCTAACGACACTAATTCCCTTGTGAGGACCCCACACTCAAGACCTAATCTAAACTTTATCATCTCCCTAAGTCTCCATCTTCAAATGCCATTGCCCAGGGGCTTAGGTTTCAACATACGAATTTTGGGGTTCAGTTCATAGCTTTACATTGTGTACAGACCTGCACTGCAAAAAACACCTCTATTTCATTCTCCATGCCAAATTAATTGATAAGTCTGGTTGACAAATCCTTCTTTTTCTATCACTAGTAGATGTTTCTGTTCATTTCCAGTATCATTACCTTCCTTACAGTCACAATCATATTGCCTAACTTCCTAAATTCACTTACTCTCTTCCCTTCACTTAAACTTAAATCACACTGACCTTTTGTTTTTATTACTTGAACAGGCTGAGGCATTTTGACTTAAGGCCTTCTCCTTCTGCTGGGTAAACAATTTTCCCCAGGTCTTGCCAAGGCTAATCTTTCTAGTTAATCAGTTCACCAGCCATTTCTGCTCCAAAGTGTTCTTTGTTATTAATGTTATTCACTTCCAGCCACTATATATCTTATGTAAAACACTTGCTACTATCTGCACTTGTCTTATTAGTTTTTATTTGTTCATGTTTTAGTCTCAGTATATGCACTTCAATGGGTATCAGGTAACAACAGTCTTGTCTATATTTTTGGTTCCCAGGAAAATACCTCAGAAACAATTATAGTTGAACAAACACTTACTGAACAAATTTTCCTGCATTGTTTCAGTACTCTTCTTACTGTTTTATTTATTTTTTATTATTGCTTTTGCTTTCTAGATTTGAGTGTTTTACTTCATTGTTTTTTATATTTCTGGCTGATTGACAGGTTTTGAGACAAAACAATGGTCATGTCATCATCAGACTTTCATGTATGATTGATTAGGTTGAGTTTACTCTCCCTAGAAAACCCGATCCAGTACTCACATACATGAATGCATAGGCACATGCATGCACACACATCCATATGCACACATCCACGTGCTATTTTGAGTTATCACCTCAGATTCTAACTCACAGGAAGATCTATAAGAAAGCCTTTCCCAATCCTACCTCAGCAGCCCCCTGCACAGCCCCCACCATAGGTGATTCTTTGTGTCCTTGCATAGGGTCCTGTGCTTTACCTTCCTATTAAACAAATCACTTTGTTGTTTAATTGCTTGTCTGCACACAAAACTGTAAGTTCCTGGAAGATGAACCTTTTTTATACTTTACTCCTTGTTATTCTTTGTACTTTGCCTGTCTTGAGCCATTAATGTATAACCAGTGCAGGAAAATGCCCCAAAACTCTCTTTCCTTATGTCCTATTCTAGATAAGAAAACTGCTTTAATGAGATCTGTCACCTGTCATATAAAAATACCTTGTCCCTCCTCTCCTTGCCATCAGTGACACAATTCTCTGTGTAGAATGCATACCTGTGCTTCTTCTCAGATATTCAGTTATTCTGAATTTAAGAACAAAATATTTCAAACCTGAATTGAGGCTTTATTCCTCTGTTCTGTGACCATTTACTCATCTATTGATACTGAAATTTTTCCTCTAATTTCCTTACAGATTAGTATAACATATTCATCAGTTATGATTGACTACTATCCATTAAAATTATATTTTATTTGAAATGCTATTTGGTGGTGCATATGTAAGAATATTATATCTGGCATATTTAGCATAAGTGACTGCATTACTCATTTTTTGAACTATCATTATCTAGTGCTCTACTTGCATAAAGGGACCAAAATCTCTTAAAAATTATTAAAATGTTTTTCTAATTTTAGGTAATATAATTGCATGTGGTCCCTATTAAAAATAACTTCTTGGGAAAATGTGCATATAACATCAACATCTCCACACAAACTTTATTTCCAAGAAATACTTAAGTGAGTTTAAAAAAGAAAATTATTAGAAAATATTGGGTTATTTTATTTCCTGCTGTTGACAGAGTGAAATATGTTATTTAAAGGCAAAATCACTTAAAATTCTAGTTCATTTATATGTTTAAATGTATAAGTATGAACTCTACTGAGAATGTGATACTGTTTTTAAATTTATGTTTTCTATATCCATTAAATGCAGCTTTTTCCTATTGATCCACTTGCCTCAAAACACATTGTGCTATTAAGAAACAAACACATACATACATATTTATATTGATTGTTTTCAATGTATAAAGTAAGTTAAATTGACCTCATTTGAACTGTAAAGGGACATTTAATGACTCAATGAAGGATGAAAGAAATGCTAAAATTTTCCTATTTTGTTTGTTCTTTTCTTAACAAAGAAAATAGCCTAAAATTAATGTCTTAATATCCTAAACAGATTTTATACAATACATTAATATTACTGTGACAATAGCAGTAGTTAATAGAAGGCAAAATAATTAATAACCTTTCCCATAAAGTTGTATTTTAACTGCCCTTGTTTGAATATCATTACTGAGAAAATATGACACTATAATGCTTTTGAATTCAAATTCAAATTAATGAAAAGTACATCAAATATAACACTTAATTGTACTGAGGACGTCTATCCCTTTCAAACTATCCTTTAAAAAGAATATATTTAATAAGTAGGAATTTCTTTTATCAATTAGTAAAGCTTGTTAAAAGTCTTGAAACAAAATTTAAAACATAATAATATGTCTGTATGGAATAATCTGGATTGCTGGGTACCATGCATTGCTTCTGAAATGCTTCAGCTGAGCCTGTGTAAGCAAGCACTCCTTAAACTTGAAAGAACATCTGTTACATCTATTGTGACCTCATCTGTCAAAGTGATATCTCAGTTACACAAAACTTCCATCTGCCTCAGAAAGCCATTAACCACTGATCCTAAATAACAGAGCTAGTAGCATAATGGATGTCTGAGTCTCTGCTTGGAATTGGAGCTGGCTTACAAGGCTGAATAAGCAAGCATTGTAAACTGAATGGGATCAAAGTAAAATAAATGTTATAACTCAGACAAAATCACCACTACAATAAGTGAAGTATTACTTAAAATATAAAATGATCGCAATTGTATCTCAGAGTATACCGATCCATTGGGTTATATACATGTTAAACTATTACTTAAGAGTAATATTAAGCAAACACTTGTACCATGTTTATGACTTGCCAGGCCCTGTTTTCTAAGAGCTTGTCACACATGAACTTATGTAACCCCCCAGGCAAACCCTCCAAGGTGAACTCTTTTACCATCTCCACTTTTACTCGTGGGGGAACTAAGACCCAGAGATTTGAGTGATTTGATGTAGTTCACACAGCTAGACAGTAGAGGGGCTAACATTTATTCCCAGACTTCCCCAGGCTCTAACAACTCTGCCCTTGACCTTCTTGCTATTCATTTTTTCAAATCACTCATTAGTAAAATGTGTTTGGTAAAATAATATCAGATCATGTTTCATCCAAAATAAAGGATCAGGCAGGACAGTGTATACCTGCTCTTTATAAGAATGAGCTGAAATTATAAAACCTTGAAAATGCTAGATGCTGATACTATATATGCTACAACATGGCAAAGTTTGAGGAACATAGCGGTAGTAAATTTGACAGATGGATATTCTAGTACAATTGAAAATAAAAATGGTAGTCAGCTATTTCTAAATGTGTTGAAGTGAACCGAGAATTTAAATGAAGTGGTGATACTGAATGATTATAAGGAGCTGTTGACTCCAAATAAGTTGGCATAGTCTAAGAGTCCAGGGGTTGGCAGGCCTGGCTCTAGGTCTTGGGAACAAGACAGACCCAGTCCAGTCCCTTATAACAAGTCTAGGGAATTTAGTTCTCCTCCCTTGGCCTGTCTCCACATAACATATATTACCTATAGCATTTACCTCATAGAGCGGCTTCCATTGCTAAGAATGTGAATGTGAAATGCATAGCTTAAGGACTGGTACACAACAATCAATAAATGCTAGACACTATCATTAATCCCAAGTGTTATTAATCAACTCATTGACATAAAACTATAAAAGTTAATGATCACTAATCTTTCTTAGACTATGTAATTTTATATGTGTTTGAAATTAAAAACTTGTATGCCTTTAGCCAAACATTTTTATACATTCAATATATTTTAAAGATAATGCAGTCAGTCAAATTTCATCAAAAATCTTATGCAATAATATAACCAAAGACACTGAAATAAAGAACAGGCTGACAGTGTTCAGAGGGGATAGGGGAGGGAATTTCAGGGGAAAAGGGGAAGGGTTTATAGGAACGAGTATAAAGGACACATAGACAAAAACTAGGGGTGGGCGGAAATGGGAGGGAGGTGGGGAGGGCTGGGTGAGTGGGCTGGGATGGGAGTAAAAGATAGAAAATTTTACTTGAACAATAATTTAAAAAGAAAGAAAAAAAGAAGATGTGGTACATATATACAATGGAATATTACTAGGCCATAAAAAGAATGTAATCTCACCATTTATGACAACTGGATGGACCTAGAGGATATTGTAGCTAATGAAATGTCAGACAGAGAAAGAGAAATGCCATATGACTTTACTTATATGTGGAATCTAAAGAACAAAATAAAGAAAAAACAAAACAGAAACAGATTTGTAGATACAGAGAACAAACTGATAGTTGCCAGAGGGGAAGGGTATGGAGGGCTCGGTGAAAAGGTGAAGGGATTAAGAACGACAGATTGGTAGTTACAAAACAGTCATGGGGATGTAAAGTACAGCTCAGGGAATGTAGTCAATAATATGGCAACATCTGTTTATGGTGTCAGGTGGGTACTAGAGAATATTTTAAATCTCTTAAACATTATTTGTAAATAAATTTTAAAATGCATTAAAAAATCGTATGCAATAATAAAAATCTGACAATGGTACTAGCTAAGAACTTAGAACATTAAGTTCATTTCAAATATTGGCTTCTTTCATTGTTGTTGTTGTTTTATTTTTATCATTTATGCTGTTACAGTTGTTCTCACTTTTCCTGCCTTTCCCCACTTCCACTCAGCTCCACACGCTCCCTATCCCCAACCAATGCCCATAATATTGGCCTCTTTCTTGGAAGACTGTTTTACTATAGTTTTCTAGTAGCTCAGTCTACACATATAACCAATGTACTCCTAAATCCTTATTCTCCAGAGAACTGGAAAGAAAGAGTGAGTTTATATAGATAAAGATATATTTTCAAGAACTGGGTGAGCCCTGGTGGAGTAGCTCAGTTGGTCAGAGGGTCGACCTGACACGCCAAGGTTGCAGTTTGATCTTGGTCAGGGCACAGACAAGAAGCAGCCAGTGAATGCATAAATAATGCACAAACTGATGTTTCTTTCTCTCTCTCTCTCCCTCTTCCAGTCTCTCTCTCAAATCAATAAATTTTAAAATAACGTACTTTCTTTAAAAAAAAATAGTGTCACTCAGTTGTGGGGTCTTGGTGAAGCTACAGTCTGCAGGGTAGGTATAACCCGGAGACCTGGGGAAGAGTTGCGGTTTAATTCTCGTCAGTCCACAGGGGGATTCCTTCATGGTCTGAGAAAGTAACTCTTCCAACTAATTGAATGAGGCCCACCCATATTATGGAGAATAATCTGCTTTCTTAAAGTTCACTGATTTATACGTTAATCTTATCAAAAAAAATGTCTTCATAAAATCATCCAGAGTAATGGTTGACCTGATTTTTTGGAGCATGTGACCCAGCCAAGTTGACATATAAAATTAATCATTATAACCCCACTTAGAACATATAATCTTCCAGCCATCATTCTTAGTGCTATAATGTTAAATTGAATAAAATGGCTGAACATTCAGGTGACATTGTTTTGCTTTGCAGTGAATATTTTGGAACCACATCTTCTTTCTCAAGATATCGCCCTAATATTTTCCCCATTAAGTGTATGCATGTGTGTGTGTGTGTATATATATGTATATGTATGTATGTATAGTGTGTGTGTATACGCATACATACACTTATGGGGAAATATATATATTTAACATATATGTATTTTAATATATATTAAGTTTATGTATTTAATAACATAATTGGTAAGGTTAATACTTTTAAATGACATCACATTCATATTTGAATTTACAGATAAGTATGGAATTTCAGTAAGTGTTATTGAGATTATACATTTTACTTAAATAAGTTTCAATAATAAATCACTGATAGAGTCTTTGATCTTTAGTGATTTAATATTTGTTATATTTGTTAATAACAAGGATTCGTAATGTTATTTTTCTGTTACAGTTTTTGCTTGTGGTTGCATTTTTAGAGAAAGCAGTATCCTTTGTTTGTACTGAAAAGTATATAAAGCACATTAGGTAGTAACTTAGATACTAGTTTGCCTGTCTTTTTTTGAGTGTGTGTAAACAAAAAGAGCATCAAGCAATAGTTAAACACACACACAAAAGATGTTGGATAAGGGGATCAGTTATGGGATATTATCAATCAAAATAACCATGCATATTATAGTCATGCAGATTGAAGGCCCTGCCTTATCCATTTATAAAGTTCTAAAGATTTAGTTGCCCTTCTCTTCCTGGTACAGAAAGGGAGGCACACTTACAAATGAGATGTTCCTTACAAATGTAAATTTCTCTTACAAAATGGTAACTTCTCACTTTTGAGAGCTTTTCCTGTGTCTACTGCTTCTTAAAAATATCCTAAAATAATCCAGATGCCAAAAGGACATATTTTGATGTAACAAATTCTCCTCAGTGGAACAGAAGTTCATTTATAATAATCAAGTAATTTTATAAATTCTATAAATATTATGTTCCCTACCTCTTCTGTTTTAGGGGGCAAAATCATGTTCAAAACTAAGATTGTTTTGCCAGCATTTAATTTAACACAGATTCACTGAGGTAATTATAAATATTTCACAAATCAATAGCATGCAGGATAATGTCTCTTACTAAGCCAATAAAAAATAACATGTTCCAAAGCAATGAGGAGTTAATTACACTATTGTTCTAGACAAGGGGAGATACAAAAGAATGAAGTCTGAGTTAAATTGAAGTACAACTTTACACCAGTTGGTCCTCAGGAGGGAAAACTTTGTGAACTGAGAGGTCATGTCCAGCTTCCAGCACAAGAAGTGAAATTCCCTGGGTGTCATGGCACACCTGGCTAGGGAAAGATATAGCACCATGGTTGATGGGCAAGCTGATTGCATCTGCAGGGCTGCTTGTGAGGTTTTCCTCAGTACGGGCAAAACAGGGTCCTTTCCATGGCAGGAGCTAATGCGCCAAAAGTCTTCAGCACGCTATTTAGGTCAGCAAGAGCCACCTTGCTCAGGCTGAATGTATTCAATAGACTTCACAAAATCTCACTACTTATAGCCTAAATGTTTCTTTGCCACAGTTGCTTTTCAGTTTTTTTTATTGATAAGCACCTAGCTATGCCTTTAAGCACCAGAACTGCTGTGTACTTATTGAGAATAAAAGATGAAATGATGACATCTTGATATATCTTACTTTACTTTAGTATCAAAACAACTTGAACTCTTAAAAACAATTTAATTTTTGTTACGCGCAAATGGATTTGAAATCATATCAAAACAATGTATTGCCTTTATTTTTTCATGTTAGGTAGACAACTGATGCAATAAGAAAATCTACTTTTTGTTTTACAGGCATGCACTCAATCCACGGAGCTACACCAGTCAGGGCAGAAAATCTATTTTTAAAATATTAATTGTAAAATTTGTATCCATATTTGCTAAGATAGTACAACCTTCACAACGAGATGCTCTATTAATGTATGGTCAATGAGTATTATTCTTGATATGAGAATCTAAAACTCTTGCCATACCACATGCCATTCATAATGTAATGAAGTTTGGTAATTGATATAAGAAAACACACTGCTTTTCATTTGAGAAACTTCTTTCCACTTATATACAAATCAATTACCATATTTTCAGACCATGAGATGCACCTAGGTTTTAGAGGAAAATCAGAAAAAAAAATCTGAAGCAAAAAATATGGTAAATATTTAATAACATACAATAACATAATATTTCACCAATGTAAATGTAAACAGAACTGAACAGCAGCATTAACAACCATTATTCCTCCTAAATTTGGGGGGGTTGCATCTTATACTCTGAAAAATACAGTAAGTGTCCGATACTTAGTGTGCCCTGAATGAATACTTGCTGTTTGAACCACTAATGCATTTTTTTTGTGACCAAGTTAATAGGGTAGCAGAACCATAAGTGAATTTGAAATCATCACCTATTTCTTTTACATGTATATAAAGGATGACACATTGGTTTTTAACATTCCATTGGATTTCTTAAAGTTTGCATTATATTTTTATATGCATTCTGTGAGTTTCTTATATTTCCTTTCTTTTTTTAAATTTTCAACTTTATTTTTATTGTTTACACTAGTACAGATATCCCCATTCTCTGATTTTTAAGAGTCTTTTGAGCATATTATAACATGAGGTTTTCATTATATAAACATTTATGAAACCTTTATATTCTGTTCATTACAAAAAGTTTGGGAATACAGAGACACCAAATGGAGATCATAAGTTTATAACTAAAATGGAGATAAACATACAATTTAGACACATACAGACAAATACACATATTTACACATACACATATTGTCATTTGTTATGATAAATATTTGGATAATGCTCTAGGAACAGAGAAAAATATAACAAAATTCACTTGGGAAGAAAGTGAAGAGCTCTCTGAAGTAGTATGGTGTGTAGAGGAAATTCAGGAAAGGAGGAGGGAATTAAATACTAGATTATGAATGTAAGGAAAGTGCCAATTGTGCCAGTGATCTTAGTATAAGGATAGGTTTTTTGCTGGACAGTCTCTAATGACAACCCAGTGTTGTATGGCATGACAATAAATTTTAGCTTTATACCTATAGGCTGTCTTAAAATATTGAAGAAAGGAAAAAACACACTACTATATTTTATATTCAGATGTATCTATGAATGTATTATCTAGTAATATATATATATATATATGTATGCACATAAACTTTTCTTAATATTGGAATGACAACTAGGATAATTGTGTGGATGATAATGTAAGATACCTATGGTGAATTGTAAAGATACAACTGAGAAAATATTGTAAAGCCTTGATTTAAGGCAGTGGCAGCGGGGATCATGGGAACTGGAAAAACTTTCCTCTACCCTCCTAGGTTCCTTCACCTGCCTAATAGTTAAATCTACATGAGACAGATTTACAAGAGAAAATATGCAAATTTAATTATATATGTATGTATGGGGACTGTACACATAGGAGTGAGTAGGAGACTACGCATTCATGAAAGATTCAAAAAAAGAAGGGAAAAATGAAATACATGCCACATTCTGAGCTAAGGATGGGGTAAAGCACCTTGGGGCTTCAGAGGTGAGGAGGGTCATTGGCAGGACAATGAGAGCAGATGTTCAGTAATGAGTAATTTTCCCTGCCCTATATATGTCATAAAATGTTATTTCTAGTAATTACTCTTATTATTGGCAAGGTCCCTGATTTAAATTCTTTAGAGAGAGGTAGAAGTTTTTCATGAATCCACAGGGTCTCAACTGCTTGTAGCTAAAATTCACAGACCACAAAAGCACACTTTGGGGTGACTTGTTCTGAACCTACAAGATATAAAGCTGGGCAAAACTTAAGGAATATTTAATTGGAATATCTGTCAATAGTTAGTAATTGATTGAGGAGAAAATATAAAGTTTGATGTGATAAATATCAATCTATTTCTGTCCTCTAATTTTCTTGTTCACTTTTAGGATTTTTCAATTCAATGTTCATTAGGAAGAGACATATTTTCATGATTTCATTAAGTATATTTTGTGGAGCATAGGCAAATCTTTATCACATGTTTACTATTTTGTAAAAAATACTTTGAGAAAAATGTACCAGAATTATTTTATAGATACATTTATTTATCACTTTCTTGAAACTTGATATTATTTTGTATGAAAGTGGTTTATTTTTAAATTATAGTAAGCCCAATATTTTTATTACCCTTAATAAATATTATTTTAAAGTAATATAGGGAAAATAGTACTTTTTACTCAAAACTGTATCACCAACCATAGGTATATATTCTTTTTGATTTTTTATTGTATTTTTCCCATTACAGTTTAGTCCCTTTACACCACCTACCCCCTGTAATCACCACACTGTTGTCCATGTCCATGAGTTCAATCCCTCTGCCCTTTTGCTCAATCCCTCTGCCCCTTAACCACCCCTCCCACTTTGTAGCTATCATGCTTTCTATCTGTGAGACTGTCTGTATTACAGCTTAAGGCCGCTTTTTCCTTAGATAACGTAATGAAGTAAGTCATAACTAAATCTATTTGAGGTAATCAATATCATACTCATTGAATGTTTATTACATCATAAAATATACAGAGTGAACATTTTTACAAAATATATGACTAGAGCTGAAAATAAATGTTTAGAGATAAATATTTGTAAATAAATGAAATATGATTTAGAATGAAAAATATAGGCTAGATGATACCAAAGTTATTTACAATTACCAAAAAAGAAGTTAAGGAAGAAAATTTCCTGAGGTCCTTTAAATGTGAGAAACTAATCATCTCCATGGTAAAATTTGCTTATTCAGTCATTCAAGACATTTGAATAAAGCACCTCTGTCATGTAACACAGTAAAAAATTCATGTTAATGCCTTTTGACATTTAATATAGATATAAGAAAATAAAATTCAAAAAATATTTTTGTCTTAAAACATCATGCAAAAGACTACAAGCTTTTTAATTAGACTACATAGCACTAAAAGTATTTGAGATGGAAGGCAATGAGTAACTTTCATCAACATTTTAATGGCCTATGTCACACAGAAGTTGACTAACTCCAAACGATAAACTATAAGGGTAAGACAGCATTATTACTAATGCTTGAAGAACTCATTTGTTTTAGAAAAAAACAATGCAATCTAATCTAAAAATATTTGGGGGAGGGAGGGCTTTTGAGAATCTAACACAATGGAAAGAAATTTTATTATCTGGGCCCCCAGGAATGGAGCTATGGACTCTGTCTGCCAGTCTTCCTTGATGACTTCATTAGTTCATCTCTGCCTCATTCTGTCCCCAGGGTTCTGTCCTCTAAACAAGCATTCTCTGCATTGTAGAGCAACACATTCCTTCAGTGCACATATAACAAACCTGGTGAATAGCTAACACTGGAATTTTTATCCACTGCTTGAACCAATTATTTTGTTCAAAAGATTACATAGCCACATTTGTAAACAGGTCATTTCTTCATCTCTGTGATGGATGAATTGGTGGCAGAGACTGAAAGCACTGAGAGGGAAAGAGGCCACAGTTGGGTAAGATGCTCCAAAATATAAGAAATGAACTGAGGATGAGGAAATAAAAACATTGAGGTCCTATATGGTACACTAGAAATATTTTACAGCAACAAGCACTAGATAACAACAATAAAAATAGCCTTGGTGCATGCAAAGGTTAGGGATAAGTGGCAAGCAATATGAGACAACACAGCTAGGTGACCACAGGGTGAATGTGAATTGGATGTTAAATCACTTACAGAATTAGTAAGAGGGATAAACAGATAGATTCAAAGTGACTTCCAGCAAACACTTCCTAAGCCATATTCACTGCTCTTTTTTGCAATGAGGAGGCAGATGACTTTTAAAATGGAAAACTGCCCATGCATTTACAAGATCTAAAGCTACCTTTCCTGCTATAGTCCCCACACTCAAGAATGATTTCTGCCCAGCTCCTCTCCTGGATTTCCACCACTGAATTCAAGTTTCACACTAACTGCACAGATCAGTTCATATTCAACACCCTGGCTGTACGATATCTTTGAAATACAGTTTATGTTTCCAAACTTGGCAGCATCATTGTCTTGTCTTGGCATACTTCTGTTAAGTAAGCATCCTTTGGAAGACTTATGAAAAGAGAGCTTGGTCTCCATGCTGAAGGAGCCCTTCCACAGGATCAGCCATATTGGGCAACTTCATTCTGCCTTAACAAAGGAGCTTAAAAAACATAATTTACAAAAGAAATGATCTTTTCTTTAGAAAACACCAGTTGTCATGACCTGTTTTTGTTGTTGTTGTTGATTTTTTTGTTATATTTAATTTTGAAATGGTAAAATGGCTTTCAGATTTTCTTTTGTTCCATCTGTGTTTATGTCTAACATAATTTCTTCTGGCTTGGACACAATACCCTAGAATCAATTATGTCTCTTCATGGTAATGACCATGTAAAATAAATCTCTGTGACCATTTTTTTAATATTGATGATCTATCACAAGAATGGAAAGAACACTTCAAAATATTTTGATGGAACATAGCATAATAATTCTATGACGGATTTTGGGATAAAATATAAAATATATTTATGTATAAATTTGTATTTAATGTTTTAATTAATGAAATGTTTATTTTATCTAAATCCTTCCCTAGTAACTATACCAATAACAATTAGCAAACATGCTCACAATATCTGAAGTAGTTAATATATAAAAGTTCATGTTTCACGTGACTTACATTCAACAGAAAAGCATGCAGTGTTGAGGGCAAAAAGGAAATGTGTGTTTTTTATTGTTGTTCTATGACAGTTGTCCTTATTTTCTCTGGTTACTCTCTCCATTCCACCCATCCCTCCACTTCCCACCCCCCACTCCCACAGTCATTCCCCACACTGTTGTCCACGTCCTGGGGGTATGTGTATATTCCTTATGTAAGGATAGAGTCCGGAATTTTCACAAGACTGGGGTCTAAGACTCCTGTAATTGTTCTTAAATTACTGATAAACAATGCATTTCTTACAGAAAATTATTCTATATGTATACAAGTCATGAAGATTTATTAGTATGAAGTGTAAAAGAAACTTTTCTTGTTCAATTTTTACAAATAAATAGACAAAAAGACCATCAATATTTTGGTTGGAAAAATAAACTTGAAAACTCATTTAGAATAATTTAACTTTAACAACAATCACACAAAAGATATTTCACCAAGGGATGAGGGAGGAAATCCTTACCATAACTGTAATAATTCCATTTAAAACAATTTTAAATTATAAATTTCTAAGTTTTAAAATCAAAATAAACAGTAATTATATCATTGAATCAAGATAAACTTTATCTTTTATATTGATAAAGTGGTCATCCATATTGCTTCTAAATAAATTTTTGCCAATAACTTTATGCAGATAATTGATTTCTCATTTCTTTTCACAAAACATTGAGAGATACAGAATGCAAAGAAAGAATATTGTAATTATGTTAGTGATTATAGATATCATATATTAACATTTATTATGATAATATATCAAATAAAATATGCAAAATTTATTGCACATGTATTAAAATGATGAAATTTATATAAAAATAAAATATAACCTATTTTCTTATTTTTTAAAGACTTACTTTATTTATTTTTAGAGAGAGGGGGAGGAAGAAAGAGAGGAAGAGAAACATCAATGTATGGTTGCCTCTCAAGCTCCCCCTACTGGGGACCTGGCCTGCAACCCAGGCATGTGCCCTGACTGGGAATTGACTCAGTGACCCTTTGGGTTGAAGGCCAGCACACAATCCACTGAGCTGCACCAGCCAGACATATAACCTATTTTTAATCACTAAATTAAAATTATTTTAGTTCAAATTCTGAAATTTAACCAGAATAAAACAGCTAGATATTTTTTCTACAAAAAGTAGATATACCTTTTAACAATAATGAAATTGCATTTTAAAAATTACAAATAGCTTTTTTCTTTTATAAAATGTTATATATAACATTTCAAAATATTGACATATGCAAGCAGTTTTTCATTTTGTGTCAAGTAGTTTTTGTATTGTGTTCATCCAATTGGTAGCTTTTCTTAAAAGACTATCTTCTATTCTGAGCCTAGACGACAATGCTTTCACGTTACTTGGTATACGATAAAAATGTAAAAATCTGACATGTAATGTGAAGTGTAAGTTCAGAGCTAAGTCTGCAATGATCTGGTGAAATGAAACAACAACCTTGAAAACTGAAATTGAAAAAGTTAATAGAAATTTGGAACTCTAAATGTTTCTGTATTTCTAGCTGGTACATCCTGTAATCTTTGGTTCATCTGTTTATGTTGCATTTCTGAGTTATGAAGATAAAGCTATAATGGAATATAATAAATAGTGCTAGTGGAATGCCTATTACGTTCAGCTATAAAGCGATCTTTAATCTTTATCAGGATAGTTCTTAATTAATAATTTATTTTTCAAAATCTGAGTGTTAGGCATTATGCAACTGAATACCAGTTAGGTAATATACATTTTGCTGCTAGATTTAAACTTTTTCACATTGTATATAATGCTTAATAAAATTAATAGAAGACCATGTATTTTTTATGGCACATGCTAACAACATTATGACATTGTGGTTTGTTATAAATATCTGAGAACACGATTAACACATGTCAAGTGTATTATATAGATACTCATTTATTAGAAATTTATGTTTTTATATTACTGATGCAGAATCCTAATATGACTAATAGGTAAATGCATCAATATAATATGTGGTATATAGTATTAAGGCTGTTACGCTTTTTAAAAAAAATGACATCAAAATTCTGAACGAAACACTATTCTTTAGACCTACCTCACAACATTTCCCTATTTTACAATAGTAATAATTATGATATATTGTCACTGCAGGTCAGACACTATGTTAGATATTTTATCTTTTACGGTGTTTACTATTTCTAACCATTCTGAAAGGAAGGATTATTATCAATATTTCACAAATGCTGATGCTGATGGTCAGGAAAGTTGCTTAAAATCGTATATATTTTTCTCCATATATGGAGAAACTGGAACTTAATCCTAGTATGTCTGGCATAACATCTGTGCACCTTTTCTCTGGCCATTTTTAGATGGAATCTATGAAAATGCTTTGAAGGAAACTAAGATAAGATGTGACAGAATGGATTTTACTGTTCCATTAGTTTTAGTTAAGTTGACCCAGAAAAAACATGGCTAGAGAAAAAAAAATCAAAATGATTGATGCAGACTCCGTGGGGTCCACGTCATTATGGATGAAACTGAGATGTCCACATTGATTACCAAATTCGGTAGAGGAAAAGGGATGGCATGGTTTTTCTTTCAAGGGGAGAAACGCTCCGCCCTTGCTCCATTGAGCTTTTATTGTCTTCCTGGGCACATTACAAGAAGGTCCTCATCGACTGTGCACAGACTCGCTTTAGGTGGTTATCTTTTACAGAGAACAAAGGAGCCAATGCTGCTAATCTCATCACAGAAGAGGGATATTTGCAAGTGAAAAGACAAAAGTGGTTGAAATGCTTACACTCATCCTTGGAAGGTTTAGCATGGATTTTAGGAAGTTGCTTTGCAGTAAATGTCCTCAGTTCAGGGTGAGGGAGTTTTAAGAAAAAGCAAGACTCATAGCAGCCTAGGTACATTGCAGGCCTGATTCCCCACAGGAGAACCTATCCATGGGCGTGGGTCCTGTGCATCTCCGAGTGGGAGCTGGGCCCACACCATGCAGAACAGTCTAGTACAAATGATTATTGCAAATTACATGTGGAGAAACATTAGTGAAAATATTCCGTCTTGTATTTGAAGAGTGCTAGCTCCATGTATTTGATTATCTTTGTAATGTCCCACTTTTCTCTGTAAGGAAAGATAATATTAATAATGTTTTCATTTTAAGCTAACTATTCAACCTCCCTTTAAATACATTTTTATAGAGAGTTTGTGTTAAACATGGGCAAAGTATTTAGCTTGTGTTAGATTACATTTCATACATAGTAACATTTTTCAATATATCTAATGGAATAATTACATTCAAAAAGTTTTATGAGATGAAATTTTCTATTAGAAAGAAAACAACAAAATGGTAACTGTATATACTATGCTAATATATTAAAATTTACATGTGGATCAAAAACTAGTTAAGTCACCAGAAAAATAGCAAGAGTTAAATCAGATTCAAAAGTGCAATTCACTTATGCAGGTGTACAAAATTATAAATATGGCAGATCATTCATAATATTGATTGCAAAATAGAGCAAACTTAAAAATAGATAATCCTGTTTGTTTTAATAATTTTGGACCCATTTATCTATTTATTGAATTATTTTAGCATATTTATTGAGACATAATTAATACACAATACTAATCACACATTTAAAGTCTCCAATTAATGGTTTTTAGTATACTAATATAGTTGTGCAACTGTTGCCACAGTTGATTTTAGAATATTATCATCGCCTAAAAAAGAAATCCTGTAGTAATTAGCAGTTATTTCCCGTTCCTCATTCCTTTGTCCTGAGGCAACTACAAAGCTGTTTGTGTCTCTGCAGACTCGCCTATTCTAGAAATTTATTATAAATGAAAACCAAGTAAGTGGTCTTCTCTGACTGGCTTATTTAACTCAGCATGCTGTTTTCAAAACCTGTCTTGCATTATATCAATATTTTATGTATTTTATTATTGAATGATATTCCATTGTATGCCTATGCCACATTTTTATACCCATAAATATTTCAATGGGCATTTTGCACTGTTTTCACTATTTGGTTAATGTAAATAATGCTATTAACATTTCTGCAGAAGATTTTGTGTGGATATATGGTTTTATTACTCTGAAATGTACATCTAAGAGTGATAATACTACGTTATATAATAATTATTGTGTTCTTAACATCATGATGAACTGCCAAACTATTTTCCAAAGCAATTGTATCATTTTGTATTTCACTTATGAGGGTTCTAGTTTTTCTAAATCCTTGCTACTGCTTGTTATTATTTGTCTTTGATTATAACCATTCTATGTAGTAATATCACATTGTGGTTTTGACTTTTATTTCTCTAGTATCTAATGACATTGAATATCCTTTCACATGCTTATTGACCATTTGTACATCTTTTTTAGAGAAGTGTCTACTCAATCCCTTTACTTATTTTCAACTAGATTATTTATCTTTTTATTTTTAAGTTAAAAATATATTTTATATATTCTGGATACAAGTCCTTTATTAGATATGTGATTCGCAAATATTTTCTCCCATTCTATGAGTTTTTTTCACTCTTGCTTTTAATGACAATATTTGAGGGACACAATTATTACATTTTGATGAAAATGTATCAATTTTTCTTTTTAAACATTTATTCTTTTGTAACTTGTGTTTCTGGTACAATATCTAAGAAGGCTTTGCTATTCCTGATACTTGGCCATAGATATTTACTCTTAATTTGTTTTTTTTCCCTAAAAGCCTTAAAGTAACAGTTTTTGCACTTACTTGTATGATCTATTATGTGTTAACCTTTATGTTTGGTGTAAGAAGTAGTTCAACATTATTCTTCTAGATATGTATCTTATCATCATTTGTTCTGAACATTACTCTTTGGCAACTGAATTGTCTTTGTAGCCATGTTGAAAATAATTTATTTATTATGTTAAACATATTTATCAAATATTGCCTGAAAAGATATGAAAACATTTCTAGGATTGTAAGGTTTTTGTGAAATAGTAAGCTAAGCAGAAAAAAAATGGTTCATTGGTAACTTTAAAATAAAGAATTATACAAAAAACAATATTGCATATAAAAATTTTAAAGAATTATTCTCAAAGAAACTAGAAAAGAGCACCACGTACCAACACATGACTGTGTGACAGGATGTGTCATATTCAGAAACAAGGAGATGCTATGTGTGGATGAAAAATAGGTCTGTATCTCTGGAGGGTAAATTTTAAGAAACAGATAAATAACATATGAGGCTTTTGCATGCCATTCTAAGGGATTCAACTTCCTTCTGCAGACAGTGGGAAAGCACTATGAGCACTAGCAGCCCTGTGATGTGGGCCGCCCGTCATGGAGAGATCGCAGTAAGTGTGGGTGGGACAAGTGCAGATTGAAACAGGAAGTGCTAAGGCCGCCTGCAATCGCAGCTGCAAGAGGCAAAGGGTGCCAGTGAAAAGACAGCAGCAGATGGCAGGAAAATAAAGTGTGTCTAATAAATATAGTAAAGATATAGAGCACATTCAATTCACTAATGGCCTGGGTATAGGATAGTATTGCATGGGCAGGAAAAATGGAACCATACTTTTGTCAAATTTTCCATTTTATATGATCTGGTACAACATTGATTCTATGTAGAGCATCATGCATTAGGAAAGTATGTTTTAATTTCTTGAAAAGTCTACCACACATATAACAAATACACACATAGTAAAAATAAAGTGTTAAAAGAAAATATGGAAAACACTATTGAAAAAGAATTCCTGTTTTTTTAGCATTTTTTTCTCAGTGTCTACCTTTTTGTTATTGTATTTCTGTCAGACCTCTTCCATATGAAATGCCAAGGAATTTTTCTTTAGGACATTCCTGAGTTTAATCCAAAGTTCCCTAAGTACTACATATTCTTTATTTGGTGTCCTTATTTGTAAAGAGTACAGTATTAATGAACTCTGAAGAATAAATTAGAACCATGTCAAAATCTGTCAACATTTAGGAGGATGAAAAGAAGTTTATTTTAGCTGTATTTTATTATTTAGTTGGATTAAAAATCTATGTTAAAAATATTCACACTCAGACACTTTTGCAGCGGTGCTGATGAGATATACCACGACACCTTTCATTACAACTACTTTATGATGTTCTACTATTTATACTCTATCTCTATCTTTACCTCCATTTCCACCTGTGTATTAATACATAGGCTCACTGCCACTCATCTGTGAGTTCAGTGCTCCAGACATTGGAACGTCAGAACGAGCATTCCAAAGGGCAGGCAGAATAAATAGTACCGATTTCAGAACAACTCACACAGGGAAAGAGTGGGGAGGGGGTTTTGCTTTTTCCTAATCCCTGCCTTCCACCATAGTTTTTGGACAAAATAACCTGTCTAAATTCAGTGACAGAAGCATGAAATCTGGTATATCATGAAAGATCTCAAACAACCTGGCCTACATTTGTACACATCCTACATTCTTTCTTTTACTTTAGCCAGTTTTCCTCATATTATTATGGCTCTGGACGCAGTGAGCTACTTACCTTTGGACCCTAGAAGCCTTGTATATACAACGTAGGACGGGAAAGAGTTTGGTCTTCTTGTTGAATATCTTTTGTATCTGTTCAGTCCTTGTAAGTGGTAATTCTATGTTTTCATTCCATTTTGGCTTTTGTGATTAAAAATATTTTAAGAACTAAATGTTTACTTTCTAAGAATGTATCAAGTGGATCTGGTTTTCTGCCACTCTTTACAAGTTGTTTAGTGCAAGATTTGTTCCTTTATTTTTTGTGGTTTACTTATATTTAAAAAACACTTGTATATGAACATTGAAATATACATATGCTTTTTATTTCAACCATCTTCATTTTATGTCTTACCATTCTTTGATAATGTTCTCTGTTTTGTTTTATCTCTGAATATTATAATAGATCCTGGATTTCTCTTTTCTCTAATTCTCTCTTTATCTTTCTTTTATTTGGTGTTTTATTTAACATTGAGGTATATGTGCGACTTGATACTTGAAGGCTTTAATTGATTCACAACCATTGATATATTATTCATTTTTTCTATTAGAATTCCTGTAGTATCACTTTAGTCATGTTTTGATAATTGACAAACACAGGTGGTCAGTAGCACTATGTAAGTAAGATCTTACTGTAAAACATAGAGTACACAATTCTTTTGGCAAAAGAAAGATGGATATGTGTTGAACATTGAAATAGAAAATGGCAATTGGTATTAATGGTCATAAAATGATAGCCATATACATTACTGCAATCGAGTGCAGAATAGGTCATCTGAAATTCAAAAGACAAATATGTCTACAATAATAACTTTTAAAAAATTATGTCTTCTATATTTGTTCCTGTAAACCCAAATATAGAGGATACATGGACAAAACTAGGGGGGTTGGAAATGGGAGGGAGGAGGGGAGGGATGAGTGGGTAGGCTGGAATGGGAATAAAGGATAGAAACTGTACTGAATAAACTAAAATTTTAAAAAAATTATGTTTTTTCTGTTTCTTATAGAACTTAATAGCAAAATACAGACTATTTTAAATATTTGATACTTAATGGGTGAATTAATGAAGTTTTTATTTTACTTTTTAATATTGCAAAAGCCCCATCATAATAACTTGTTTTGGCATCTAGTAAATGAAACTATATCACATTGATTATATCAAGCTGTATAGTAATATTTTAATGATGTATAATATTTTACATAATTAATATCATCATTACATATTTACATAATTTAATATCAATTAAAATGTGACATGTTCATAAATATAGGATACAATAAGCAAAATAAGAGCATTTTGTTGAATGACCTTTGTATAATGATTTTTGTGCCCAATTTTGCTTGTGATGTTATGAGCATTTCCCAAAATCAGTAAATTTAACATATGGTCTTTAATAACTGTATATAACTTTGTCATCAATATCAACCTTATTTTGCCAATGAATTTTCATGTTTTAAGCCACTTTTGTTACATTCAATTTTGCTGTTATGAACAGCAATCAAAATTACACAAAACATATTTTTCTATATTATTAGATATATTGAGTAAAATTTTTTCCATGGATATTGCTGTATTTGCAAAAGACATTATTTCCTTTTTCCAAAGGAAATAAGCTATCTTATGTTAAGTTTCTTGGTTTAAACACAGAGCACTAACTTATGCATGCATAAGTTATCACATTATCAGAATTGCATACAGTTACATGTAATTGTGTTTGTATAGGAAAATTACTCGTATTATAATTGACTTCACTGCATTTTAAATGCATATTGATTTAAAATATACTTTGATAAAAACAACAGTTTAAAAATATAAATTTGTCATTTATTAATATTTTGAAAATAATTTCAGGGAAATAAATATGCAAAATATCCAACACAGCCTAGTCAAAAAATAATTCTCATTAATTTTTCTTACCTAAGTGATCATGCATTTACTGCAGAGCACAGTATGAGAGGCTTTTTCAAATACCTCGGCATGGAGCCTTTTACGTGTTGGTAAACATTTGTGGTAGGGATACAACTTTTCATCCTGAGAGTTCTAGCAGACAGATCATGAGAAAAGCAGCCCTCTCTCAGCTCTTGCAGCTCTCTCAGCTCTCACCTCTTTAATGCTCCTTTGCCAGAAGCAATGACTTTAGAATACTTAGCTAATCTCTTTTTGAATCTGCCTCCATTTCTGAAAAAATATAGTGCTTTAGTTTGTCTTTTTGGAATATTTCTTCTAAGGGAAACTAATTTCACTTAGGAAAAAATATAACTTGCTCTTTTGTACCTGCACACTATTCCCCATATATTTTTAATATAATGTATCATAATTTTGCTATTTCAGCATTATATGATAACATTTTAAAGACCAGCTAATTATTACTTCTAGGTGTATATCTACCCTATTATGATTTTATTCCCTAATGTGTGCAGTTTGTTTCCTCTAAAATTAATAATAGACTCATTCCTATACAGTTTTAATATAATGTATCATAATTTTGCTATTTCAGCATTATACAACAACAATTTAATGACCAGCTAATCATTACTTATAGGTGAATATCTGCCATACTATGCTTTTATTCCCTAATGTGTGCATCTGTTCCCTCTAAAATTAATAATAGACTCACTTACTGTTTGCTTAATTTTCTATGTGTCTGCAATAAACTATACCTTACCTTTCCACCAGGAGCATAACTCGCCTCTCAATACATCCATCTAGTTTAGCAATTGTTTTTTTTTTTTTTAAATCTGGTCTACTGATATTTTGCACAAAGTTAATGTTTTTTCAAGATATTAATATTATTTAATTAAGTATCATTTTGCTTTTTTTCTCAATTTTCTCTCTCCTTTCTGTTATGCGTCTGCTGCTCAGGCATCCATGTTGCAAGTTAGAGGTGGGCTTTCAAATGCCTGCTTAGCTGGATACTCTCAACAGTAAGGCAGCATCGAAGCTAATTGCAAGTTCTGTGACATTTGATGGGGTTGTTGATTTTTTAATTTATTTTGCAGTAATTTTTCCAGATTCTGAAATAAAGGATAACTCAAAAAGGGAGTATGTGTAAGCTTTTTGTCTTAGATTTATTTCTGAGAGAAGAATTTTTCACTCTCCCCTGTGAAATTGGAAGCCTGGTTACCATGTTCTCCTAGCTAGTAGGAGAAAGTGTCTTCGGAAGTGTTCTCACCTCTACTCAGAACAGAGACTTTATTACTATTTCCACGTTTAAATTACAGTGCCTTTCATCTCAACTGTGTCTTAGGACTCCGTCTGAGTCTCTTGAGTTCTGTGTCTTCAGAGAGGAAATTTATAGTTGTCTGTCAAAGGACGAAAGAGCAATTTACCCATGTAAAGGCACAGTGAAGACTATCAGGGGTCTACTTTCGGCTTTTATGGATTTCTTATAGCTGTTCCTCTAGTCAGCTTCACAGGCACACCACAGTTTCAGAGGTACTTGGCTTATCTAATTCTTGAGCCATTCTGAGCATCTCAGAATTATTCAGTTTCCCATAGTGTCCCTTTATTTATTCTCCTGCATTGTCCTTCTGCTTTCTGTCTCCAAAGCTTGAGTTTTTTCATTTGTTTGTTTTTCTCTTTAATTGCCTTAGTCACTTGGGTATAGTTATTGTTAAAACTCACTATTTTCATTTTTAAAATAGTGGTTGTAAACTGTTGTATCCATTCCAGAATGCTTAATTAGTGCTGTTCTATATTCTCCTAGTGCTGTAAAGATTTTTGAAAACTATGATGAACTACCTTGTTCTAAGAGCTTAACAGCATGCAAGAAGTGGAGATTTTTATGGGATAAGAGTGCTTCTCATATAAAGGACAATTATTAATTCATTTTGGGGGATTAGTATCAATTAAATTTTTCACATCTTCCAAAAGTCAAGTGAATTATAAAGCAGGGCATATTAATTTATAAGTTTTAGAAAAATATAAAATGCAGCATGCTCTGAGTTCATGCACTCTGGCCACTCAATCAGTTTTAGAGGTTATTAAATGCTTAATTGTAAGGTAACATTTTAGAAGATACTTAAATGAGAAAATAGAGTTAACCAAAATAAAGATAAGGAAAGACTGTTTTAAGAAAGTAAGTTAAGCTTACGCTCAATCCAGAAAGGGTACAGTATATTTTATCCTAAGGAATAATTGTAAGACTAAATCTTGGATTATAAATGTGTGAGAAATGTGAAAACCTGCTGGGAAAATACACAGGGAAAGTCATGGCATGAGTTAATGGCCATATGATAGATTATTAAATCTATTGCTATAGTAATAGGTAGATTCATTTGAATGATGTTTCACATGTGAAGCAGTTTCACTATCATAGGCACAAGAATGATAACAATAAATTTTATTCAATAGATATTAATAGCATACGCTTAGGAGAAGCTTGAGTTCATAGCTGGAATCCAGTAAAAAAAACAACTACAGTGACCAGACAACATATCTTGGTGATTTGGGCCAAAGAGTGAAATGAAGATTAGTAAAAACACTAGATTATTATGAAATGAAATCATCAAGGATGGCAATTTTCTAGTTTTTGCAGAGATGATGGCCGAGAGGAAGAATGAGCAGCAATGACTGAGGCAGGAGGGCAATCACTAAGGTGCAAGGGCTTAGTTAGCCAAAAGGGAAAAACGTGTTCCAAGAAGCAGTAAGGGATCTGCTGCAACGTCAACTTAGAACAAGCCTGAGAAATATTCAGCTGTAGCTAAGAGCTAGTGACCCTGACCTCATGCAGTGAAATGGCCAAGCCTGAATTCATTGTCTGACTTGCACATGTTCTCTTTCCCTAGTGTTCTTGTATCGACAGATATAATATGCAATTAAGAAAATTCAGTACTAAGGGGAAAAGTCAGTGTTGGAACACTACTGTGTACGTGCAGAGTAGGCAAGTGTGGAAAATAGTAACATTACTTCGGCTTACGTGTGCATTAATGAAAGGTCTGGCCAGCTGTTTTCTGAGGATGCGCTTTTGTTAACTGATCAGCACTGATGAGGAGGTTGAAGTGATGTGTTTTACTGTGACTGCTAATATTCCTTCAGGCACTTGAAACACCATTTCCATGATCATTTCTATTCGTGTAGAGTTATGACAGATAATCAGTTCATTCTTGAGCACCAAGGGACATTGATGCTCAAGTGAAAACATTTTTTCTAAGTGAAAACATTTTCCTTGTTAAAAAAATACAAGCAAACTTTCCTAAGGCATCCCTTTAAAATATGAACAAAACAGATATGCATAATGAGATTTTGTTATTGTTTTTTTGCAACAACAAAATGGGCTAAAATTATCTGTCACGCAGTAAGGGATGCAGACAGATAAAAACATAGGCAACTGTAACATCAGTTTGTCCAAAGCTGATTCTTTCGTAACCTGTCACCCCATGCCTCACAATGCAGGAATGACATTTATCAACAGATGATGAAGTATGACCACATTATATTTTAATTTGTTCTGCATATTTGACTTCAGACATCAATATGGAATGTGACTGGGCTATGGTTTTATAGAGAGGCCTCATGTTATCCAGTCAATATTAACTTCTCAGTAGGCAGGTTTGTCTTGACCTGCTTCAGGCTCACAAACTTAAAATGTGAATTCAAAGTGCATCATTGCAAAGAAAACAAATCCTAAATACATTTAACAGCCAAAAAAGTCTTAGAGAAATCTGACTGCACACTGCATGCATTCAAAAGTTAACCTTAATAAAAAAATTCACCTCAGAAAGAGAGAAGACCCCTCATGGACATGGACAATGGTTTGGGGATTGCCTGAGGGATGGGGGTGCTGGATGGAGGTGGGCAAAGGGGGAAAAAGTGGAGACAACTGTAATAGTATAACCATTAAATTTAATTTAAAAAGAATGCAAAGGACAATACTCAGATCCTGACTCATTGATATTGAGTGATAAAATAGGAAAGAAATAAAAAATAAGTAAAATGCAATCATAACTCATCCTACCTGCCCAACAACTGACAAACTGACTAACCAAACTCTGTAGTTTTCATTTTCTGTTTCTTCTGTAACCCTAATGGAGCTGAGAGCTGAGCTGGTGTCTTCTAGGAATGAGGATTACTTCTCGGATCTGCGTTGGGACAGGACAGGGACGATCATGGAGTGTCAGAGAATCATACACTTTTCTGGAGACATTTTCTTGTCAGAGTCACTGTTTCTATTTGATTCAAGACTTTTAAGAATTGATTTTGATGTTGCTCCCAAAAGTCTATGAGATGAATTAGAGGAAAGTCATGAATAAATTAATGTGAAGGCCTATTTTAGCTAAGGTAAGCATTTACTCTAAAGAGTTACATAATGTAAATCAGATAAAGCAGAGCCAAATTCTTATACCCACAAAGAAACAAAGCTCCTAAAATGGTTGTTCCCTTCTTTGTACTGGGAGACACACCTAAGACTCTCAATTTCTCACTCTGTCATAGTACTGTGCTTCTGTAATCGATCGGCGTCCTCATTTGCAAAGTTGTATTATTTCAAAGTTGTCTCTTATTTTATCTCAGTATTTCAACATGCCAAGAATTATGAAACAGTTTCCTGACCTGACCTCATTGTTCTTTAAAGAGCTTTTTAAATTAGTTTCATTTTTTTTCACATCTCATTCCCTTCTCAAACCACTGCACTTTACATCAGTTTTCCCCCTTTTATCTGGATTATTGTATTTTGATTACCAACAACTTTTACATTAAATACCAGTGACTTCCTTTCTGATCGAATATTAGTCAAATTTCCACCATTATTTAATGCAAAATATAATATGTTCTTGAAATAGTTCAATATTTGTTTCAAATCCCCCAAATTGTGCCTTTCCTTGCTCTCCTTCACCATTGTTTTCTTCATCATTTCTAAGCATTTTATTTAAGAAAATTTGAAATGTCTACAAGCATCATTGAATACTTCTTTGCCATAACAGCTGAGTATACCGTGAGCATAGTTTACAACTATTAAGACTATTCTACATGAAACACAAAATGCCATTATCTGAATTAACGTACATTAAAAAACTTTTAGTATATTTGAGAAGAAAGGCCTTATCAATCAATAGCAAAGAAGTTAAAGTAGAAGTATTAACTTTTGGCTTGTTATTGTAAACATTGTCAATGTCTGTTTTCTACCTTTGTAAAACTAGAACCTGCAGATAATGTTAAGAAAAATTTTAAAGTTACATGATTTTTCCTCGATGCCATAAGCAACTATGTTGTCATTGCTATGAAGTTAGCCTCCCTTTCCCACTTGCAAGCAAATACTGACATTAATTCTGTTTTTTACTCAGTTTGTAATTAAAATGTAGAGATCTAGAATTGTCATTGATCTTATTTGGTGTTATTTTTTAAAACTTTGAGTTAGCTTGACACTATCATAGATGTCCCCATTTCTCCTCCCTTTGCCTCCCTGCACCCACCCCTGCTCTCCTTTTTCTCTGTCCACCCCACACTCTTTTCTGTTTCAATGGGCCATGCATATATGTTCTTTGGCTAATCCCTTTACCTTCCTTCATTCAGTCTCCTCCTCCCCGCTGACAGTTGTCAGTCTGTAACCGATGGAGATAGAAGTAAAAGTAGTCAATATCTTCACCAGGGAAATTGTTAATGCCATAAAGGGAGCATGGCATAGGACTCTGAAATGCTGGAAATATTCTAACTTCTGATGGAGGAGGAAGTACTGCATAGGTAAATGAGAATATCGAGTGCCAGACAATACCATTAAGACTTGTATACTCTGAATATATGTCACATATCAACTCACAAACAAACCCGAAAACAGAAAACCTTGCAAATCTTATAATTCCCTCAAATTAGTTAGACTACAATCATTATTTGAGTTAAGTATAGCTAGATAGACTGGTTTATTTACCCTTTCATCACATGCAAAGAAGCCACTAAACCCTGAGGCCCCTGAAAGCAGAATGCATTCCAATTATTTAGCAGTAAGATTTATCAAGTATCAGCTAATGGTGAGTGTTTCCATGACTCTTTGGGGCAAATGACACTTTCTACAAGTGAAACCCCCATTTCTCTTTGCATAGTGTAAATACAAATAACATTGAAGATATTTGAAATAACACTTGACAGTTCACATTTATTAATTTTTAAGTCTGTAGGTTTGGGGATACACAGAGAAATCTTAGCAGTTATCTTAATTCTGGTTAAGTGACTGTCATATTATCTATCTACCCATTTGATAAACTGCCCTCCATTATCAAAATTAGTATCTTTTCATTTTGGGGGTAGACCGACAATTATATTAAGTTAAACATGTTTGCGTGACCTTTAAACATCTAGTGCCATAAACTTCGTTCTTATGAAGTGTGCAAGAATGAAGTGTGGCAATTTAATGCTGGCAATAATCAAAGCGTGGGGTATAACTATACAGAGCATGAAGGCAAGAAGGAATTCTCCAAACCTCCCTAATCCGACAGCCCCATGAAGCAGAAGCCCCAGACCACAATCCACAGATCAATGACAATGACTGTATATGACCTAGGTTTCTGTCTTTTATACTGAATACATTCCTTAGGCCTTTCTTGAACTACAAGAAAATTGCAATCCAACGTGAACTCTGAAACACACACCAGGGTAACAGTTCCATATTTACTTTTCTCAGTAATGAGCAACAAAAATAATGTGATAGAAATGCAGAAGGTTATATGTGGATAGGACCAAATTGCACCTTAATAAGTGGGGAAAAAAGTAATCTTCCCTCTGAGCAAAAAAAGATGCTACCTTTCTCTACCAAATCATAAGGGTTTAAGTTTTGACAATAACAATTCAGGGATGGGATGTATCATTATCTAGCAAATTAGGCAAATCTCATGTTATTCCCTGTCAATCATTTCCAACTCAGAAACTTTTGTTTATGCACTTACCACTCCGTGTCTCTCTGAGCTGCTCTGCTACAAGTGCTGTTTTCCTTTATGCTCGAATATGCCCCTCTCATGCTTTGACAGTCAATATAGATACCCTTTCAAATTCATGTTCAAAATTAATATAATTTTTGACATAAAGGGTACCGACCCAGAAACTTTAAATCTTCATCTTCCGCACATTCTTCTGTATTTCCTTACCTGCAATGTTTGGTTGACAACTTTTATCTAGAATGAAAGGTATACCATGTGTTCCTGTAGTCTGCAGGGGGACTCAACTTAAATTAAAGGTCACGTAAGGCTTCCCGGAGTGTCAATTTGGCAAGTGATTGAGGATGGGAATTACAAATCATACTTGGATTTGACCTATCCTGCCTCCAAGATTTCTTCTGTTAATCATCTCACTTCACTATAGGTCACCAAAACCCCCTACATAATGTTATTATTAATCACATTGCCAAATCTACAATTAAGGTGTCTCTCATTTCTGTAACTCTAATTCTAATTCATCTTTTCTGGAACAGGGGCTATCTTTAGCTATCTCCGTCCTAAACCTTATGCCTTTTCCCTCAGTGCCATTTTGTATGCTTTAAGAAAAATGTGACTGTCAGTTATTCATGCCTCTGTGGAGTTCGAGGGAGCAGTAAGAACTTTTAGCTCTCAGACATGCTCAATTAGTCTCATAAGGGTAACAGTCTCTCCTGGGGAAGATTTTCAAAACACTTGCTAAGTGTCCCATTCTGGTTCCTGTTCATACCTCTGCTCACTCCTACACTGCAGTCAGACATTCACATAATTAAAAACGTGTTCATTTGTTTCCTACTTCTACAATGGTTTGTCCTTATAAAATTCCTCTTATATATTTTTAATATTTACTTTTAACATTACTATCTTATTTAAAATTTTAACTTTTTTAATAGTTGGGCTACTGCAATTAACTAGAACTTAGTTTGGGCTTTAAACACTCAAAATTCCCAAAACATATTCAATTTTAGTAAATGCTTCATATTTTATTTGCTGTTTTCTTACTTCCCATTGCTTTTCTGTGGCTAGAAAAGGGAGGGATGGAGTTGGGTGGAGAGAAAGAGAGAGAACAAGAGAAGGAGGGAAGGAGAGAAATGAGGAGGAAGAAGGGGAAAAGGCAAGAAAGAAGGAATGAAGAAAACAGGGGAGAAGGGACAGAAAAGAAACAATTGAACCGACAGATGTCCTTCTACAGTGCACATCAGTTGTCAGCGACCTTAGATGGTTGTGACTTATAGGAGATCGTGGGTTCAACAGCTTTGGTTTTAAAAGGACTTTAGGTAATAAGAGGTGCACAGAGTTATAGGCATCATGGGGTTCTAATTTACATATTTAAATAACTTGAATGCATAGAATTTTATTATGTAATTTTTATCTTTGCTACAATATAATTTAATATTTGTCTGACCCTTATAAAGTATGGATTTCTGAGCAATAAAAATAAATACAACTACTTATTATGGACTAACTATAACATATTTTCCTGTCTTAATATCAAAATTAGTTCATTTCACTAAAAATTTAATTACTGAACTTTGGAAGAAATAAAACAAAATTAGTAACCCAGTATCTGTGTATACAAATGACTTCAGTTGGAAGATATGTAGCCTATTTAAACTGCATGTTAAGCAATTACCCCATTAATTTGATGAATATACACAGTAATTTGTGATGATTTAAGGCTCAAAGTTCTATTTTTCTCTCAGATGCATGGCTTTTGTTTTATTTTTAATTATTTGGGTCATTGCCTTAATTCCCCATTTAACATTAATTGTAAAAAGACCTTCCTCGTTCTAAAATGTGGCTTTTTAATGAAGTTCTTACTACTACTGACTTTTAATGAAGTTCTTCCTACTACCAATTCTAACCTTTAAGCTATATTATGACCCAGTATGTAAATAGCCACCTTAATAGTGACACTTGGCAGGACTTCGAAAAGAACAGTAGCAAGGAAGCAGTGAATGGAGCTTTCATCCCTCAATTTTAAATGCATATTGTACTGTGACTAAAGTCAGTTATTGTATCTGTTCTAGCTGTCTTGTCTAAATGATAATTTATTTTAATAATTTACATATTAATAACACATATGATGATTCTATAATTGAGCACATATAAAAAGCTTAGAGGAGTCTATAAACATTAGTTGTTAGAGAAAAACCAAACCTGACTAGATTATATTTTAAATACAAGATATTATCTAGATTTTATAATTTGTTTTCTGATTATATAAAGAAAATATAGACATTCGTAAATACAGAAATTTAATAGTGGAGAGTGCATGTCATATTAGCTTATGGACATAATTTAATCTCAAATAATTATGCTATTTTTAAATAACAAGATTTGGCAAATTTAATCATATTTTTCACATGAATAAAATATTATTTGAGTTTCTTGAAAAAAGTAGATATTGACTTAGCTGGTATGGCTCAGTGGATTGTGTGCCAGCCTGTGAATCAAAGGGTTGTCGGTTCGATTCCCAGTCAGGGTATGTGCTTGGGTTGTGGGCCAGTCCCCAGTGGGGGTTATGTAACAGGCAACCACACACTGATGTTTCTCTCCCTCTCTTTTCTCCCTTCCCCTTTCTCTAAAACTAAATAAATACAGTCTTAAAAAAAAAAAAGAAAAGAGTAGATATCTTGGAAAATTGAGCCTCATTGCTAAATTTGTACCTGGCTGCATTCTCCTGAAACTGCTATCTCTTTTATCTCAATTCTCCAGGCCATTAGCTGCAGTCAACTTCACTTGTTCCTATGATCGCCTCAACTGTCTGTGTATCTGTGTTCTGAAAACATGGAATGAGAGTGTTAAATGTTTTGGGGCAATGTTCATAAAAGTAGAACCTGAGACAAGGATTCAAGTACATAGGATTTGTTGGGAAAATATTCTTGTGTTGGGATACGATTCTTTAGGAAATGTCCACAAGGGAGAAAATGAGGCAGAAGAGGAAAGTGGGAGAGAACTGAGCTGGGAGTTGGTCTCAGGTAAAGTCTAGCCTTGGCTTTATCTACAGACGGACCCTCTGGAACATTAACTGCCCGCAAAAGTTATACCTGCTGAAGGCCTGGTCTAGCTCTTCTAACCGTACGTCGGGCAGCCACTGACTAAGGGCCACGGATGGAAGTGGGGCTTTCCTATGAGATTTAGCAGCCAACAAACTGAGAAAAAAACAAGCTGCTGAGATTGGGGTTTGCTATCTTGTTGCTTTAACATAACACAATATCTTGTAGTGAGGAGTGCTTGGTTTAGCGTTTAAGAGCATGAATGCTGAAGCCAATGCCTGAATTAAAATTCCAACTCTACCACTTAAGGTATGTTAGGGGCAGGGTGATTAGCCTTTTGTGTCATACATTTTTTGAATCTAAAAACACACAGATGATATTGGAATAATATATTTATCACAGGGCACTTGTAAAGGTTACATAATATCAGAAATGTTAATAATTCAAAACTGGGTTTGACCTGAATTAAGCAGTATATGACTGTCGTCCATTGTCATTATTTTTATTTATAAAAATATGTAGGAAGATAGGTGGATAACTGGGAATAAATTACCTACCCTCTCTTCCCAATTTAGAGAATACTAAATATGCTTTCTTTACAAAATGCTTTTGTATTAAAGAATAACGACATTATGAAGTACTCTTTGTATATCCATAAGCATAATAATTTTGGTCACTTTTCCATAGATGGTAACTGATTCTTTTGTTTCACCAAGTGTTAACAATATTGCAATACAGTTTTGCACACAGTTATTCTGGAGATAAACATTTATTCTTTTTTATTAAATATTTAGAAGTGAAATTCCCATATCTGAAAAAGGATATTTTAAATTTTTGGTTGAATTTTGTCAGCTATTTGTCTGGAATATTAAATAATATTTTATTATAAATAACTTGTAAAGAATGCTGTTTCTCATCAAAATATGCACTTCTCCACTATACACACTATGTGGAGCCAAAGTAGGTTTATGGTTGTGGGTACGGAACACAGAGTTTATTCTTTTATTATTTATTAATTATTGTATTATTTTTTCATCTAAACAACTGTAAACCTACTTTTCCCCCACCCTGTATATATGTTTTCCTGTTTGCACACGTGTGAGGTCAAACCTATATTTGAGCCCTGGCCACGTGACTCAGTTCATTGGAGAATCATCGAGTACACCAGGGGGTTGTGAGTTCCAGTCCTGGTCAGGGTGCATACCTAGGTTGCAGGTGGAATCCCAGGTCAGGGCACTTATGGGAGGCAACGGATCCGTGTTATGTGGATGTTTCTCCCTCTCTCTCTTTCTGTCTCTCTCTCCCCCACCCCACACTCCTTCCCTCTCTCTCTGAAATCAGTGAACATATCTTCAGGTAAGGATTAGGGAAAAAATGACATTTCAATATTTTAAATTCTTTATTACTATAGTGTTATTAAATATTTCATATCACTTTCTAAACTATTATGTAAATTATCAATCTTTTTGGTTATGTTATTTATAATTACAACTGATCATCCTCAGTGTATTAATTTATAAGAAAAATGTATATATTATATGTTTACTATTATGTATTCATATTGTAATGCCTCCCATAATTTTGAAAAGGAAATAAACAAACAAAAGCTTTAATCACATGGTCCCTACAACCAGTTATTTCTTTTTCTGTGAAGAGCATATTTCTTCCAATATATTTTTGTACTCACTGTTTCTAAATTCTCACTTTCATTCTCTGTGTTTTAAGTGTAAATGATATTTCACTTTTTATGAGGGAAAAGAGCATAAAATATTAAGTACAACTTAATGTGTTTATATAAACTAAACATTTAATGGATTACCACATGGAAGAAGAAATAAAATATTTTCAGGAACCCAATGCATTCCATATATCTCTACCAAATCTCACTCCTTCTTCAAATTATTCTACCTTCTATATAATTAACTTTTGCTTAGACTTTTCTTGCCTATGTATTTATACTTAAAATTTTAGTTTAATTTTGCTTGTTCATGAATTGTACATAAGAAAAACAAGAATTCTGGGGTCTTTTGTGCCAGGTTTTATTGATTACATTATATTTGTGAGATTTATCTTTGTAAACAGCATAAAATAGTTCAGTATTTTTCTATTGCTAGAGAAAATTTCATGTATGAGTATATCCCAATTTATTTTTGCTTTATATTATTGGTTGATGTATGCATTGTTTTGAGGTTTAAGCTACTCCAGTTAAGCTTGTCAGAAATTTCTTGTGCATGTTTCTTATTGAAATTAGCATATTATCTGAATATGCACATGTGCAACATGAGTAGACATGTCTACATTTCAGTAGATATTAAAATTATTTTATAAAGTAATTGGACCAATTTACTCTTCACCAAAAGATCCATTGATTCATATACTTATAAATTCTTTTTTATACATTTAAAGTATATTTTTTCATTATGCTATTGCAGTTGTCCCATTTTTTCTCCCCTGTATGCCCTTCCACTCTGCACACCACTCCCTCCAGCATTATGCCCCACTTAGTTCAGGTCCAACTTCTTTGGGACTCTCTGAGCTTCCTGGACTTCCTGGAAGTCTATTTCCTTTCCCAGATTGGGGAAGTCCTCTTTCATTATGTCTTCATATAAGTTTTCAACCTCTTGCTTTTCCTTTTCTCCTTCTGGGACCCTTACGATTAGGATGTTGGAATGTTTAAAGTTGTCCTGAAGGTTCCTAAGCCTCTCCTCATTTTTTTTGAATTCTTGTTTCTTCATTCTGTTCCAGTTAAATGTTTATTTCTTTGTTCTGCTCCAAATCATTGATTTGAGTCCTGCTTTCCTTCCCATCACTGTTGGTTCCCTATATATTTTGCTTTATTTAACTTTGTATAGTTTTCACTTCTTCCTCTATTCTGTGACCATACTCAATCATCTCTGTGAGCATCCTGATTACCAGTGTTTTGAACTCTGCATCTGATAGGTTGGCTATCTCCTTGTTGCTTAGGTTTTTTTTTTTGTTTTTTTTTTTCTGGAGTTTTGATCTGTTCTTTTATTTGGGCCATTTGGCATAGCTCTTATGTTGTAAAGGGTAGAGCCTTAGTTAAGTATTCACCAGGGTGGGGCAACCCACATCACTCTTGCGGTGCTGTATGCGGAGGAACGGTCAGAGAGGGAATAATGCTGCTATTTCAGATCTTGCCCACTTTCAGTCACTTTCCCTGTTACCCACAAGCAAATTGGGCCCTTCTGGTGCTAATTCCAGGGTGGGTGGGCTTGTGTGCATTCTAGAATACTGTGGGTCTCCCCAAAAAACTCTCTTGTTCACCTCCGCAACCCCCACAGGATTTTATAGTCAGGGGTTTTGAGGCTTTAGTTTTCTGCTGAAAACCTGGGTTGCAAGGTTTGTCTTGCTCCCCAGTTCTTCCTGCTGCCTTATCCATGTGCAAATGTAGGACCACCTGGTCTGCCAGCAGCTGCCTGGCCCACCTGGTCAGTAGCCATGCCACATGCCCTCTCCTCATGGTTGCCTGTCTCTTCCCCTCCTACCAGCCAGAATGAATGTTTCTTCTTTATAACTCTTTGATTGTTGGACTTCCATATAATTTGATTTTTTGGCAATTCTGGTTGTTTTTTATTTTCAAATTTGTTGTATTTCTTTCAGTTGTGTGAGGAGGCAAAGCATACCTACCTTTGTCCCCATCTTAACTGGAAGTCCATATGTAATTTTTTAAATGATTTCTATCTTTTAAATTTTAGTCATCATTGTAGGTGCATAGAATTTTACCTTTTATTATTCCTGATATGTAAGGATGTTGAGGTATTTTCCATGTTAGACTGTGGTATATATTCTTGTTAAAAAATGCGACTAAGGGTTCTTTCCAGTTTTGTAGTTTGGTATTGTCCTCATATTGTTATACATCTGTATATTTTTTGTAATATTTAGTTAAATAATTACAAATATATTTTTAAGAGGATCTTTTTCATTCTTCCATTCTTCTTGGCCTTTTTTAGGATTTTACTATTAATATAATTTAATTCAATCATTATTTTATTTGTGGTGAATGATTTTTTGCATATTGGTTAAAAATACCTACAGGTCAGAAAGATATTTTCATATACTACAAGGTACACCCTACATGTACAATTTAGATTTGAATTTAGTTAAACAGTTAAGTTTGAATTTTGTACAGACACAAGATAAGGGTTATGTTTTATTTACTTTGTATGTGAATATTCAGTAGCCCCATGCCATTTATTGGAAAGTATTTATTTACTATGTTCAAAATTTTTTTCATTTACCATGCCCTAATCTATACTGTTTTAATCACTTCAGATTTATATTAATCCCTGCTATCTGAAAGAGCAATTCTCTTCTGAATTATTCTTTAAAAATATTTTCTTCTTAACTCTTCCAATTTAGTTTTAGAATTTACTTGTTATATTTTTTGTTATGACTAAGTTGTATGTTCAACGAGTTTGGTGACAATAAAATCATTCTAATACTGAGTTTTCAAAATACATCGGATATTTCTTGCTAACTAGATATTTTTTCTTACTTTCTCACATAATTTTTTCCCTTCATAATTATTTTGTGCCTTACACATTTTGGGAATATTTTTCTGGGTGTTTCATGTATTTTCCTCAAATTAGAAGTTGTATACATTTACATTACCAAGTTTGTGCAGTTTTATAGAAACTCAATAGAATTTTATATTTTGATTTTGTATCTTGTAAGATTTCTAAACTTAGTTTTATATCCCTAAACTTACCTTTAAATTCTTTAAGTGTTCCACATCTTCATCTTCTATATCCTCTTGAAAAATGGGAGCTTTATTTCTTCCTTTTCTATTTTTATAATATCATTTATCTTTCTTGCTTTAGCACACTGCCTTACTTCTTCAATACTGAATTTAAGTGACAGTATATAGTATCTTTGTCTTTATTATATTTTTTGGCATGCACCAAATTTAAGAACAAATGTGATTCCATTTGCTGTAGTATAGTTCTTTATTTCATCAATTTTTATTTTTATCTCTATATACTTACTTCCACAAATTTTCTTATCATCTTAATATGGATATTACTCTATAAACCTAACACAAATTTTTCTTCCTAATATTTCCTTCTAAGGTTATATTTGTTTTAACAGCATTATATAAATATTCATATGTATTCTTTTTGTTATCATTCAGTTATATATTTTATAGTAGTTTAGGATTTTAATTAATAATTTATTTAATATAACATTTCATTAATTTTCCTAATAAAAGGTATTTTCTAGTTATATGTTGGATATTAATTTTAAACTAAATATTTTGCATAGCAAAACATATTCTAAATAATTTTTGCCTCAGGAAATGTGTTACTCTCTTTTTGTGTAAATGTTCTCTATGTTTCTTAATATAATATGAACCTGATGATATTGAGTCTACATTTCCATAAGTCCCTGAGTAGTTTTTGCCTAAATTTCTGAAACCATACTAGTAGGCATATCCAAATTTAGAATTTTGAATACTATTTTGAATTTTGAATCTTGTATAGTATTACCAATATGATTTTGTTAGGAATTACATTATCTTAATATAATGCATGAGACTTAAGCAATTACATGTGAAGTCATAGTTTTACTGTATTTCCAAGCACTGCATTAAACTTTAGAGAGTTTGCACCATTATCCTCATTCTCACATACATCTTATTACTATCCAGTATTTTACTTAAATATATAATTTAAATCCCACTTAAATCACAGTGGTCTTCTAAAGATTTACTCCAACAGAGTGATTTACATAGATATTTTAGTAATATTAAATTTATCACTATTATTTCTATTAATTTATTAATTTATATTTATTCTATTATATATTCTCTTATATATTATATTCTATCACAATGTTATAATGATATTGCTATATAACCATTATTTTACAAGTATTTAATAAAATAAACTATTATATTTACAGTACACGTAATAATAAAGCTTTAGTGAAGTTGCCACTGGAATATTGGCCAAATCCAGTAGATATAGATTAAGGTTTTATTTTATTATGTTTGGACTAATAATCACTGGTGCACCTTGTAAAGTTATTTACTTATTTATTTTAAGACATCATTTGGTGTCTTAATTTTATTGCTATTTTTCAATAATTTGGACAGCTTTAAGGTATTATTATCTCTCATTAAATCACTTCTACATCATGCTCTTTTATTTATTTTTTTCCCAATTACTTTATTGTTGTTCAGTTACAGTTGTCTGCATTTTCTCCCTATTTTTATTTCTTACTGGGAATCCAATTGCATGTATATTCAACCCTCTGTAACCTTTTCTAACTACTTCCTCAGGTATGACTCACCATGCAATAGTCAGCTCAGACATCACCTTTTGAAAATTGTTCCTCATGTTTGTATTTATATAAGCTCTTTTTACTGTTTTTCCTAAGGTGTTACCTTGTTTTAGTATTTACTGGTTATTAGCTCTAATCTAATATCAATTCCATGAGAACTAAAATCTTGTATATTTTGTTCTTTAGTGCATCCTGAGGGACTAAGAAAGTAACAGACACCTAAATGCACTCAATAAATGTACCTTAGGTTAGGTTAAAAAAATACATAATTATTGTTAGAAGTTAAACTAACTTTAGATCAAATAAACCATGAAGTACAGTATACTTCAAGAGACCATCTCAAATTCCAGCTCTGCCATCTAATAATTTGTACTATTAACAAATCACTTATTGTTTGAGCTTCAGTTTCTTCATATGGAAATTAGGATTAATAATAACTATAGCATACATTACAGTAGGTATTACAATAACTAATACTCCTACATTATTTAATATAATTTCTGCCCTATCAGTAAGAATTTATTCAATTTTGGCCAACACTAGAATAACATATGAGCATGCACAGTGACCAATTGTCATTTAATAAATTTGGAGATGTGATGAAAGTTTACTTTTCTAATCTCAGAATGGTAAGTTATTTTTTTGAAATAATTATTTTTAATAAATGCATTCAATTCTTATATTTATTTCAGATGCTATAATAAAGAGCCAGGGCTATTTTTAAGTTTACCCTCAGCAGCTTCATGGGCATTTACTTCCACCAGCGTATGACTCTGTGATGGGCAGCTCAATGACATGTTCCATGTTTTCATTTACTTCTATGTCACAAGCATTCATTCTATGCAGGCTTTGCTTCGATTGTGTTTCAAGAGTTATTTTGGAGGTAAAAATAATAGTATTCAAAACTTTGAAACTATGTTTTAACCCAAAAGACATGTCAACGTTATTCATCTTTGTAGAGTGTAAGTTCTGTAGAGCAAGATCCAAGCTCTTATTAAAATTATGCCGCCTTTGGTGTTTTCTTGTCTGTCTTGCAAAGAATAGAAAGTATAGCACAATGCAAATGTGAAAAAAGTCTGTAATTATTACTATGCAAGTTATTAACAATGTCAGACTAGCAGCCATAAAATTATGCCACAGGAAAAAATGTTGGTGATGGGATTTATCAGTTCAGAAAGCATGTAAATCTCATTTGTTTTAATAATGTATATTAACACAAACATGGAAGTATTTTATGGTGACAATCAATTAATTTCTTTTTGGTCAAGCTAGTGTGTATTTCTCTTTAAATTTACAAAGAACAGCAATCAGAATAGCTAAAATGAATTATAACAGTTCATATTATTTACTATCCATTTAAAAATGGGAACCATCTTAATCAATGAGTCCGTTCCATGCAACTCTAGTCTTACTGAGAAATTCAATTTATAACAATTTGTATAACCTCATGATGTTCATTAAGCATACTGAGTGCAATGCAAACACTTATTGGAATATATGTGGCCCTGTACACTTATGTATGTTCCCCCTAATAACTATTATTTGAATCTGAGAGAGAACCGTGTTTTGATTAAATTGTTCCTGGGCTACCGGTAATCAATGGGTCATAAGGGTCTATCAGTGGAAAATGTTCTCAGTTTGGAACATACAGTTCAGAATCAGTTTAAACTACGACAGAAATTAGTAAATTAAAAGTATTTGTCATCAATGATTATAGGGATATAGGTTTCAGTGAACTGAATCTCTCAGGCACATATTCAATAAAAGATAAAATTAAAGCATTATTTATGTAATGACACCCTTATTTATTGACTGAAAACTCCAATCTGACACAAGTTGTGACAAAATTTCACACTTATATGATTTCTATTGCCTGGAGCATATGTCTGCACTTACCCAACCTGATTTTAGATTGCGTAACAATGAATAGTGTTTTCTCTTTCCTTTTGTTACCCTAATGTAGCTCCTTGCCTTGAAAAGATATTTTCTAAAGCCCTTTGGTTCAAATTATTGTCTTAATAGATCAATTCATATTGTCCGTGCTTATTTCCCTTAAATCACCAATTAAAAACCTTATAATATCACCAATTACAAATCTTATCTATTTTTATCATTCCATGGCCTCCATGACTGATTTGTAAATAGTAATCTCCTGCTTCTACTTTGAATTAATGGAAACGGTAGCCCCTAAAAGGAGAAATGTAAAAAGTCAACGAGCAGACCACAAGAACAGTACACACACTTCCCATCTGCTGTGTTTTCAAACCCTTTGAGTCCTTGAACCTTCAGGGTCAGGGCATGAAGGCGTCCACAGTGTCTTCCGCATTCTTCCTCTCCCTAGTGCCCCGAATCTGAAAGACAAAACTGAGAACCAGTAAAAGCTTTTATTCCATGTAAACTTCCTCCAGGCACGTCTCTGCCACTTTAGCTCTTATAGATACAGTCTTTTCTCAGGGGAATTTCTCATGCAGCCTTGTCTCATTTTTCTTTTTTTTCCATAAGATTTTCTCTTCCATAAAGCACGTTCACCTCTGTTCAGGTCTCAGCTTTCTCAAGTATCTCAGGTTTTTTTGATATTGCCTTTTGCCAGCCTCAGGTTCACGGCTCTGTTTGGGGCACACTTTCAGATTTCACAGTGAATGAAGCTGAAAGGTGAGAAGGTTTCTTCTCCAAACACACAAAACTAATGATATCTAAAAGTCACTAAGCATTCTGAGTGTGACTCCTGTATGGCAGAATGCAAGGGCTGGAAGGCACTAACTAGCAGGTGAGAGCCAATTGTCACAGCTAAAGTATTTCATCATCACCAAGCCCTTATTAGATGAAATGGTAGAGGGACTTAAGTACAAAAAGAAGAAAATCAAAACTAAAACAGTAAAATTAAACAAACTCACAACTGTCATCAACTGAATCTAATAAATAAACAAAACAAACTATGCAAACAACTAGAACAGGGATAGAATCACAGAAATGGAGATCACATGGAGGGTTATCAAGAGGGAGGGGAAAGGCGAAGAACACGGGAGGGGGAGTTTTAGGGATTAAGAAGCATAATTGGTAAGCACAAAATCAACAAGGGGATGTTAAGAAAAGTATAGGAAAGAAGAAGCCAAAGAACTTATGTATCCGACCCATGGACATGAACTAAGGGGTGGTGATTTTTACAAAAGGCAAGTCCTCACGTTAATATTCATTCATGTGTATTTAAACTGAATATATGTTTAATATTAACTTATATGTAAATATATATGGCAACTTTTCACATTAATGACCAAAATTTCTAGATTAACTTACTGTCTATTTACAGTAGAAATCCCAAAAGTATGTCTGTTATGAAATTAAAATTTATATCTATTAAATCTTTGAATCTGTCTCATTTTAAAGCTTAAATAATGTGTTATCACATTATTACCTAAATCAGGTGTTGGCAAGCTTTTTGTAAAAAGGGCCAGAGAGTAAATATTTTAAGGTTTGAGGACAATGTGGCCTCCTTTGCATGTTTTCTTTTTGTTTTGTTCTGTTTTGTATTTTATAACAATTTGCTAATGTCAGAACCATTCCGAGCTCTCAGGCCATAAAAAGTCAGACCACAAAATTAATTTGCCTTGCAGTTTATAGTTGTCAACACAAGAAAAATACCAGCACCCTCATTTTTGTGTCTAGTTACCTCAATTCAAGCAGCAAAGGAAGATCAATAGTCCCCTTACATTAGAAATCGATAGTTTATATTTTATAAAAGAATACATAGGTATATCATCATTGTTTTACTTAAGCTGAGGATGGGTGCTTTTCTTGAAATGCTTATTTTACAGAAAAAGTCTATTAAGGAATTATTCACTTAAACTGAATCTAAAAAGTGACAAGACAGTTTCTTTTGAGAGTGAATTACTTAGGTCTGGGTCTCCTCTTACTACCGTCCAGACTCTTACCCCTGACATGGCACATATTTGGGGTAGTTACTAGTCCTAGGTAAGCCTTTGAATTTGCAGTCCTTGGAATAAATGGACAATCATTTCTTGACTAAACTAACTTACTACTTTTCTATTTTCTCTGGGTGCAAACACACATCTAAGTTGTTTTTTCCCCTGACTTCCTCCATGCCAGGCTGTCCTAAGTTTCTTGTCTATACTCTCTGTTTTTGTCACACTGGAATTTTTTTTTAGTTTTTCTAATGTCCTTCATATTTTCTAACACCTAAACTACATTTCTTTTGTCTGTGAGCAGTATTCTGTTCCATTTCTCTTAGTTAAATTCTACTCTCCATATATCTGTACAACACCTATAACCTTAGAAAAAGTTCTCTGGTAACCCAGAGACTGTAAATAATAGTGATTTTTAATGATTAATAGCAATAGTTAATATTTATATCACCTAACTAAGGACCAGACAGTGTTCTCAGCACTATTTTGTATGAACTCATTTATCTTAGCAAAATCCCTATGCAGTTGACACTATTATTATCCTCATTTTTCCTAAACTGAGCCTAAAATGTTTAATAAATATATAAAGTTACTTTCTTAATTTCATAGCTGGTGATTCAAAGTTTGAGCCTGAGGGCTGGTTTGGGGCCCATGAACTCTCTGCACTGGTTCATCATCATCGTCTTAGTAGCAGCAGCAGCAGTGCGCTTTTTAAAAAGCTAAATGATAGCAATAACTAAAATAACTAGCATATTAAGAAATCACAATATTACGAGCTCAGTGCTAAATATATTCTACTTATATTTTTAATTCATGTTTACAAGAACACGCCAGAAACTGTGTTATAGTAAAAGGGAAAATAATGATTCTTTGGTGTCTTAGTAATTCCCATTATTTTTCCCAAGGACTTCAAATTTAAATGGTTATAAGAAAACAAACAACTTGATCTTTTCTTCTTTATTAAATACACTGATGTTCCCTTTCAGGTCACATAGCCACTAAGACTAATGTCTCTTGTTAGCTTTTACTCCCACCAATGATTCCTTCACACTAACCTAGAAAAACTTCAACTTCAGAATATTTTCTTTACTTTCTTACATTTTTCCAAGCAAATATTATCTGCTGAAGAAAAGCCCATTTTAGATCTAATAGTTCCACCATAAATTTGTAATCATAAGATTCAACTCAATATCTGATACTCTTATACTATGTTATATGTGAAATTGTATATCATTTGAAAATTGTTTTTTAGAATTCATGGAAAACTCTAGAATTGTGCGTTAACCATGAACCACATGCATCTATTTAACTTTATATTAGTTAAAACTAAATAATTTAACGGCCATTTTCTTTATTGCATTTTCCATATTCGAAATGTATAATTGCCTCATGTAGTGAGTGGCTATCCTACGAAAAAGTGAAGATTAGAGAACATTTCTATCACCGCAGAACTGGATAGTTTTACTGGATAGCACTGCTCTAGGATAAACACTGTATGATAATTGAAGAAATGATAGTTAAGAGCCAATAAAAGATAATTAAAAAAAAAAAACACTTAGACATTCTCAATTAAACTAAGAAATGCCAAGGAAATTTAGAGAATAAAATTAGCATCAGTTGGTTATATATAGAAATGAAATAAAAGAGGAATTTGAATGAATTTCTATAACCTAATTTAGGTGTGTGTTAGATCAATAATTTTATAACTTAATTTGACTGTTGTTTGTATTCATAATAATCACCAAAAATCAATGTTGACTTAAATTCGGTGCATTTCATTGTACTTTATAATAACAGAAATGTTTTAAAAAATAGAAGTGTTTTCATCATTCTATCCAGTTATTCCCCCATTTTTGGTGGTCCCTTTTTGTCAAACTCCAAAAACAATCATCTAAAAAGTACCATATTCACCACCTGTCATAATGGGAAAAATACAATGAGCTGTCAAAATGGCCAATAACCTCATATTATTTAGTCTGCATCTCGCTTGACCCTTCGTCAGTTATTGTTCACAGTTGACCTATTGGTCGTCATATCCCCCGACATACTTTCACTCTAGCTTGTCTGACACCACTCATTCTCCCACCTCCCCACCCTTACCCCACACACAACCCTCCAGCCCCCTTCCTTTTCTCTTTTTGTTTTTCCTCACATCTACCTATATTTTCCAAAATTTGTCCTTATTGTCAATACTGTGCTTCCTCTAATTTCTATATTCTATTTAGCTTATCTCTTCTATTTTATGACTTAAAATAATTTCTATAAACATGATTATTAACTTGCATTTCTAGTCTACATATTTAGAGTCACTGATCTTACTGATTATTTGGCATGTTTGGATGTCCGGCTGATATCTCAATATTTTAACATATACAGAAGGGAGGTGGGAGGGGATAGTAGAGGGAAAGGGGAAAGGGTTTTCAGGAACAACTATAAAGGACACATGGACAAAACCAAGGGGGGTGGGGTCAGGGGTGGGAAGTGGGGATGGCTGGGGTTGCAGGGAGCGGTGGAGAGGAATGCAGACAACTGTACTTGAACAACAATAAAAATGTTAAAAAATAAAATAAAATAAGAAATGATAAAAAATATTTTAACATGTGTAAAAATGAATACTTGAGTTTCCCCTGAATGGACCTTCTCCTAAACTACATTATTCCTCTAAACAAATCACATACACAGTTACTCAAGTGAGACAATCAGAAATCACCTTTGATTTCTCCATTCATTTCACTCATGTTCAATATATCCAATAATATTAGTCATAGATGCTAGATAGATAAATACTAGGATAGATAGATTGATAGATAGTTAATAGAAAGGAAAAGGAGACATGTATGTATATTTATATCTATAAAATAACATATATTATAGCTTATGCCAGGTATTATTTATAGATGGTAAAGATATATTCTAGTGAAACATAAAAATATCATTTTAATAACATTACATATTTACTTAAAGGTTATTAAATGTGATATGTTTTGAATATTGATGAAATTATAAGATGCCATCAAGCACTAACCATATAATCAACAAGGCCAAAACATAGTGTCACAAATTATATTTTGATAAAAATAAAAATAATAAGGCATGCTTTTGATGTGGTTACATAAATATGCAGATACTTCTGTACCTTCATATTCTCAGCACAGAAATATCTGTATAGACTCATCTATTCCGGATTAATGGAGTGATCAGCTTCTGTTATCTTAACAAATGCAATATGCCAAGCCATCTAGCATACTTGTAGCCCTTGATAACTATAAGCCATTTCAAATGAAAGTAAAACTTTAAAATATTGTAGTGATGTGTGCAGCTAGATTATTTCTGCTCAGTAATGCAGAAAATAATGTCTATCACCAGCATAAATTATTGACTAACACCTGAAGTACATTTATTCATGCTCTAATTTATTAGTACAGTTCACATTTTATGCCATGGTTAAATAGCATTAAGAAAATTACTAGGCTCCAGAACATAAAAATAGATTTAATTTATACCTGTATTGCATGCCCTATATGTTTGCTTTTGTTTAGTATACTTGAAAACATAGTGCTATGCAATTTTCTGTAGCAAAATTTTTTTGGATTTAAATTACATGGGGAAAAATTAAGTTTTCTGAAATTTAATTAAAAGTTTATAAAAAGGAGAAACCAAGACCTGTTCTGTTTGATATTTTGGTGTCATTTGTCGTAAAAAAGTTACTGTTTCTCACATGAATAGTCAGAAAAATATTAATTAAGTCAAAATGTGTTGAAATTGCAAAACAATTATATATAAAATAAAGCCAGACTATGCAGTTAAGAAAACTAAGAACTCTTTTATACTTGTGAGACATAATTTTTCAGGAAAAATATTATCAATTTCTAGTTTCATTTTTCAACTGCACTATCATTCATTCATGGAAATATTTAACATTTAATTACTCATACTAATACTTTCATACTCATACTTTTAAGTTTTCATGAAATAAACACTTTATAATAGTCACTTTATTTTAATATTTCTTTTGGGAATTGTGATATTACCTTCAAGTATTTCTCCTTTTTTTCTATCATAGAATCACTTATAAGGGATAAGAGCACACAAACTAATTGCTTTGTGGACACAAAACACTAGGGTGTCGATCTGGCAAACAGCTATAAAAAATACATTCAATTAAAACCATTTTTAGTTATTGAAAAATATTAATTAGAAACTTACTCAGGGAAATTAAATTAACTTGAACAAAGTTTATGTTTTCTTGATTTTAATCATGTATATTTTACAATAAATTTTATAAATTTATAAGTTGGAAACATTAACTTCAAACCTAATATTTTTATTTGGAAAACATAAAGAAGAAAACATTACTCCTAACACTGTTATATACATATAATCAATTTGGTCACCCTCTTACACAATCTCTATCCTGAACTTTTTAGAATAAGATAAAAAAAAATGATCATGATTCCTGATACCCTCTGGAGAAACAGAGGTGATTTATAAGATCAATAAGTTCTGGAAATCAAATGTACAAGATGATTAATAATACTCTATTTTACACTTGAAAGTGACTAATAGAGTAAATCTTAAATATTCTCAGCACAAAAAGAAATGACAATTGTGTGACATGATGTAGGTACTAGCTAACACTATGGTGGCAATCATTTTGCAATATAAAACTGTATCAATTGAAGCCTTTGAACACCTTAAACTAACACAATGTTGTATGTCAATTATACATCAATAAAACAGAAAAATCAATTATGAAGCAAAAATGAATGAATGAATGATGCATTTCAAAATCTCTCTGTGGTTATCAGGTTTCTTCTCATTCTGGTCTCATACCAGCATCCCATTTTCAATGATGGAAGATAAATGGCTACAGGCCATTCAATAAATGCATAGGGCAAATGAAGTAGAGATGTATTTTGTGAGTACTTCAAAGTCACAAAACTGCTGAATGGCAGACATTTTTAAAAATAAAAGCATGACTGACTTAAACCTTTTGCATTATGGTATATTGTCACCATATTTCACTGAAATTCATTTTAATACATTTTATCTAATAATCCTACCTAAAACTAATTTATTAAAATCAAAACAGGAGGGGTTTTACTAATAGTTTTTAGACTTAAAATGGGATAGAAGAGAGTCAATAAAAAAGGCTTATGAATTTTTAAGTTTTTTATTTGTACTAATTATGGAAGATCAAATAGATAATCTATTGTCTTTATATTTTACTGCTATGATATTGTCATGAAAACAGCATCTTCTGACCTTTATTTTTTACTGCTTTGAAAACTCCACTTTTTAAAGTTGCTAAATATTCCATTGGATTACTTATAAAGAATTCTGAGAACAAGTTTTTCTGTTTGTGGAACTTACTTATGAAGATGCTGTGAGAAGCACTGCAGATTAGCCTATTTGAAAGCCCTAGTAAAGCTCAGCCAACGTATGTCCAAGTACAAACTGATTATGTTAACACATGAGAGGGTGCTTAGAATAAAGAGCATCATTCTGTAGCTGGATGGATCAGAAACCTGAGTGAAGACATGGAGGAAACTCAGAACTGCGGGAAGCAACTCAAAGTGCAAACTTTGAGTTTGGTCTTCTATTAGCACCCATTCTTAATTGGTCTGTTCACCCAGCCTGACTGATCTGGGAGGACCTGGGGTGGAATGGATTCAGGTGCCAAGTGTCAATATGGAGCCTTGATCAGTCTCTACAGGGAAAACATATTTCTGAATCCTAGTGAAGCACAATTGACACCCTAGAAAAGAAGCTGCAGTGTGACTCCACCACCCATGGGGGAGTCTCATCCTTACTAACGCAAAACACACCACGACCAGAGTGTATATTGTACAACCTATGTGTGAATCGACTGCCACAATCTGGATGTTTAAAGGATGTCTTGGAGAGACTCCTTGCCTTTTGGAATGAAAGAATTGCTCCTGAAGTATTAGTGGCAAAACCAGTTTGATATCTACTCATGAAAATAAATTTAATCAGGCAGACATAATATTCTTGAAGTCAATGACAGAGAAAAGAGACTGTGCTTTCGAATTTAATAAATGAAACTCTTTCTTATGTGATTTTCTTTATGAGTATTGCACAGAAGTTGAAACCCAGCTAGGGCAATCTGTGTATTTGCACACACTGAAATGCACCTGTGAAAGATGATTCCGATTCCTCTGAAGACCAGACAGAGTTACAGCTGCCGTGTCACTTTTGCATCTGCTGCCCTGGAATTCCATGGCTGTGAGAGCAGCAGGTTTGGTTATTATCATGCAGATGTTAATTCCAGAAAAAAGTAATACTTAAAATATGTATTATATCATATGCAAAGTTATAATTTTATCAATTATACCAAATATATATATAACTTTGAGTTTTTTTAACATCCCTGGCAGCAACAACCTGAGAGACAGAGCCTAACCAGCATTCCTAAATTTTCTATCGATGGCCCCAAAATGGACTATCTTCGGCCCCTCAGCCATTAGTTTTGAATCAGTCTCTAAGGTGCCTAGATGTTAATGGAAGAAGGTTTTGAATGGTGGTGAATGTTGATATTTTAATATCCTCCCCTCAAAAAATAAGTGGCAGAGTAAAACGGTGGCAGGGGCCTCTGAGTCTTCTGGTCTTCTGCACTCATCTACCCCACTGCTCCCGTTTTCCAGCAAGTGCCTCTGAGGATACATTTAAATTCTCCTCCAGGAGCAGGGAGAAGAGAATGCTAAGGATCGACAGAACAGCAACAAAATGTAATGTTTTCCAGAGGAAAAAACATTACAGTAAAAGGTGTCCTTATTTTAAGCCCTACTGCTTATTTTGAAGTCAGCGTGAGTCATTAAAGTATTTATAGTTGGGATATTTATTCAAAATGAAAATAAGAAATGTGGGAGAAAGAAATAAATAGATAAAAAGGATTTAAACAATACACTTGTAAGAGCCTCTTCTCTCTCATTTTGACAAAAATCACATTGAAATGTAACCACTCTTAAAACTGAAAATATGGTATTTTACTGTATTTCATTTGTGGGTTGATATCCAAAGCACATATATACTTATGTCATTTGCTACTTACACTGTGATCAGAAGAATGGCTGTATTGTATTTACCAGGGAGTTTGAAATGAAAAATGTTTGCCCCATATTCCATACTAAATCAGAATTTGCTTTCTAACAGGATTCCATGTGGTTCATATTCACATTAAAATTTGAGAAATACTTTCTGGAATATCTTCAGGGTTCTATAATTACATAAATATAAAGTTTAGCTCTAAAATAAACCATATGATTATTTACAGCATTGCTTTTATAACTTATATGGATTAAATTATACCTTGTACCTATAAAGACAAATAAAAATATAGCATTTCCATGTTATTAGGGAAATATAGCATTTCCACCAAAGTTATCAGGTGGTATATTTATCAATTATAAATACAATTAAAATCTAATGACTAAAACTTAACATAGTTTTTTGTAACCAATTATAATCTTGATATATGTGTCTAGCTTTAATTAATTTATATATCAATTCATATTATATAGCAAAATAATTTATATAATATAAAAAAGGTACTTGTGGCTAATATATAATTAAATAATTGATAATAGAAAAACTTAACACATTTATTCACACAAGAGGTGAGAAATACATGATTATTGCTTCAAAAGTTTTTGTTTGTTTGTTTGTTTTCACCAAGTTATTCTGACTCATATGTCCTTGGTGTCTTTACTTATGTTGACCGCAGGAATAAGTCCAACGTCACTCTGGCAGGGTGAATGATTTATAGTTTTTCTCCTAAAATTTAATACCTGAAAGTGATTGCATTGTCACAATAAACCATTCTCAACCCGTCCTTTCATCGAGTGCCGTATACCAATTGTTTATTTTATAACAAAAGCCATTTAAAGTTTTGACTCAACTAATAACAGTTCTCTGAAATAATGAATCTGTGAAGAACTATCTTCCATTTTTATAGTGGAAACTATTAGGATTGGATGGAAGGCTTTCATTTCAGAGCACTCTCTACTGTAGATACTATGTAGCTATTGTTATGTCAGTGACTACAATGCAAAATATTAGTTCCATTCTCACATCCTTTACTCTCAATAGAAAAGGGTACGTCCTCACAGATGACCTATTAGAGCAGATCAATGATCCCTTACCAGTCTTCCACAGAATACAATTCATCCAGGTATATTCTCTTTAACTGCACTTTCTTAGAATAATAGGGGTTGCTCTGACATTGTGGGAGGAAAAACAGAAAAAAGCAATGATGTCTAAACTTTCTTATTCTCCTTCTCTAATAATTTTCCAGCAAATGCACTTCAGAAAAGGTACAACTCTCTAGTATCTTTTAAGAAAGATCTTTTGTAAAAAAAATCTTTTTTCTTTTTATTATTAATTAAATTTATTGGGATGCCATTTGTTAATAAAATTATATAGGTTTCAGGTGTATTATTCTCTGATATATCATCTGCATATTATTTCACTGTGTGTCCCAAAGTCGAGGACAACAGTATGGTGGTCACCAGAGGGAAGAGGGATGGGGGAACTATCAAAGGGGATCAAATACATGATGATGAACGGTTTTCTTTAAAATGATAAAATGCTGCCATCCATTCATCAAAGCTGCTATCATTCTTTACTTTGATTCTTTATCAGTTTCAGCCATACTATTAGCAATAAACTTAAGCCACAGTTCATGAATTTAAATATTTGTAAGAAATCTCAAATTAGCTCCCAAAAACTCTTTAATTTCTTTTCAAATTAACAGGTTTTGAAAAGAAAACAAACAGTTATTACAAACACTTAAGCTTCATTAATTTGGCAAAAGCAAATAGACGCATGGAGAGAATTTGGAGTCAGGGTGTAAATATCTGGAAATTGAGCCCATCTCCATCCAGAGGCACTGAGAACAAGTTTGTCCCTTAAAGCAGCAACTCATTAATTGCAGTCTGCAGAACATGCCTAGGGAAAGAGTCCCCTTTTCCCCTTGTCACCGGATCTGCCTCTTTTTGTTACTGTGAATGACATATCCCTGTTATTATTTAAGTCCAAACTCTTCTCATGTGCCATGAACTCCATCCACTAGTTGCTTCTGAAAGACTGTATTTCATCTCCAGTTTCTCTCCTGACCTTTCAACATCATAAACATGTACCACATTCCTCCCAGCTACGGTCTCTATTTCTTTCAATCTTTCAAAGCAAAACTTCAGGAAAGGGTCTGTTATAAATGCCTATGGGTACCATATTTTATATCATCAAGCCAAAATAAATCAGCCTTTCTTGATTATCCCAATAAATTTCCTGGTCATTGTTACCAATGACTTTCACATTTCAATGGCCACTTCTCTGTGTTCTCTGTGACCTAGGAGTAGCATGGTATACTCTTCTTTTTTATTAATGTTCTTTTCCTAGGTAGAATAATATCTCAGTGGCTTATTTTTTTCTCCATATGACTAGCCACCTATTCTAAATTGTCTTTACTACCTTCTACTCCATTACAAAATCTTCTTTGTGGTACCTAAATGCTTAGTCCTCAGCCTTAATATTTTCTATATTTATTCCTATGTAATCATGTGTAGACATGATTTTGCATACAATCAGTATACTAATGTGTCCTAAATGCATAGCTCTGGTTCTCACTGAACATCAAATTTATATTCCTTTACTCAATATCTCAGCCATATTTCACATGGCTTCACATAAGCATGACACATTAAAATTATGACTACCAATAAACTTTTGAATCTTCCAAAATTATTTATTTCACAATTGGCACAGTTTTCCTCAGTTGTTAATCCTCAGAGATAGGAGTTAGCATATATTGTTCTTTCTTTCTTATTCCCTCCGTCTAATCCATGAGCAATACCTACACCTCTCTCTACCAAAATATATCTTAAAAACACTCACTTTTTCCTTCTCCCCTTACACTTGTTCTAAAAAAGTTATCATTGACAAATATCTAGGCTAAGTGGTAGCCTGCTAGCCATCCTTCTGACTTTCCCATAATTCACACAGAGGATAGAAGAACACTGGAACCATAAGATACTTTGTTTTGTTTTGTTTTCTTTTTAGCAAGTCAAAACTACCTGTTACAATGAATTCAAATTCACCAATAATAAAATACAAACTATTTTAGTCTATCAGGCCAATCATGGCATAGCTCAAGATTTAATCTCTGAAAATGTCTCTCTGATCTTCCTCTTCATAACACTAAGCCACTTAGCTACATTGCTTTAATTTCTCAATTCTACAGAATTTATTATCCCTTCAGGGCCTTCACCCTGCTTTCTGCACCCCAAAATTATCCTGTTTAAGTAGCTAGTTCCTTCTAACAGTTGTTTAAGAGTTCTATTTGACCTTCCCTGCCCATTCAGTGTAGGGTAGTGATCAGTTATCACTGCATCTATTATTTGATTCTAGACATCGTAGCGATTATAAAAACTGGTGCAATTGTAATTATGATAACTCAATTATCTAATGGGCACATTATCTCTGTTAATAGATAATAATATCCAAGAGTGATTTTTTGTTTATTTTGTACATGGTTATATTCCAAATACATTAAAAAGACCCAACACATACTTAGTGAACAATAGATATTAACAGAATAATTGAACAGGATATACTCAGTATGCAAGTCACATGTGCTATCATTCTCACCAGGTGCATATTGAGCCCACAGTTGAAGGATTTAAGTTTATCCAATGATAAGCAGCTATCTATCCAACTCAGAAGTAACCATAATCAGTTAAACTGCTAATCGCTATAAATGTTCTTAGCATCCATATTCCCATATTCAAATGATAATTAGAAGTTTTTTTTCCTGATACAATTACAGTTAAGTTTAAATGCTACTATCCTGATAATGAGGGATTCAATCTTAATCTGCCATATTTTGCATTCTTTTCCTAGAGATGTAGAGATGTAAAATAAAGAAATAGCTAGAAAATTTGAGAGTTGTCTGGTACTTTACAATGATCAATTTTGCTTCTACTTCATTGCAGTTTTTGGACAAATATTGAGCATAGAAAGTTTTGGTAAGTAGAGAGGCAGTCTATTACAGGAGTCTTCTCAAAAAGTTTTAGGTTCAAGAACAAAACTAAAATGGTGGAAAACTTTGCCAATTTGGGGAATTTTCAATTTTCAATTATGTAACACAAAAAACCATTAGTAAGTCCCAAATTGGTGTTCTAGCACCCAGACACCTAAGTGGAGTCTTTTTCTTTTTTTGGTAACAGAGAAGGAAAGAATAAACATCTCATTATTTCAAATTCTTACAGCAGAAAGAAACAAGTACTGAAATCTATTTGAATTAACCTGTTCAAATTATGTATTTTAAATGTCTGGAATCAGCATCCAATCCAACTTGGGTTAAAAAGCATATGTTTTTAGTTTTGTCCATTCATAATAATCTTCTCACTTTGTATTCCTCATCATCAAAATACTCATTACCAAAATACTCATTCCTCATTACCACAAAATGCTGTGGTATTTTGATCTGTGTGCTTACCAGTTTTATTTTTATAATTAATGCTTTAGTGACTCATGCTCTAGTGGGGAAAACTGTGATCTTGAGCTTTGTCTCCAAGCACTCATTTACTGTGCGTAAACATAGATTGTCAAACAGCCAGGCTGTATTGAGGCTGCTCTCCCATCTTTCAAAGGGGTCAGTGATGTGTGAAAAGCAGTTAATCAGTAAATACATCAATAATACCAAGTTACCAATCTTTGCATAAGAAAAGAAAAAAAGGTTGATTCTCTTGAAGCACCTGAATCAGACATCAGGAAAAGTGTGCGAGAGTGCAGATTCGTGTGCGCCTAGAACCATGACTGGCACACAGCAGACACGTAGATAGCATTTGTTCAGCCGATGAGCGTGTGTCAGCAAATTAATAAATGGATATGAACTCTCTTCTCCAGCAAGTATAGATATGTGTACAATAGGAAAAATGAGCATAAAATAAAGTACCAATAAATAGCATAAGCTCATTTTAGGGGTGTGTGAACAAAAAAGCATGCACACTTTGCCTTATTGCCAAGTGGGGTGGAGATGCCCTCACTGTTCTTCTCCTCCGTGAGGCTGTCCTATTTAGCCAGCATCATCTGCTGTGTATTTGTCTTGTTTTCACTTGCTTTCATCTACTGCAATTTTAATTTTCCAGTTTTATTTTTCATTTTATAATTTATCTTAGAGGATTACTGATAAATTTATAAATTAATGATCTTTCATGCAAAAGGTCTAAAGTCTCAGAAAAATAAGTTTAAGTATTTTAAATACCCTTAAAATTGGACCTACAATACAATAAGCTCCCTAAATGATTGCTATCTCTTACAGAGTTTTAATATTTACACTATTCTAGTGATTTTGTGGACTTATGTAACTGTATTATTTTAAGAATACCTAAATAAAATTTCTCATCTTTCAGGATTAAATTTCAATGGCTTTTCCTTAGAAATTATATGAAGTATCAATGGTTTTATTAATCACTTGTAGGGAACATTAACGTAATCAATTAAATTAAATAGTTATGTTAAAAATATGAAGCTTTTAGAGAAAGTAAAATAAATACTGTAGTTTAAACTATGTGCAAAGCTAAAGCTAATGTAGACTTTTTATTATTTTTTAGTAATTTCCTCTCCATCTATTCAAGGAGACATGCATTATTTGTTATCTTAATGGCATCTTTGGAACACTGGGAATCACTATCTATCCTTATTAAATCCATTTTCACTTAGTGTTTTATCTAACTCTTAGAGAATTGATGGCTGTGATTAACAACTTAATAACAGCATTCTGTGGATATATTAGATATAGTAAAGAGAGGTCAAGACTCTTTAGTAAGCAATAGAAACAAAGAGAAAAACCATCAAAATTCAAGATGAAGTAAGACTGAGGAAACAAGATTTCCTTTATTAAATGCTAAAAGGACAGAGATGAATTACTGAAAACATAAGCTCATGTTTTATACATAAACTATTGATTCATATAATTTATTCTTAATAATATAGTTAAATCGCATACTCATAAATAAATTTCAGAACATTTTTGGATTTACAACATGATAGCAAAAGTAGTATGGGCGTTCCTCCATATCCACAGCCCAATTCCCCTATTACTACCTTACATTAGTATGTTTGTCAAAATTAACAAAGTGGTATCAATACGTTATTTTAATTAAGGACTATATTTCATTTAGATTTCCTTATTTTTCCTTAATATCCTTTATTCTCATTCCAGAACGCTGTTCAGTATACCACAATGCATTCAGTTGTGAGCAGGTTTCCTCGGACTTCCCGTGGCTGTGGCACTTTCTCAGACACTAATTTTTGTTTTTTGACAGTTTTGAGGAGTACTGCTGAAGTATTTTGCAGAATGCCTCTCATTTGGGATTTTTCTAACTGCAGTAATGACTTTGGGGGGAAGGAAAAGCATAGAGATAAAGCGTAATTCTTGTCACAGCATACTGAGTACATATTGTAAACCCAACTTTCATTTTGAAGTTGACTTTGATCACCTGGCTTGAGGTGGTATTTGCCAGGTTTCTCTGTGGTTAAGTTACTCAATCCTCTTTCCATAAAGGACTTTTTGTGTGAAGGTCACAATGGACAGCCCACCTGGATAAAGACAGAATATATGCCTTCAATATTCAGAATTTTCCTACACATAAGATTCATCTAATCCCTTTCATTTACTTATTTATTCCATGATTTATTTATATTAATATGGGCTCATGCTAAATTATTTTAAATCCCCAATCTGATAATTTCAACATCCTTTTCATGTGCGGTTTTGATGCTTGCTCTGTCTCATTTTTTTTTATTGATAGCTGGACATGAAGTATTAGGTTAAAGTGAGGCAGGATGGTAAAAAGTAAGGAACATTTTTTGGCAAGTGGAATAGGGAAACTGAGACAGGTAGTTGAACAAACTGGCCAAGCAATTTACAGTCTGATACAAAAGGTCACCTCTCTGGAGATGATGTCTAGATGTGTTTGTTTTAGTCCATGCCCAGAGAAGCAGCAAAACCAGGTAAGCGAAGCCAGGACCAGCCACAATGAGTAACAACCCCAGCCCTGTCACTGACCAATCAGTAGAGACCAAGGCCCTGAAAGAGCACATGGGGGAAAGTGAAACATATTCTGCTGAAACCCTCCTCTGAAACCTTTCCTAAGATTCCCGCCTGCAAGAGAGAGATAAAACCTCAGGACAAAGGACCCTGCGTGCTCTTTCTCTCTCTCTGGGGAGCAGCCTGCACCATTTCCTTCCCTCTCTTCTTCCCCCTCAGGCACACATCTCCTAACTCTAAGGGTCCCCACCAGACTTGCAACCAGGGGAGAGATGGGCAATGGCGGCTTGTTCCAAGCTAATCCCGTGAATCTGTCCCCAAGCCTCCCTTTTCTCTGGCTTCCCAGTGAGCTAAGGCAGCACAGCCTGAGCTCTCCTGTTACTGTTTTGAGCTAAGCCTGTCCTTGTTTTACTGTCCTCAGCTTTGATAAACATCCCCTAAAAATCACCTGGACTTGTGTTGTGAAATCTCTCCTACATGAAATCAAGAACCCACACACTACTGCTGGCCCTAGGCGGACTTGCTGGGGGCCAGTTCCCCTGCCCAGTAACAACAGGAACTGCTGTTAGTTGATCTTGGTAATACAATGCTGAGGTGTGCAGGGAGGGGAAGCATCCTACAGTCCTATGACAGGTCTCAGTCTTAGTGAACCTGCCTCGCTGGGTTGTGAACTTCACGTGTTCCCTCCCCTGCCTTCCATAAGACAACAGAAGACAGAGGGTTAGAGTGGGCTGAAGGTGGCTGTTTCCCCTCCCGAGTCAGTTAGCTCTGATAATAATACCCCAGGAGGTTAGGTTCGGGTTAACTAGTTTTCACTGAGAGCAGGAATTTTAAGCACTGAGTACTCTGGACTATTTAAAAAATGGTTTCTTTTCTCCTCCTCTGCAGGAAAATAAGATGATTTTTTTTCTCTAACATTTATTATAATGGCCCCAGACAAAGGACCCTGGTTGAGATCCTGGAGGAAAACCTCACAATTCTATAGGGCAAGCTCCGTAACTAGGTTCCCTTGCAATTTTCAACTCTCAGGCTTGCCTACACCAAGCCTCCAGAGACTCATCAACTCCCCTTCTGTGTTTTCTCCTCCAGCACTGGTTTCTCAGGCACTTTTCATTGTGAGTCTCCTTTCGCATAGACCATGTTTCCCTGTGTTTGCCTGTTTGTCTCTCCAATCTTGGGAGCAGAAGTTTGCCCTGTCTCTTACTGATCCAAGAAAAGTTTTGGTTTTTAAGTCTGTTTGGTATTTTTTTCTTGTTGTTAGGATGGCATGGTGACTGCCAAGCTCCCTACATGCAGAGCTGAAAATGAAAGTCCCCTAAATTATACATAAAAGACTGAAGTAAGAGGTCACAGCATTTATTTGACATCAAAAAGAATTGTAGTCCTAGGAAGCACTGATATAGGCAAAAACCCAAATAGTGTTCCATTTAGGTGGTGAAGGCAAGGAGCATTTATGAGCAAGGGAAGTTAAATAATTACATGAATAAAAGGGACAGATTTTTATTGGTGATAATAAGCCAAGGAAGGCATTTCCATAGGTGCAAATAAGCTAATTTATACTTTATCTACTTATGTCAGCAGTTAATTCTGAAGAATGTTTTCAATACTCAGGATGTTTGCTTTGCTGTTAGCTTTGTAAACAATTGTTTAAAATAAAATGTTGCTTTGACCCAGTCCAAAGTTTATTTTTTTCCAGTTCAAACATTGCAATGTTTTGAAGACTAAGACCAAAGTAACTCCTCTGGGATGGTGGCTCCTACTCCACTTTGAAACAGCTCCATTTATGTTGTTTTTCACAGGTTATAACCCAACAAACTTCACTGGGAAGCCATCTGTAGAGACTTCTGTGGATCCATCTGTGTCTACATTAAGGCAACATTAGCTCGATATGAGTTGATGTCTCAAACTTTAATGCATTAAGATGTGGATTATTTTAGCCTCTTACTCCTGTTTTCTGTAGAGTCCTGCTCCAACCATGAGAATTCTGGCCCCCACTTTCCACAACAATTTACTCAATTGTTAAACTTCAGTGTATATATGTGAGATTGAGAATAATTACCCTATCATCAGAATAGTCACCTACAGGAGACAACTCTATTCAGGGCTTATGAGCAGTCCCACGGCTTTTAGTCTTACAGTCTCCATTCCTTTCAGAACTTGGTAGAATTATCACTTTATTGTCCTCCTGAAGTTATTTTATTCATTTGGGCTTTTTTAGATTATTTTGTCATACTCATTACTCTGTCTTGATATCCCTGTCTTCTAAATATTTTTTAAAAATTTAAATTCATGAAGGTTCCTCTTTGGACTGGAGTTTCTTTAGGTTTTCACAAGTGCTTACTGTGTTGAGTTCCTGATTATAATATGAAACTGAATAGTTCCTCTGCCTTAAACAAATATGCTATACTTCAATACTCATTTCACTTCCTCTGATTCCAAAGAAATCACTGATCTTGATAGTTTTTCTTTCTCCAGACATGCATATAATTGAAATCACACACTATGTTGCTTTCTCACACTGAGTTTTCACAACTTAGCAATATGCATTTAAGTCTCAGCCAGGTGTTTTTGATTATTTGATATCATATTTTTATCACTAAATAATATCTTACTTTATGAATGAGCTGCAATTTGTTATTTCTTAACATATTGAGGGAAATCTTGGTTGCTTCCAGTTTTAGTTATGAATAAGCTGCTATAAATATCTGTTTGCAGGTGTCTGTGGACTTAAGTATTCAACTCACTTGGGTAAATACCTCTGTGCCTGATTACTGGATTGTATAGTAAAACTATATTTAGTCTCGTAAGAAACGGCCTAAATGTGATCCAATGTATCTTTACCATTTTACATTCCCTGCAGTAATGAATGAGCATTTCTGTTACACTGTGTCATTTTCAGGATTATAGTCATTCTTTGGATATTAGTCATTTTTAATAGGTATGTAAAAGTATTTCATTGTTCTTTAAATTTTCGTATTTTCTAATAATAAATAACATGGATCATCCTTCATATTCACCTTTGTGATCAGTACATTTTCTTTGATGGTGTTGTTCAGACCTGTTACCATTTTTTAATGCTGAGTTTAACTATTATATTTTGAATATGGCATTTATGTTCAGATGCAATTGAAAATATTGCTTCTCAGCCTGTTAGTTCTCTATTTTCATCTTCTTAATAGTGTCTTTTGCTGAAACATTTTAACGTTTACTAAAGACGAACATCAGTTGTTTTTTTTTCTTTGATGAACCACATTGGTGTTGTATTTAAAAACTCATCACCAAACTAAAGGTCATATATATTGTCTGTTATGGTTACTGAAGAAGTTTCATAATTTTATACTTAGGCTTGAGCCATTTTGAGTTAATTTCTGTAAAACTTGTAAGGTCTGTATCTAAGTGCTTTTAAAAATTGTTTTTATATGGATGTCAAATTATTCCAGCACTTTTGATTTAGAAGGCTATTATTTCTCATTGACTCACCTTATACCTTTTAAAAACTAGTTGACTATTATGTGCAGGTCTATAATATAAAGAGATCAAAGCCTCTTTATAATATAACAAGGTTTTGACCTCTTTATATTATTCCATTGATCTATGTGTCTATTCTTTTTGCCAATACAATGCTGTACTGATTAGTGTAGCATTAAAATCTCAAGATTAAGTAACATGAGTACTCCAAATTTTTTGTTCTTTACTATAGTATTGAGTATGTTAGGTGTTTTTTTTTTTACATCTAAATTCAGAATCAGTTTGTCAATATCCATAAAATAGCTTACTGGGATCTTGATTGGGATTGCATTTAATCTATAGGTCAAACTGATACAAATGTGTGGACAACATTTTAAAAATGGCCAAAAGAGCTGAACAGATCTGAATTATGGAACAATAAATCAACAAAGCAAGGAACATGAGAATCAATTAATGTACAAAAGCTAATAGACTTCCTCTGTATTACAAATGAATTATTGAAATTTGAAGTTTCACCTAAAACAGTGATTTTTATGTCTTTCTTTTTTCCTATTAAATGACTTTTATTGTTTTATTGTTTTTCTATTACAGTTATCCTAATCATTTCCCCTTTGCCCTCCTCTGCCTACCCACCCCCACTCCCACAGTTAGTCCCCACACCACTGTCCATGTCCATGGGTCATTCCTACATGTTCTTTGTCTAGTCCCTTCCCCTTCTTTCTGTCATTTCCCCTTCCTCCCTCTCCTCTGATCACTTTCAGTCTGTTTCCATGCCTGTGCTTCTCTTTTGTTCATTGGTTTATTTTGTTCAGTAGGTTCCTCTTATAGTGAGATCATATGGTATTTGTCTTCTACTGACTGGTTTATTTTACACAGCGTAATATTATCCAGTTCCATCCTTGCTGTTGATTTTTGCTCCAAGTGTCTGAATACTTAGTTGTTGGTACACACAATTTTAGGATTGTTATAACCTCTTTATCATTGTATGTTGCCTTTATGTATCTCTATTATTTTTCCTTGTTTGGACATCTCGTTTGTTTGAGATTAATATAATTAACCCAGATTTCATTGGATCAGTGTTATCATGCTATATCTTTCTCCATCCTTTTATGTTAACCTGTCTGGATCTAAATGTAAAATAGATTTTTATAAACAATTTAGGCCCCCTTATTTTATACAGTTTGACAGTCTTAGCCATACCCTGGTATATTTAGAACATTCTTAGTTACATTGATTATTTATATATTTGAATTAATATTGACCAATTTGTAACTGTATTCTGTTTATTGCTAAAAACATTTTTCTGCCTTCTCAGGTTGTAATTTTGCTTTCAGGTTTCACTTTAGTTCTTCTGTAGTTCGGGAAATGTGTGAAAGATACTCCCAATTCCTCCTTCCCATTCCTTGTTATAGCACTAAAATGCATTGTACTCCTCCATACACTATCATCAACTAATGCATTGTTACGGTTATTTAAATAAAGTTCACGTTTAGATAAATTAAAAATAAAACAAATGAAGTTTACTTTCCTACTAGTTATTCTTTGCCAGCTCTCTTCCTTTATTTAGATACACATTTTTCACTGCTAGCTGTTCTTTCTGTCTAAAGAAAAGCATGGATATGCCTTACAGGTTAGGTTAACTGCTGGCAATTAATGCCATCCGTTTTTGTTTGAGAATGGTTTCATTTTCCCTTCACATTTGGGGGACAGTTTATCTGTATATAAAAATCTAGGTTAGTATATTTTTCTTTCAACAATAAAAAACACCAATTCTTTCTGCCCTTGCTTGTATGATTTAAATTCCATGGTAATTTTTAACCTTATTCATGTTTCTATATAGTTAATTGTGTCTGTTTACTTTTTATTATTCATTTATTTATTTTTGTTTTTTTTCAATGTTTTCTATTTGTTTTGATTTTATGCACTTTCAATATTATATGCTTAAATGTAAGGGGTTTATTTGTGGGGATATTAGTTATTTTATGTTTCTACATATTCAGCTTGGTGTTCCCTGAGTCTCCAGAGTGGCTTAGCATCTCTCATCATGTTTTGAAAGACCTTATCCACTGTTACTTTAAATATTATTTTCTGCCTCATTTCCTTTCTACTTCCTTTTCACCATCTGTGTGTGTTTTCCACCTTTTGAGTTATTCTTTCTTCAGAGATCTGTTCTCTTTCTTCTATTCAGTTTTTCTTTGCATTTCAGTTTAAGGAGTTTCTATTGTGCTATTTTCACGTTTACAAGTTTTGGGGTTTTTTATAGGCTGTGTCCAGTCTACTGATGAGCCCTTCCAAAGTATTCTTCATATCTTTTGATATCTATCATTTCTGCTTTATTCTTTCTTAGAATTTCCATCCCTTTATTTATATTACCCACCTGGTCTGTGCTAATTCTACCACTACCACCTGTTAACATTTTAATTATACTTATTTCACTTCCCCAGCTTGATAATTCAAGTATTTGTGATTTCTGAGGCTGGTTCTGTTGTTTGCTTGTCTCTTCAGACCATTTTTTCTTCCCTTTTAGTGTGCATTATGTATTTGTTGCTGCTGTTATTGAAAACCAGACCTGATTTATCCAGTATTAGAATGAAGGTAAACAGACCTCTGCCGTGTGGATGTATGTCAATCTAAGAGCTGTGCGTGTCTGTTATTTTCCCATGGCTTCAGACTCCACTGGTGTCCGTGCTTTTGTCTTTGCTCTTGAATCTTGATATGTGTTGATCACACATGAACCAAGTTACATGATTCCCTTGTTTTTATAGCTGAGTAACATTTCTTTGTCCCACAGAATGATTATTTATTCATGAGTTAGATTTAGTATTAATTATATTTTTTGTTGATTATAAAATAGTTAATATAAATATTCACATGTAGTTTATTTTGTGGAAACAGGATTTCTTCCTTTAGAGAAATTCTAGAGGAAGAAAAAGATGAGCCATATTATAAGTGTATATTTAATTTTAAGGAACTGTTGTACTCTTTTGGCAAATGATTTTACCATTTTGTATTTCTACTGACAGGTTAGAAAATTTTTAGTTCATCTACCTATTTTAGCCATTCTATTAAATATAGGAAGGTACTTTAATTTGATTTTCTTTGTATTTTTAATGAATAATCATGATAAACTTAGTTTTGTGTGTATATTTTCTAATCATATATTTTTGGAAAGTGCATTTTCAAATATTTTCTCATTATTTTATTTGTTTTGATCATTACTTATATGTACTTATGTGCTTTTTCAGATATGTATTTTCCAATATTCTTCTAATTGACTCCTTTTTATTTTTAACAATATTATTCAAAAATATTTTTTATGAATTTTGTGAAGTGCAACTTATTGAATTTTCTTTTACAATTTATGGATTTTGTGTCTTTTTAAAGACATCTTCCAGATGTTTTCTTGTTTTAGGTATTGCATTTAGATATGTGACTCATTTTGATTTTTGTTGTATTCAATGTGAGTCATGGATTGAGATTCTTTTTGTTTCTGTTATGAATACAAAGTTATTTCAGAACTATTTTTGAAAAAAACTTAAAAATTCAATTGCTATGCTCTTTGTTGAAGAAGAATTGTATATTTATGATAGGTTTATTTCTAAGCACTATTTCATTTCTTGAACCCACATGTTTATGTTTTTGCCTTATGACACAGTCTTGAATACTTATACAGTATAAGCTCTAAAACATTTTAAAATCAAAATTGCTATAGTTATTCTCGTTCCTCTGTTATTTTTTATATTTTTAAAAAGGTCCTTTATTTAAAAAAATTTAGGACTTCTGAGATATGTCCTCTAGGGCTTGTTTTTAACCTTTATTTTTATACTAATATGCATATAATTTAAAAATACAGTTTGATTAATTTAAGCATGTGTAGATAGTGAATTTATAGACATCACTAGAAGAAGTTTTCTTGTGACTCATAACCCTTCACGATCCATCTGTCCCCACCTTCTGACTCCAGGAAACCATTGATCTGCTTTTTGTCACTATAGAGTTGATTGCATTTTAAAGAATTTTATGTATATTTAATTGTTCGGTACATGTCTTTTTTAGCTTTTTAAATACACAAAATAACAATTTTCAGATTATTATTTTGTTGCTGAGAATTATTCTATTGTATGGGAAAACCATAATTTGTTTGGTTGTTTCCAGGTTTTTGCTTTTACAAAGGGAACTGTAATGAACCAAGCCTTGGAATGGGAATATATATTCATTTCTCTTCATTAAATATGTAGAGTATAATAATTAAGCAGTCTGATAGATAAATATTTAAATTTCCAAGTAACTGTAAAATTGTCTTCCAAAGTGTGTATGCACCCACCCCCACAATATATGTGCATTATAATTGATCCATGTCTTTGCTATTAGTTGGTACAGATAATTATTTTACAGGATTTAGTGGCATGTTATAATGACTTTATTTTGTACTATCTTAAAGACATATTTTGTTGAACAGTTTTTATTTGATTATTGGTCATTCATATATTTTTTTATAAAGTATTTATGCAAAAATTGTCCCACTTTTAAGTGTGGATTTATATCTTCTTACTGAGTTGTAATTTGTTGAGTATATATAATTAGATACGAGACATATTACATATATATTTTGCAAATAGTTTTTTCTATTCTGTGAGAATTCTATGTTCAATGAAAATATTTTTCTCTTTAACTGAAGGCAATATATAACTTTATTTTATATAAATAAAACCCAAAATGATTTATTACTAGCAGGTATGAAATATTAAGGAAAATTCTTCTGGCTGAAGAAGTATGATACTGATAGAAATTTGGATCTACTTAAAAAAATTAAAATGTTAGGAAAAATGAAATGAATTGAAATATGAATGGATATTATTATTGTTACTAATAGCTCAGAGGAAAATAGTTATATATAGATCAAATATTGATGCATTATGGTATCACATAATATGTAAATATAAAATGCCCAAACAGGTGAAAGAGAGGAGTTAAGAGCATATTATTTGTAGTTCTTGCATTATAATTGAAATTTTATCTAAGATTATTTAAGGATAAGCTGTGATTAATAATAAATGTATCTCAAATATCTTTACAATGTAATTTATTAAAATGCATTTTTTTCTGAATCTTTCAGTGGAAGTATTAACCTGTTATGGCATCTACATTCTCCCTTGAAGTGGATATTTTCACATTTAATTTTGATCTTGTAACACAAAAATGATACTGAAATCATACTTACACATAACAAAAATAATTCAACATATGTGCCATACAAATAATGTTTACCAAACTAATGTGGTTTTATACAGTAACAAAATTCTCATTTTGAAAGAGCTAGTTCAACAATATTATTTTTAAGTATATTTTATTGATTATGGTATTAGAGTTGCCCCAATATTTTTCTTCCCTTTATCCCCCTCTGCCTTGCACCCCTACCCTCCAGCATCCAACAATATTCTTTATAGAATAACAATAATTAAAATAAGGCAATCAATCAAAAACAGGTCACATACAAATAAAATGATATTGCTAAAACTATAAGTAGATTTTAAGTTTTTTCTGAAATAAAATGTGTAAATATGTATCAATATTTTACCTAAATGACAAAAAATCCTGCATATGGAAAATTATACCAAAACAAAATATATAAATGAAAAAACAAAATTACATAAAATGATCTTTCATTTTTTAGTTTATTTGCTAATCTTTTTGAAACTACAGAACCTCTGATCAATACTCATGATATGTTAGGAGATTAGAATGTTAAGTAGACAAAATATTATTTTCATACAATTTCAGAAACAACTGTTTCATCACTTTCATATGGGGATAGTTTGAAAAAATCACTTTTAAATTAAAATAGTATAACTTCATATATGTGACTCAGTTGATAGTAAGAAATTCACTTTGAAAAGAATTAAAAAGTGTGGAAAAGAAATTCATATTAGCTGCAGTGTTAACAAAAACACATGCTATTATTGAGTTTGTTAGGAAAACATCCCCAAAATCCTATGAAGTAATTAATGCCTTTTCTTACTAGACTTTAAGTTTATGGTCAAGTTACTCTATTACATGGGTTTTAAAATAACCTAAATTATTTCAGATTCCTCTTCATGGTGATTTTCTTTACAGTAGTAATTCATATATGGATTCCCAATTAGGAACCAAATAGCATAGACCTTTTTTTTAATTCCTAATTCTCTTGAGAACAATACAAAAATTACCGTTGAACTTGTTTTCAAGTATAATTTAAAAGATATCAGTCTTATTAAGCACTGTCACCTTATTGAATTTAATTGAAATTTTTTTAAAAAGGGAAAAAAGACATTGCTCATATTTCAAAGTTAAAAACTCTGAATTGAGAAATTATAAAATGATAAAATATCAAAGACCCTTCCTAAACAATTGTTAGGTAATTCTGAATGTATCAATATATGGAAAGAGAAGCAAATATACCCAAACCTAGACCCCCACTTCTGCATTTGCAGGATAATCACAGTGAACAATTATGGGACTGAGACTTGTAAAAGGAACTGATATAACAGGGTTAGATAATACAATGACATTGGATAAGATTGATATAACTGTGTTAACATACAAATGAAATTTCTGGTATTTGTTCTAATAGATAATATTTCACAGAATTTACTGTTATGAATAAAAACAATATTGTTCTCTGAATCTGGGTAATGTTATACTCATTTTCATTGCATGTTGGGATAGATTTAGTCAAATGACAAAGGTGGCAATAAAAAATTTCCCCTGAATTTTTGAGGACCTGATACTTTTAAAGGAGTGGAAATAAAATCTTTGGATAGAATATTTTTCTTGAAAACTCCAGGAAAATAGTACAGAACACATTTACTAGAATTATCCTAATCATATCAGCACATTTCCTTTGAAACTATTCTCTGTCAAAGACGAATGCTTTTCTTAAATAAATAAATAATACAGTTTAACTTAACATACAATTTTTATGTCAATAGTTCTTTAATATATTTCCAAAATGTCAAAATACTTTCAAAAGTAGCTGAAGCTGTATGAGACTTAATGACCATAATTTCTTGTCTGCACTTTTAATGGTTATACTTTTTGAAACTTTGGAGTATATTCACAGTTCTGCTCTCAGCAAAACTGAAAATGTTGAGTTGATTGAATGTCCAGAGGAACCAATTAAAGGTGGGATATTAATATTAACAGAAGTGTTTCATAAATGATGGAATTATTTATTTCCTATTTTTTCATAATGCAAGATAGATTTCCCTCTAGAGCTAAGTTTGTATTTTTTTATTTATTAAAGTATTTTTTTTAAAGTGAAGATAGAGTAACTCCACATATAATCATCCTAGCTGGAAGAAGGAGAAAATAAACCCTCTGTAAAGTTATATTTAATTTGCCTATCTCTTAGACTCCTGCAGAGAAGTGTAGCCTATGGAAATTCAGATAGTTGTGCACAGGATCAAAGCTCCACTTCAGGAAATAACATTTCCTGAGTATGCATTTGAGATTTTGTTATATAGAAAAAAATTTATAAGTGAATTATTCTACCTAAATTTTATGTCTAGGTTTCCTATTTGAAACATCTTTCATACTCATTGGTTTTCAAATGATGAGAGGGTACAATAGATAGTATAAAAACAAATGTATATATTTATATAGTTTTAAAGTGAAATTTATTTTATACCTAGATGCTCTTAAATCAAAATAGCCTAAAAAAATATGTAAAATTGAGACAAGTAATACTATGCAGGAGGTAACAAAAATTCCCATTTCAAAGGAGCTAAGTCCAACAATATGTTTTACAAAATAACATGAATTAAAACAAAGTAATTATTCAAGAACAAATAGAATACAAGTAAAAGGATACCACTAAAACTATAAGTTGACTCAAAATTATTTCTGAAATATAATTTTCAACTATTAATAAAGACTGTTAAACACACTCTTACCATAAAACCCAGCAATCATGTGCATTGGTGCTTACCCAAAGGAATAAGAAACTATGTGCAAAACCTGCACACTCATTTTAATAACATCCTTATTAATAATTGCCCAAACTTGGAAGCAAAAAAATGTTGAGTAATTGAATAGTTAAATAAAAAACGGTACCTCCAGAGAATGGACTACTGTTTAGCACTTAAAAAGAAATGAGCTACCAGGGAATGAAAAGACGTGGAGAAAACTTAGATGAGTATTGCTAAGTGAAAGGGCCAATCTGGAAAGGCTACACCCTGTATGATCCGATCTTCCTGACATTCTGGAACAGGCAAACCTATGGGCACAGTAGAAGTGTCAGTGGTAGACAGAGGTTGACGGTGGGTGAGGGATGAAAAAACAGAGCACAGAAAATGTTTAGGGCAATGAAAATACTCTGCATGATATAATGATGGATACATTGCCACTACATATTTATTTAAATCTAACAATGTATAACACCAGCAGTGAACCTCAGAGTAAACTATGGGCACTGGGTGATGCAATATGTCAGTGCAAGTTCACCATTTGTAGCCAATGTCCCACTCTGGTGAGTGATGGATATAATGTGGAAGGCTTTGCATGGGGTATATGGGAAATCTCTGTATGATCCCATCATATTCGTTGTGACCCTAAAACTGCCCTAAAAAATTCAACCTTAAAAAAAGAATTCCATTATTTATTGTAACTTGTGAGCATGGATCTAGAGGTTCTAGACAAAAATGTTCTGTAAGAAAATTAAACAGAATCTATTATAGGAAGTATAAAAATTGAAAAGAAATTGGATAAAATACAAAAAAAGCAAAAATAATAAAATCATAAAAGCAGTGGTGGAATTATACAGAATATGTAGGAGAAAAGAAAGAAACAAAGACATGAATATAACTTATAGATAAAATACTACAAACTTAGACTTATATGTTTTAAAATGGGGATAGAAAATGTTTATATCTTATGGTAATATAACGGGAAAGTCAGGATTAAAGCAATGCTTATAAAATTGAGCTTCCTCTTCCATAGGTCTTAAGACTTTAATCATAGTATTTGAGAGGTTATAGATGATTGTACTTATAATTTATTGAATTTAAATTTATGTTTTGTGAAATGTATAATACATTTGATAATTTCCTGAGACAAAACAGGCTCTTCATTATTAATTCTTTTTCTGAGAGAAAATGTCCAATACATAATAGGTTTTTGGAAAAATCTTGAAGGCAAAGGAGAGATCAAATAACTATTTTCAGACAAAGCTATCCATTTGGATGACTTACTGTGACAATTCCATTTAGTCATGGCTGTAAAATCTACTTATCACTCTAATGAAGAAACCACTGATAATGAAGAGGTATGTATTTGAATAGATAGGTATGTCCTTTGTAGAACGTTATATGATGTCAGTGTTTTAGTAAATGTCTTGCTTAACAATAATAATAAATCCATTTTTACATACTGTATTTCTTCTGAATTTTGGCATACAATTTGAGATATCTCTGTTCTTTCTGCAACTTTTCACTCATTCATGGGACCTAAATAATCTCTGCAATATCTATGTAGGTCATCCCTGAAGTCTTTTGCATTGATAGTTATAAGGCTTTAAGTTGTAGGTGAGGATGAAAGAAATCAGTAAACTGTTTTTTTTCTATACAAGAAGCAGAAATATGTCACATAGTGTATTAACTATTAATTTTATTGTAGACATTCTCATTTTAATTTTCAGTATTGCTACAAAATAAGTAAATTATTTCAGAAAAAATAAAGGAGAAATAGTTTAAAATTATCAACCTGCATATTCTTAGAAATCATAATGAAAAGTAAAATAAAAATGAGTAATAACAAAGTAGTTTAAAAAGTATTTTAAATTCAAATAAATATATTTCTCAAGGCTTAATTTGATACATAATAAATCTTTCAAATTTAACTTTCAAGAATTCTTCTGAAACAAAAAATATATTTTAATATCATAGTAAATTAAAAATTTTAAGATAAAAGTATGCTTTTATTTTATAACATTAATTGCAACTGATTTAAATTTTGAGCTATATATTTTAAAGTACATATTGAGTGAAGGATTGTTTAAAGGAAAAAAGTAATTATGATAAGTAAACACAGGGACACAGATTCTCACAAGAAATATTCAAAAACTCAACTTGCCAATATATAAAATAGATAATAGATACAGCCAAGTGTGTTTTATCTTGTGAGTCAAGGCTAATTTGATACTCAAAAAATCAAGGAATATAATCACTTTATAAACAGACTAACCAAGACAAACACACACACACACAAATCAGATAAAGCTATTTAGCAAATTCAGCCTCCATTCATGATAAAGATGTTCGTTAAAATAGGAATAAAAGAATTACCATTAAGTTTAAGTACATCAAAGAAAATCCTAAGCTAATTTCACACTGAGTAGTGGAAGACACTGTAAGATCAGGAAAACAAGAAGAGTGTCTTCCCTACTCAATATCACCCTGAAGGTCCTGTCACTGCAGAAAGACAAAAACAAATGTGCGATATAAACACACCTGTTTACTAACAACCTAATTGTATACATAAATATTCCTCAAAATTTCACAAAAACAGTACAAGAACCAAAAATTGAACTAGCAAGTTCCTAGGATACATGGCTAATACAAAATTCAATGTGATATCAATGCAAACTGAACTCCATTTCTACATAGAGACAATAAGCAATTAAAAGTAAAAACAATAAACATTACCATCTGTACTAGTACCAAAATATGTAGAAATCATGTATACATACATCTTATTGCATATGTGCAACACAAGTGTGCTGAAATCTCCAAAACACTGACAAAAGTAATCAAGAAAGGCAAATGAAGATATATGTCATATCGATAGGCTGAACAACCAGGGTTGTTAATTATCTTCATACTGATCTACTAGATTTCAGGCATTACGATCAATGTCACTGCACTACGCATATATGTACCCACAAACATACCAGCAACCTTAACCAAATATTTTTGGAGAAAGACAAGTAAATTATAATACCCAAAACAATTTTATAAAAGAAGACCAAAGTCGGAGGACTTTCTTTATCTGCTGTTCAGATCCATTTTTAAGATACATTGTTGCTGGAGAAAGGATGTATATAAATTGATGGAATGGTATAGTGAGTCCAGAAATTGATTCACATATATTGTCGATGTTCAACAAACACAAACTCAAATGATACTGAGCAGATGCACATGTATTTACATAAAAGAACATCAATGATCATCTCACACTTCACATAAAAAGTAACTCAAAATGGATCAATGACCTGACTCAAACCTGAGTCTATGAATCTTCTGAAAGAAAACATGGAAAAAAGTCTTTGTGAATTTAGGCTAAGCAAAAATTTTATCAGATGTGACATAAAAAACTAATCAATAAAAATGTGATAAAGTAGACTTTATAAAAATTTTAAAAATCTGGTCTTCAAAAGAGACTTGAAACAATAGAAGAGAATCAATAAACTGGAAGGGAAACATTCCAAATAAGTCTGGTTTTTAAAATGTGTTCATTATACATAAAAACACGGAACATTTAACAATAACAAGTCAAACAGATGGACACATCCTGAGCATCAGGAGGATTTTTGCACAAGGGCACAGGGAATGTTTGGGTGATAAAAGGGTTCTATCTTTGTACCAACCCTGCGTCTAAGCCTGGTATCAGATTCCTAAAGATAGAATTTGATATATATGTGTTGGACCAGGCCTCCACATCTGCTCCTGTCAAATGTGGCTGGGTGCAGAATAACATATTGATATTTTTGGCTGTGAGAAGGAAATGTTCTATAAAATATACCTCCCATTTACAAGATTCATGACTTCATTAAAACTCCTTCAATGGAAAAGAGTAAACAATCTAGTTAAAATTGCCTATTTAAAAATAATTACAATAACTGTAGTGATAATATAATTTCCCATAAAAAATTATAATGATAAAAAGTATAGATGTTTTTTTCCCACAAATACAGTATCTGTAAAATATATATGGAGTAAATTTAGAAAAGTATTTAAATTTGGTATGTGTAAATCAATCCTTACATCTTTCTAGTATTTTGTGAACTTGAATGTATCATCTGAAGCTGTGTAACAAGTTAATAAGACCTTGAGCAGCTTTTAAAAACAACTATTTATTACCTCAGTGTCTGTGGGGCTGGGGTCTAAGTGTGCCTTAGCTGGGTCCCTTGGCTTAGGGTCTCACAAGGCTGCAATCAAGTTTCTGGCTGGGTTCCAGCCATCCCAAGACTCAAGGAGGGAAAAGATCCTGTTTCACATTTATTCAGATTGCTGTTCGCAGGCCTCTGATCCTCCTTTGGTTTTTGCTGGAGACATCCATTCCTTCCTAGGTAAGTCTCTCTTCATAAAACACTCACAGCATAGCAACTACCCCTTCCCCAGCCAAGGCTAAGACAGAGAGAAAAAGAGAGGTCACGGACATGGTATAACCTTATCTCAGAAATTGGATCCTTCACTTTTGCTGTATTCTACCCATTAGAAGACACAGAGTCCAAATCACAGACTGGCAAGGAATGCATATTATAAAAGAGGCAGTGAGTCATGGATAGCCATTTTGGAAGCTGCTTATATATGTTCATACTGCTTGGTTTCAGAAATACATAATCTTCAAAAAGAAATCCCCAAAGTAAAATGTACATCATCAGACTAAGTGTGATCAAAGCCAAACAGATAAAAAATATATAAAGACAGATAAATTTCATCAGTAATAAAAATAAAGACATGCATGGCCTCTGTCTGAGAGAATACTTGTTTCCAATTCAAGTCCAGGAAGGGGATGGCTTTTCAAATTTTCTGGGCAATGTTGAGCAAGACAATACCTGGGTACTCTTTAGGGTTATCACTAGCAGGCTGAGGAAGAAGGCAACATGGAGGATGGCAGAGTGAAAGCAGAGGGGAGAACTGATATTATATGATGTTGTTGAGCACTAATTACTACTACTACCTGCTATGGCCAGGACTATGACTGAACCTACCATAGTATTCTTACTGCTGCTACCACAGCTATCAACAATGAAAATAATAATAGCTAAAATTAGTGAGTACTTTCCCATGAGTGAATTTCTATTTCAAATGCTTTACAGAGGTTATATTTTATTTCACCTGCATGCATTCATATAAAGAAGTCACTATCACGTTAATGTTATAGAAAATAAAACAGTCACATGAAGAGGTTAAGCACATGCCTAGGAAAGAGACCTAGCACTCTGGTCCCAAGGCTTTTGCTCTGTGGCACTACAATTTGTCCTTGAGACTCACACTATTTCTGGACAACTTTTTCTGTGAACTAACCATGATTCTTTATGCTCCTTTGAGAATAGTTTTTGTTTCCTTTAACCTTTGGTATCCCAATTTGTAACATTCTAGAATTATTTTTCTTTCAAAAAACTCATAATATACCATATAAATAATCATGTATTCATTTTAGAAACATTGCTGTATACTATTTTTAGTTGTTTATCATGTTTTACAAGTAAGTAACTTTTTGAGAGATTTCTCCTTTTTCATTTATAGCAGACAATGGTTAATGGGCTTGCTATGCAGGAGAAAATATGCTTATGAAGCAGAAATTTTTTCTTTGCCCTCGTATAGAGTGGCAATACCTTCATATTGTAAGACAAGAAAAACTGTGTGGTCTGCATCCCATGGTCTTTGTTTATCAGCCCTCCTCAGATAAATCTCCAGCTCAATTTCCAACTTAAAAAAATGTACTTTTCCAAAGTAATTTTCAAATATCTTCTTAAATTGAATTGAAATATTTTCTATTTCTTGTTCATCTGCCACACGCTATTGTTATTTCTTTCATTTAATTCATTCTTTTTCTATTGTTCCTAGAAACTAAATCCAAATGAGCATATACTATAAAGTAAGTTGTTATAATTGAAAACAATTGAAAATCTAGTAATTGCATTGTACATTTTTAAAATATATAATTCATGCAACATTTTATTGAGTGTGGCTCACTCATAAATGTTAAACAAACATAAGGCATGTAATATCTGAGAGATTGATTTAAATGATTGAGGAGATGAGATTATGTGTTTATATTGTTTTAATCATTTGCATTGGTTAACAATTACATATAGTTTAATTTCTTATGACTTATTTCTATAGGAAGTCAAAATATCATGTAAAATATCTATTTTAGAAGTGATTATTTTATTTATATTTTTATTAAAATAAAAAATAATGGTTAAATTGTGTTAATTAAAATATGTTTAAATATTTAACAGAGAAATATAAAGACAAAATAAAAATTTTTACAAATCTTTCTATTGGCTTAACAGAAAAGCAATAGATACATATCAGATACCCAAATAAAACAGAACAATTCCTTATGCACTCCCTTAATACAATTTCCAAGCTATTTCCTAAATTTTTTTCTATACAGTTTTCCAGTAACAAAGTATGTCTGTGAATGTACAGCATTGAAGTGCATTTGATGTGACCGGGTATTTTTACGTAAGCGTTGATCATTAAGTGGGATAAAGCAGACCCCAAACTAGATCTATTTGAGTTTAAATGTAATATTTTTATACCTATGTGTTATTTTAAAGAGGAACAAATATATCTTACTTACAAATACATTATTTACATGTATTTTTAGTAAATACTATAACTTAGAGATAATTTATATTACTAACATACCCATGTTTTCATTATTATAAAAATGCAGAGCATTTTATCATTTCATTGTGCATATTTGACTATTTCTTTAACTATTTTTCTAATCCAAAGTATTTAGAATACTTACATTTCTACTGGAGTTATATTGTTTTGAACATTAATAATTATTTATGTCAGTGTATATGTATAGGTGAATGTTAAATTTCTTCAGTTGAATTGGTTTATGAAAGGCCATGAGAAATCTAAGTTTTATATTTTTAAATTATAAAAAAGTACAAATTACTTAATCACCTATGTAACTATACATTTAGGGCTTTCAATGGTTTACTTTAAAAATCATGCATGCACATAAAAAAAGTTACTTTAGAGAAAGTTCAACTTAAAGTCTGACTCTATTCTCCAATGAATATAAGAATGAAATGTACAATAAAAAGGTCACTGACCTAAAGTTAAAATGCAATAACTTTTGAGAGGAGAAAATGATAAGTGTAGCACTGAGTGATGTCATTATACTGTCATGGCTTGACTAGTAAAATAAAGCTTCAGGGTAGCACTCAGAATAACTTCCATCATGTTCTGCAATATTATATTACACCAGGACTCATGGATTTTTTCACGATAGCTTGACCAAAAAACATTTTTAACAGCTTACAAAACACTTTGCAATGTGCCATTTAGTATTTTGATTAAATAAAAAGACAAAGCTGATAATATTTCAAGGACAATTTAAATCAATATTTTTCATTAATATTTGACTGTATACATTTCATTGTTGAACATTTCACTTGCTTCTAGATTTGTCTTTTTTAGAAAAAAAAAACACTGCAATCAGCCTTCCTTTATAAGACTTTCTCTTAGGAAAAATATCCACAAAACAAAAATATCCACAAAATTTAATGTCTACTAAAATACCTAGGATAGATATGTATTTCGTTTAAATGAAAAACTTGTTTCTAAAACATTTTAAATATTTTTCATTCCAATCAGCAATGCATAAGACTTACAGAACATACCACTTTCTCATTAATATTTGCTTCATAGGTTTTTTTAATTGTCTTACTATTCTATTTATTGTGGCCTTTGATGTCTTATTTGTGTTTCAGTGTTTTATTATTTAAAATTGTTTGTTAGTCTGCTTTCATTTCATTTTTATATAAATTTAAGAATCAACTTGTTTATTTCAATTTTCAAATGGCTTACTAGAACTTTTATTAGAGCTATGTTTAATCTATAGATAAATTTGGGAGAAACTGACATCTTAATAGTTAAATCTTCCAGCCCATGAACATGATGTGTCTCTATTTGTCTTCTTTAGCATAGTAGCATAGTATATACTTAAAATGTTGTGTATATATATATTTCTAAGTATTTAATATTTGCTGATGGTATATATAGAAATAAAATACAATCATATATACAAATAATTTTATATGTCCTTATAGAGGGATACACACATATTATAAGTTGTATAGATAATATATATGTATTTGTGTGGGGGCACATATACAGAGAAAAAGGAAGGGGTCATGTTTAATTCATAATCATTCGGTATTTTGGAACACTAAGAGAGGATAGTTCAAAGGTGAACTTAAAATGCAATTTACTAAAGTTGTAAATTTATAAGTCACAAAACTTCCTTGCCAAGTTTCAATATTCTTTTAATAAATCTTGTCATTTAATCTTGAGGAAATATTCAAACAGACCAGATGCTTCTCCTGAGAAGTAGCATTTCATTTTTTTATCTGCCTGCTTGTAAAAAAAACATAAAACTCATGCTTGTTCCTCTGGAATCATTCAAAATTAAAAGGGAATATGCTATGTTTTATGTATTTTTCAATCAATATGCATAAAATATTTATCTGAAAATAGTAATAGTGTATATTTGATCTTTGGTTCATTACCACTTGTGGTAACATCATATTTAGGAAGTATGGGTTTATATTTTTAATTTTGTTCTCTTATCCGAACCTCATGCTTGCTATCAGATAACTTTTATTTCTTTTTGTAATAACTTCTTGATGACTCTAAGTGATTATCATTCATTGTTTATAAAATCTCACATTTCCGAGGGTGCCCTTGTTACCACCATCCCTGTTTTCTCACAAGCTGAATATGAGCAATTACTGTTCATGGTATGATGTATTCTGTTTGCTACATGAACCAACATACCTCTCCTATAGGCGCAGTTATTGAAACTTCTATCTGGATGGCATTCTGAATCTCTCTGTGAACAAAAAAGGGAAAAATATCTTATTTTACATGATTGTTATTTGGTTCTTTTCTCATCTTAAGACATAGTATTATTCCAAGTTTTAATGTCTTTATACCTTGTCATAGGTAATATATATGGAAAATATGAGATAATAAGAGGAATAAAATGTAATACCTGTATTAGTTAAGAATATAGCCTTACATGTTAGATATGGTTTGGATTAATTTGTATATCTTTCTAGTTATGGGACATACAATATTTTAATCTCTTAATGTTTCAACATCCATAGAGATGAGAAAAGTTCTAAGTTTATTACTTTGAGAGTTATTATAAGCAACAAATGTAAAATATTTAACACAGTGCTTCCTAATAAATATTATTGTTTTTATCATTAGCCATTATTCAAAGGGACTGTATCAGTTCTCTTGGATAGACTTAACTTGGCTTCAGATGTCTTGGAGATTTATGAGTTAACTTTAATCTTGTATGTCAGCAAATTGAAATGCACTTATTTCCAGCAGTCACTTGTAAGGACATAAGCATCTTGTGACTACTGTTGCCGGATATTCTGTGATAAGCTTGCATGTCTGGTGTTTGTTGCTGGCTGTCAGCTGGCAGTCAGATAGTAGTTCTAGAGGAAATCAGGTAAGGCATTTCTGCTTAATAATCCATATTTTCCAATAGGGTGACGGATAGGGAATATTTACATGGCAACTTGCCCAACCTGGAGAGTGGAAACTTCCAGTCCTCTTCAGGCCTGGAACCTGAATTCCCACAATGCACTTACTTCTAATACATTTGTTGTTCAGCACAACTAGAAAGATCACCCCTGATTCCACAAGGTAAACCCTACCTCTTGATAAGAGCAATGAGAACAACACATTGCAAAGTGGAAGGAGGGATTTGTAGCCATTTCCTATTTTAGTTAAATATACATGCTTTATATCCTGGACTCTATTTCATAGAATTTTTTAGCATATTTTATTGATTATGCTATTACAGTTGCCCCAGTTTTCTCTCTCCTCTACCCTCCTCCACCCTGCATGCCCCCTACGTCCAGCATTCCCCCACCTGTTACTTCATGCTTAAGGGTTGTACATATAAGTTCTTTGGCTTCTCCATTTCCTATACTATTCTTTTTCTTTATTTTTTTTAAACTTTATTGCATTTTTCCCACTACTATTTAGTCCCCATATACCCCTCTCCCCTCAGCAGTCACCACACTGTTGTCCATGCCCATGAGTCCTTCTTTTTACATAGTTGCTTCATCCCCTAAACTCCTCCTACCCCACTAGTTGTTATTGTTCTCCATCTATGAGTCTGTCTCTGTTTTGTTTGTTAGTTCAGTTCATTCATTAGATTCCACATTGCAGTGAATTCATATGGTATCTGTCTTTCTCTGACAGGCTTATTTCTCTTTGGTCATTAAAAGATGAAAATTTTACCCTTTGCAAAAGTATGAATGGACCTGGAGAACATTATGCTAAGTTCCTATACTATTCTTAACGTCCCCTTGCCTATTTTGTACCTACCAATTTTGCATCTTATTCCCTATACCTTTTCCCTCATTCTCCCTCTGCCCTGCCCTGCTGATAACCCTCCACATGACCTCCATTTCTTTGATTCTGGTCCTGTTCTAATTATCTGCTTACTTTCTTTATTTTTTTAGATTCAGTTTGTTGTCATTTTACTGTTCATAGTTTTTGATCTTCTTTTTCTTACATGAGTCCCTTTAACATTTCATATTATACGGGCTTGGTGTTTATGAATTCCTTTAACTTGACCTTATCCAGGAAGCACTTTATCTGCCTTTCCATTTTAAATGATAGCTTTACTGGATAGCGTAATCTTGAACGTAGGTCCCTGCCTTTCATGACTTTGAATACTTCTCTCCAGCCCCTTCTTGCCTGCAAGGATTCTTTTGAGAAATCAGCTGCTAGTCTTATAGGAACTCCTTTTTAGATAACTCTCTCCTTTTTCTAGCTGCTTTTAAGATTCTCTCCTTATCTTTAATCTTGGGTAATTTAATTATGATGCATCTTTGTTTGTTCCTCCTTAGGTTCAAATTCTTTGAGACTATCTGAGCTTCCTGGATTTGTATGTTTATTTCCTTCACCATATCAGGGAAGTTTTCCTTAATAATTTTTTCAAATAAGTTTTCAGTTTCTTGATCTTCCTCTGCTTCTGTAACCCCTATGATTTGGATGTTAGAACTTTTAAAGTTGTCCCAGAAGTTCCTAAACCACTCATTTTTTTTTGCATTCTTGTTTCTTCATTATGTTCCAGTTGAATGTTTATTTCTTCCTTTTGTTCCAAATCATTGATTTCAGTCCTGGTTTCCTTCCCTTCATTGTTGGTGCTCTGTATATTTTCCTTTATTTCATTTTGTATAGCCTTCATTTCTTCCTTTATTTTAGGATCATACTCAAACACTTCTGTGAGCAACCTGAATGCCAGTTTTTGAACTCTGCATCTGATATTTGGCTGTCTCCTAGTTACTTAGTTCATTTTCTGGAGTTTTGATCTGTTCTTTCATTTGAGCCATATTTCTTTATCTCTGCACCTGTAATGTTGTAAGGAGCAAAGCCATAGGTATTGGCCAGGGCAGGGCAAACCACTTCACTGTGTTGTAGTGCTGTATGTGGGGGAAGGGTCAGAGAGGGAACAATGCCACTTGCTTGGCTCTCACCCTGCTTTCAGTCACTTCCCCTGGCATCCGAAAGAGAATTGTGCCTTTCTGGTGCTGATCACCAGGTGCATGGTTTTGTGTATGTTCTAGGACCCTATGTTTCCCCCAATGGAGTCTCCTGTGAGACTGGGAGTGTCTTCTCACACCACTGCAACCCCCACAGGTTTTTATAGCCAGAGATTCTGAGTCTTTATTTCCCATGCTGGAACCCGCGGTTGTGTAGTCTGTCTCACTCCCCAGTTGCTTCCCCCAGTTTATCTGCATGCGAATGTGGGACCACCTGGTCTGCCAGCCGCTGCCTTGCTGTGAGTCCTCTCCACCCTGGTTTCCCATCTCTGCCCCTCCTACCAGTCTGGATAAATATTTCTACTTTAACTCTTTGGTTGTTGGACTTCCATACAGTTCAATTTTCTAGCAGTTCTGGATTTTTTATTTATTTATTGTTGTCCTTCTTCCGGTTGTGCAAGGACTACTCCATGTTGGCCAGAAGTCCTATTTCTTGAATCTTTAAAAAAATCATTGCTATTTAACATGCTGACCCATTAAGTTATGTTTTTGTACTTACTTTTATCAGAGAATGAGAATTGTATTTTTGTTCATTTTCCTTTTTCTAGTAGTATAAAGTTATTCACTTTAATCAGAAGATAAAGCATAGTACTTCTAAAATATATATGAATTTATAATTTTAAATGTAATATCTTTTTATTAAAAGTTTAAAAATAGAATGAAATGTAAAAATTTTAGCAAATTAATCCTTAAGAGATAACCTCAGCCAACAGGCTATTTAAGTATCTTTTAAAGCTTTCAGTTTTGGGGTCTAGCCATTTCACACACTTGAGGTTGTACCGTGTATCAGTGTATAATTGTATATCTTACTGTTCTTAACTAAAGTTTGTGCATTTTCAATGTTCCGTGCACTTCTCTGTTATAACACTTTTCACTGTTGCAATTTTGCATTGATTAATGTTTCTTGGGTTCACTACATTGGAAGACTTTGCTGTTGTTACTCTGTTTACTATATGATCACCACTGTCCCATTTGACATGGGCAATGTTAGTGTAAGGTGTCATTAAATGATGTTTTTTTCTAACAAATAGTAAAATAAAATGGAAATAGAATAGTTTGAACCAACTTTTTTCCTCCTAAAAACATAATGGTTGCTCATTAGTGAACATCTAGTTGTCATGGAATAAAGGACACAGTTCGTTATGAAGAAGAAATAATAAGTAACTAAATGCTTTAGGATTACAATGTATCTCTCTCAGTCCAGGGGACTCAAACTGCTGGTTTATTTTCCTCCTATAATTTGAAAGTGAATGGGAAGCTCAGGAGGGCAATTAGGTTTTTTTTTATCTTCCTTTGATAATAGGACCTTCATTACAACCTTTGCATTTTTTGGTATATTGTCAAGAGCAAACCTCTTGACTGTACATTTGATACTTGTCGTATTTAATAGCTGTGGTCAAGCAGGAATCTAGCTAAGCATTTCTTGTTCCCTTTAGCACTCTGCACCCTATTTACCAAACCGGAGATTGATCTAGCCTTTGATACTGTTTCTTTGTCACTCAGAGGTGTGGGAGGATCAGCAACTCTAATGAGCTCCAGAGGTCGCAGCATGATAAATGATTAAGGCCACAGGAGGTTGTGTCCAATCTGAGCTTCCAGCTTTGAAAATCCCTGCCCCAAGAGAGAATATGTTTCGGGCTTCATTAATATTTTACAGTTGTTATTATGGCGTACAATAACGTCTGTGAACAATTCTTTTGTCGGTGAAAAGAAATGGGATAAGTGGAATCCAGTATTGTGTTTGAAAAATAAACAAAGAGAATCATTTTAGAGTTAGTTATGCATCAGCCACATGAGCTACTGGTTAAGGAGTTTGTAATCTACAGAAGTTATTCTTCTTTTAATATATTTTTTCATGAAAGTATTGTTTTTGGTTCTTCTGTGGAGACAGTGCTGGATAAACAGCTTATAAAAGCACATCTCATTTTTCTGCATCTTGGGAAACTTTCTTTATGACGCCAGCAAAAGGGGAGAGAGATGTAACTCAACCCAACAGCTGGGGGAGGTTTAAGCATGTGGTGAGCTAGCAGAACATATTGGACTGTTAGGGAGGAGGGTGGTCTCCAGGACTAGGACATCCATGTTGTTAATATGTACTTTTAGAAGTTAGGCACCTGTGGTCCTACAGAGGAGGAAGAGAGAGGACATCTTTACTGATGATTACCTTTCAAAGAAATGGCTTCCAGAGGCTTGAGAAAGACATTCCAAGGGTGCAAAACTGGCAAGAGGATGGAAGAAGATTTACATTTCAAGGGGGCAGCGACAGAGTTTCCTATTACAAGTTTTTGAAAGTAAACGTTCTTTAACAAGAGAGGTAACGTGACATCATGAAGGAAACTTACTAAGGTTTAGTCATGCCGGAGGGAGCACTGAGGTCACTTTAGGCAATTATAACTGCCGCTTCTGTTTGCTTGGACAAAAAAGACACGTTCCCCCAGGTCAACTCCATAGAAAAACTACAGATAAAATAAAAATACAGTTTTAAAATGTTTTATTATACTCACATATTTTAGTATTTTCATCAACAATCTAAACTATTTTTGGACAATGTTTGTATAGATATTTTATTTTAGAAGTTGCATTGTTATTCAAAACTAAAATTTGTTTTACTTTGATCTTCCTATGAAATCAAAATTCTTGTATCAAAAAAGTCAGATATACAAAACTTACTCAAAATTAAGTAAATTTTGTTTCTCTTGAATTTCCTCAACAGCAAAATATATTCATTTGTTGAAATTATTTTTATTTTAAAATTTAAACTTACTGTTGTTATAGACACAATAATTTGTATGAACTGAAGTAGGTCATGAAACTAACCTATTAACAACTGTTTTTAAAACTGGTAAATAAGAGGACACATGGACAAAACTAGGGGTGTTGGAAAGGGGAGGGAGGAGGGAGGAATGGGTGGGTGGGCTGGAATGGGAATAAAGGATAGAAACTGTACTGAATAAACTAAAATAAAAATTAAAAAAAAAACTGGTAAATAAATATAGATCTGACTACAGAAATCTGACCACAGGAAACTGACAGAATAGGAATGAACATGTAATTTATAAACAAATTGGTCTAAGAGCTGAATATAATATATATGTATGTATATATATGAAAATCCATAAATATAGCCATGAAAATCCATAAATATAAATCCATACTTTTTCTTCTGGATAATAACAATAAAAATAATGTAATAGTTTCAAAATAATGAGTGTGCATTTAGTTCTTACCACGTCAGAAACTCTTTAGCACATTGTATGCTTTAAGTACACAATTCTTTTATTCCTAGTGTTGGTGACCCTGGGAGTTCATGAGCACTCTCCAACATCTCATAATAGGAGGCAGAGGTAGACTTTAACCTCATGACTAAAATTTTATCTACCCCCAAAGTGATCTCCATTCATTTCCTATTTTGGTAGATTACATCATTATTTGTCCTATTTCTCATTATAAAAGTATGAAATGTACTCTTGCTTTTTTTTCTCTATGTTCTTTTTTTCTGCCATGCTATATAGGTTTTATTTGGTGTATAAGTTCACATACAGTTACTAAAGTCCTGTTCAGCCATTGACTGAGAAACATTTCCATCAAGAATAATCTATAGGAGTAATTTATTCCTTTTTAACAGTAGGTGGTTTTGTTTCCTATCACATGTTCACCATCACCTTTTATAGTAATTACTAGACTGAGGGAATCTGAATTCGATTTTCAACATAAACATACCCAATTTTCCTGTGAGCATGATTCTCCCATTACATATGAAAAAGTCAGTATCTTTACTAGCACTAATAATCTAGGACACCCCTAGTGGGGAAACCTTGTTTTCTAGAAGAAGACCCATGTAGTGTTTCAGATTAGACTCTCGCTAGAGCTCTACACGCAATGGGACCATTTTTAGTATATGTGTTTAGGCACCAATACCCATCATACTAAGGCCACTTAGCACTATTGGACTTGTGTATCTTTCCAGAGGGCCAGAAAATGTGGATAAGACTTGCGATTGAATAAATCCTAGTCATGTCTAGTCTGCAGGAGATCATAAATCATCAGCAGAAAACCATCTTTATCTTAATGAAACATAAGTACATTTGGAGCAAATTACTTCTGAGACCCTGATGTTTACTTTCCTTAATGGTTCTTAAAGTATTTTTATTTTAAATAAACCTTTGGTGTAGTTAAAGTTAGGAAAGAGAAAGACAGTTATAGATTGTGTGATATTTTGAGAGAGATGAAAGAGAGAGAGAGAGAGACATAATTTTAAAACTTCAAGCACCTTGCCCTGAATATGTGTTCCTATTATTTAATTTTATTTGCCTTGTTGCATAAAAGTTACCATGTTGTTCAGATTAATAAGTAATTTGATATAGTTTCTCCATATCTGACAACTGATTTCATCTTATTTGGAAACTGAGAATTACTTTGAGGTGTTTATGTTTTTAATTAAAAATTACAATCATAAATTTCAAATTAAGTTTTGAGTATTTCTAAATAAAAATGACCTACTAAATCCCACTTCTGATTAGAATGCAAACAAAGAAGGGAAAGACTATGACTTCTGACATATAAAAATTTATTTCCAGTTTTTTTGTTCCTTAACATCATGTTTGTTTCGTGTTTGAGTCCTTAAGTTTTTATCTATTGCAAAAATAGATCTGATAGGTTTTGTTTATTTGTTTGTTTTGTTTTAAGTAAACAAGAGAAATGTCCAAATTTAATTTCATTTTAAAAGACAAAATGTATGTTACAGGACAATATTATAGAAGTCTGTGAGTATGGAGATTTAGAGAATGGTGTATGAAGCAGAGGAAAAGTTAAGAGAAAACAATGAAAAAAATAAATTGAAAAACTTGAAGAGATTTTGGATGAAAAAATAGGAAAAATAGTTTTGAGGAGCAGATACTGTAATACTTGAAGTTTAAGGAGACAATGACCATTAGCAAATTTAATTTTAGCCTTTTTTTGAAACCTTCAATAAAAATGTGTGTGCATATATTTTGGATAACTGATATGTAGCTAGATAATACCAAAAATTAAGAGCTTCATTTATAATAAATTATACTTATTGTATAATGTTAGAAGTATTTGATTTGTCTTGTATTTTAACAATTTATAGCATCCAAATAGGTTGTATAAGAAAAAATCAAATTGCTCTTTATCTCATACATAATTTTAGGTTTTAGACTCTAATTGCTAAAAAACCCCAACATTCTCCTTGCTTTGTTATCAATTAATTGTTATTACTATTTCACCAAAATGTTTATAAAGCCTCTTCTTTCCAAAGGTTAAAATGCTGAAGTATTTTAAAACAAATATAAATAATTATACTTACATAAACATATAACTCTGTATATAAAACATTATATATAAATCTATGTCCACAAATACACAAATATTTTTCTCCATCTCTTGAACTCAATATATTCCTGTATTTCTTCTGGGTTTTTTCTGTTCTATTCACAGCCTGAGGCCCAAACTTTCATGAAATAAATATCTACTTTTACTTGTTAGCATTTCATGGAAATATATGTGATTGACTCAAGTTAATGTTATATACAGAGGTGGGCAAAAGTAGGTTTACAGTTGTAAGTGACACTTTTTTGAGTTAATAAAGCTATTGTTATAACCATAACCTACAGTTCTTCTTCCATAGAACAACTGTAAACCCTCTTTTGCCCACCCCTGCATTTGTGAGAAGACATATTTGAAAATATTCATTATGGAATGATATGAGCTTATCAGGCTTCTAGTAGGAATAGTTTTCAGACATAAGTGGCTATTATCTAAAAAGTTCACTTATATATAAGAAGGTATATTCAGATAGTAATTTAACATTAGCAGTTTTGCTTGATGGGTCAAAGTAAAAGGATGCCACTTTTGTCTCCTTAAAACAAGACATTTTATTAAACACAATTTCAATAGGTCAGAAAAATTTGGATTATCAATGACATCACTTTTAGCATGAAAACAAACTGTCAAAAGTATTTGAATGACAAAGGTGCAAGTGCATACTCTCAAGTTAATTGTGAAACTTCAACAGTCAAAAGGAGGTACAGCTTATTCAAGGGAGCCCTTGATCGGCACATGAATATATGTTTGTGTACGATATTCAACACTTTTAACCTTGTTAATTATTTCATGCACATGTGTTCTTCGGGGCTTTATTTTACTCTCCTAGTGAAAACGATTATTTAGATCAAACTGAAAAATTTTCCCTAAACTTTTTAGTTTAACTGGAATAATTTTTTGGAGAAAGGTGAGATTTCTCACTCCACCCACAAAAGTTTGAGGTTTCCACACACATTCAGTGTAAGGATCCTGGGCCTTTTTTGGCTTTTTCTTGCCCACCTCCTGCTCCACTCAATAAAGCTGTTGGATATCCTTTTATAGCTTAAAGAAGGGGGTGGTGGGTGGAAGAAGAGCAGGACGTAGCCAAGTCCTCATTTCCCTTCTGCTGCTTGCAATGGATATTCCCATGGGCACTAGAGGCTCCGCACTCTGAAGCAGTGCCTCTCCTTCACATGCCATCTGCTTGCTACCTTCACCTACCATCTTCTACGCCCCACAAAGAGTGATTGTTTTTTTTTTAATTAACTCACATAGACCTGCTTTATGGCCCTGCTATTCTGGGCTAGCACACAGTCTGAGACCAAAATCCCTTTGAAAATTACTCTGGACATACAAAGCTAGACTGAGCCAGCCCTCCTCCCTGAACTCCACGTTTCAGTTACTACTATGTACAGTTGTTAGAAACAAGTGCAGTTACTTACAAAGTCAGCCACAACCCCCTCACCCCCAAAGCCCTCATTCTTTCTGTCTTCTCTGGTCTACCCAAAATGTTGCCAAAGATAGGCAACCACAGATTGGTACTTTCCCAGGCAAGTGTGCAAAATCACTCCTGGGCCACCCCATAACTGCCAGGCACCTGGCTTCAGTTGTCCAGGTGATGTCCTGGAAGGCTCTCTTATTGAGCTTGGGATCATAAGTCACCTTCATCCTTTATTGCTTGAGGGTAGCAATTCACTTTGGGTTTGGATGACGTTTCAGAGCTTGGCAATAACCTTGTTCAAGGACATATCTTCAGAAAGACAGTTTTAAAATCCCTTTTCAAATCTTCTTATATCCTCCATCTCAGTGAGAGTTTTCAAAAGTTGGAAAATAGAAGACTTAGCTGCTTCCTTGGAAATTTATATTTTGGCCTGTCTCCCAACTCAGTTTGGAATCTGATACCTATAGTATCTCAGACATCGACAAGAAATTTTCAAATTAGCACCTTTCCACAAATGTTTCAAAGTTCTACTCAAGATAGGGTGGGAGAAGGGAGGGAGGAGGAGCTTAATGTCTTTTATTAAAAATAAACAGGAGTGGAAACTCCTTTTTTCTATACTCATTACCATTCAATAGAAGAAAATAGATTACTGAAAGATAAACAACTGAGTTACTTTTGCACTATAGAAATAAGGAAAAATATCATAGTTTTAAAATACATATTTTTAGTTTCCAAATAATTTATAGTATTCACATACTACACTCAGAATATGAAACAAAATGGATTTTTAAATAGAAAAAGGAACTTGACAGTAAAAGAAGCATTCAGAACAAACAGTCCCAGGGCCTCTGCCTTTGTTTCTTCCATTCCTTTCTGGGTTATCACCTCAATTCTCACGGATCCCGAAACTAGAGACTGGGATACATGGGTGTGTCATACAAGAAACTGCTACAGTATTAAAACTCTTTTGAAGTATATTGACCCAAATCTAAAGTTCCAAATGCATATTTTGGTGTCATGCTCTGCACTTTTCGGTCCTGTCACTAAAGTTTTATGCCCTCAGATGATAGTATAAACTTATTTTTCTTCCCTTTTTAACCTTATTTTCACTCTCTGAATATCTAAGTATGCCTAGCTAACTACATTGGCTAAGGTTGGCATTTTAAAATGCCATCAAATCTTCACACTGTAAAGGATCTTTCACAGTTTAAGAAAACCCTCACACAGGGTAGATTTATTTATGACCAATTAGAAAGCTTAGATATCTCACAAAACACAGGGTCCCTTCAAGGCAGAGCATGTCTACTTAAGATTCATTCTCAGTTGCACAAAAATGCCAGACTTCTGGTTTTCTTTTCCTGTATATGTATGTATATACTTAAAATTTGGTAGATGGAATTCTTCAAAGACATTTTTAAATGAAATATTAGCACGATTTTAGTAATATATGTCATTGAATACCACCTTGAAATATTTAATGGTTAAGTGTCTGATTACTTCTTATCAGAAGAACTGTTGAGAAAGGGGTGAAAATTCAGTATAATTTAGTTGATGCAACACTGAGCAATCAGTATGAGAATAGCTTGCAAACTTATGACATTGGCTTGAGTTTTACTGATTAAAAAAGGAGGGAAAATGCTATAATTTTCCTATTTCACCATTTTTCCCTTGCAAATAAAATTATATTTTTTATTGAACCTACAAGCAGGCTTCCGAACTTCCAAATGGCAGCTCCATTGTTGAGATATATTAAGAAGTGTCCCTAATCCCGCCCGCAGTTACATTTTCTTTATGTATGTATCCATTTAAAAAAATATACACACACATTTACTTGCTATTTGTGCCTTTGTCTTATGCTCTTTACCAGCCTATCTGGTGATACTCAAATCCATAAAATCATTAAACTCTGGAAGGGGATGGAATATTTGCCAAATTACCTAATTTTTGTGATTTCCTTGTTGTTTCTTGTATGATTTTTATAGTATTAAAAATCATGAATGCTTATTATGATGTGAGTAAAATAATTTTTCCCCTTGATGAAGCACATTCAATTTAGTGAGTACAATTTTTTATCCTCTCTATTTCTCTGTTTTAAACCCCGTCATCCCCCAAGAACCTCTCAATCAAGCCCCTTTATGGCTTTTAGGCTATTGAAACCTCTGCTGTTATTCTCTGAGCTATAGCTTGAGGGATTTCCCCACCTTTCCAAGCCTCTTGTGCCCTGTGAAATAAAGAGGCTTAAAGACAAAAGAAAGAAACTTAGTCTATAATTTCTCTTTAGTCGATAAAGTGGAGTACTTAAAATCAAGACTTAGATGTTTTTGTTTTTGTTCTTGTTCCATTTTGTTTAGAAATAACTGATCACTTTTTCTAAGAGGGCGAATTAATGGACCAAATACAACCCTGTGTGCTATGAGGAAAGATGTTGAACTTAAGCATCAGTTTACCAAGATAATAAACTCCCACTTATTTTCCTGGTAGAAGACAGTAGTTTGTTCGATTGATTTATTTTTAACTTCATAGAGGAATCATTGACTTACAATAAATTGCACATATTTAAAGTGAATAATTGATCAGTTTTGATATATATAATATCTATCCCTGAAACCATCATCACAATCAAGATAACAAACATTTCTTTTCCACCAACACTCTTCGCATGCCTTTTAACCCTGGTGTCTCTCCATGCCAATCCCCAGGCTACACCAACACTGATCAACTCTCTTCGAAGTGCTTTGCATTTTCTATAACTGTTTATAAACTTATTACAATATATATGCATTTCTGCCTGGATTTATTTTATTTATTTTATTTATTTTATTTTAATTGTTGTTCAAGTACAGTTTTCTGCCCTTTACCCCCATCCCAGCCCACCACCCCAGCCCTCTCCTCCTCCCTCTGGTCTCCACCCCGCCTTGTTATTGTCTGTGTGTCCTTTATACTAGTTCCTGCAAACCCTTCCCCCCTTCCCCAGAAATTCCCTCCCCTCTCCCTTCTGGTCACTGTCAGCTTGTTCTCAATTTCAGTGTCTTTGGTTATATTTTGCTTGTCTGTTTTGTTGATTAGATTCCTGTTAAAGGTGAGATCATATGGTATTTGTCTTTCACTGCCTAGCTTATTTCACTTAGCATAATGCCTGGATTTATGTTAAACTATTACAGGCTGCAGTAGTATGGAATCTACTTGGAAGTCTTCAATGAGACCATCAGGCTTGGTTGGGTTCTTAACCAGATTTTTTGTAGATAATTTTACTAGCCAGATTCTGGTAAAAACATATGAAGCATACTCCAAAGTCACCCTCACCAACTCTGTTCTATTTTCTCACCAGTGTTGACTGGGTCCAGGGGCCAGTTTGACCTTGCTGGGACAGATAAACTCGTGCAAAACTTTTAAAGATTTTTATTTGAGATCCTCTGGTGCCGTCACATGGCTGCCTTGAGATTGCTAGAGGTTAGATTTGAATAATTTGCATCCAGGTATCATCTCATGATGTTTTCACATTCCAAAGCTGGGGCCAGGATGTTAGTGAGATGGCTTCTTTGACATTGACATAAGGATCATCCAGAGCATTTGCATATTCCATATGTCACCTCTTTCTTCCCCTGGCCTCACACACACCTTGGTCAGTTTTCTCTGTTGTTTTTGTTTTTCATAACAGCCACCTTCTTTGTAGAAATTAGTATTCTTCAGAATTATTTAATATTTTAAGTATTTTTAATTGAGGTTCCTGCTGAACTGAAGAAACTACCTTGTTTTCAAAGCCTTCCACAACCCTTATTTATCCCCAAAACACATCCTGATCTTCAGATTTTTAGCAACCTCTTGTAAATAGAATGTTCCAAGTGTGATATCAGATCTTATTCTAGGGATGAGTTGAAACATGTTATGGTGTAACCTACCTGATAAGGTTTTTTTTGTAATAATGTAGGACCCATCAATAAAAACAGATAAAGTCACATTTTTAAAAGATGTCCAACAAATATGTCTAGTGTATGAATAACTCTCAGATGGAAGCTCAAATGTCATGAATTTTATACCAGTATTTATAATATTATAATAATGGATACAAATGTATGAAGGAGATTTAAAATTAGACAAGCTTATTTGATGAGAAGACTGAATCTTATTTGCAAGCAATGGAGCACAGGAAGAGACTATCAAGTGTTAGGAACATCTTAAACCCACGTTGGCAAAGGATTGTGCTAATTTAGCTGCTGCTGCTCCTCTCCTAAGAAGGATCAGTAGAGTTTGTCAGAAAATCAGGAGAAAGAGAGTAAAAAGCTGTCAGTCTCTGATGATTTTCATCAAGTTAGAACACTAAGGGATTGTCTGGGATTTTCATAAACAGTAACAGCAACAGTAACAATAAAATTAAGATTCAGAATATGGTATGCAGGCTTACGATAGATGTTTAAAGGAAATTACAAATTAAAAACATTTCTCTGATGTTGTGACAGCAAACATTAATCCACATTTATTATCTAAGAGTTTCATATTTTATGCCCTAGTATATAGATTTCAGATTGTCTTGAGCTTTTATAAAACAAAAATAGATTTATGATCAATTCCCCTGTATTCATCCAGCTTATGTAGCAACAACACTGCTTGAAGAATTGGAAGTAGCTCAAGTGTTGGGACTGATTAGTCTACTCCTACCACAACTGGCTCAGAAAGTTGGTCTACTTCTAGTTGTCATTTCATTTATTAATTTAACATGTCATTAAGTACAATTGATTAATTTGTATATTTTGTTAAATGCAAGGAAGGTTCACTTAAGTATTTTGTGCATTTCCTTTACTTGGACCTATTTTAATTGAAGGATAAAGTAAGGAAACAGTTATTGCCACCCAGAGAGCACCATAATCAAGAATTTATTTCTAAGTAAGACTATAAAACAGAACATGTTCCCACTAAGAGAGTATTGTGTGCATGTGTGTGTTTTCACAGTCTCTGAGACAAATATCAACAACAATTTTAAAATACTAAAAAACTAATTTTGTCAATTGCAAGCTTCTTTATGCCTGAAGTACACAATTGTATGTTCAGGATCAAATCAGTCGCTGTCCTAACCTACACATTGACCCTGATGCATAGTTGTGTTTCCTTACTGTTCATCCTTCGGCAGAGTAGAGACCCATTACTTACTGATGGAGTTCAACTTTATCAAAATCCACTCCTTCACCCAAGGAAGAAGGCAGTGGTTAACATTGCAGTTAAGTCCTCAAGCTGTTTTTGTCTGTTTTCAAGACATGTACACTTGAAATCATCTTTGATAACTTTTCTCTTTGGAAAGCCACTAAATGTTCCTTTTATCTATGTGAAAGTGGAGCAAGTGTTCTCTTCTGAAATGAAGCTATTGTAAAAAGCTGAAGCCTAGAGGAATAGAAACTGTTTTCATGAGACTGAGTTTTTCATGCTGAAAATACAAGTTAATTCTCTTGGGATCATGATTCATCTTGGCAATATACAAGGGGGATACACCCACAAAGAAATCAAAATTATCTTCTGGAAGGAAGGCTTCTTGTAGCAGAGGCTTCCCCTGCTAGGTGAGTGTACTAGGAACCCATCTGTATCAGTGTACCTGCTGGTGGTGTTATGAGAGGCTACATTATGCTTTCATGAAATTTTTCTGAAGACTCTTCCAATAATTTTGCCCATTTCATGGTGGTTGATATACAAGTGCACTTACCCACACTGTGTTGAGTGTTCAGCAGCTTTTGACCAAAACGACAAGACCCCCAGACCCCACCCTCCCTATTCACCTGATCTCCTTCCAAGTGACTTTTTGTTTGTTCATTTCCCTGAATGAACAAAGTCCTCTAAGGGAAACATTTTGCTGACATGGAAGAGGTGAAACAAAAAATGGCAGAAATGCTAAAATACACCAAAATCGTTGAGTTTAAAAACTGTTTTCAGCAGTGGGAAAAAAAGCTCAATAGGTGTATTGCATCAAATGGAGAGTACTTTGAAGGTGATTGAAGTTTAAACATGTAAAAATAAATACACAGTTTTTATAAATAAATTCCATTTTTAGAGTGCCCCCACTTGTATATATATTTAAAGACATACATCTCTATCTCTCCCTCTTCCTCTGTCCCCTCCCCTCCCTTGCCCTCTCCTTCATTCTACACACACACACACACACACACACACATGCACGCACACACACACACAGATTTTGATGATACCATGTTGCAATACATTGTTTTGGCTAACTAAAAGGGTATCGTTTTGTGTATTTGCAATTCCTTATATAATATGAAAGAGTTATTGTCCTGAAGCTATTGGTAAGAGCTATACAGGTTTAAGTACATGATAAAAGAAAGGGATTTAGAGCTTTCTGAATAGAATTGACAAATGTGCTCATACATAATGGATAAAATCACTGACTTCAAGGAATTCAAAACAAAAAGGAAATATGTAGTGATGTAACATAAGGGATAGCATATACTAAAACAAGAGAGCACTTTTGTAACTTTTTCAATAAATAGTGGACTTTGTGAACAAAGAAGCTTCTAATAGGTGTATAGAACAGAAGACATTGATTATATAAGTGTAAGTATTGTATAATTTATACACAAAGGGTCAGAAGGTCTTAAAATATTTGAAATAAGAACAAAATAGACTAACTTGCATGAAAAAGACTTGCAATTCTAAACATTTCTTATAGCTATGGCAACTTCTTTACTGATGTTAATTTCCCATCAATGTATGAGTGATGAAAATCATATAACTCTCATGTTATATTTTTTATTCCCACAGTTTCTACATTTACCACTCACTAAGGTGTATCCCTAGTGAAATTATTTAGTTGTCTTAGTGTCTGAGCCTGTAATATGGGACTAATGTACCTACTCCATAAATTTGTCATTAATAAATATAACACCATCTGTAAAGAGCTTAGTAGTGTGTCTTTTTTGTTTGTTTGTTTTTCTGTGTGCTGTTATTTTACAATGATTTATCTGTGCCTGTGAGGACAGGTTGAAAGTAAAACAAATAATTATATGAGTCCTAATATATGATGCAAAGATAAATAAAAAGAGTATGTTTGTCCTTGGGACTGAATAATTATAAAATATGAACTGATGGACCATGAGGAGACAGATTTGGGCAGGAGTAAGGCACAGTGAGAATTTTGGAATTGTGTTTCCCACCAGACAAAGACCTCACGCAATGGATGCTTCATTTTAAATCTATTCTGGGAGATTTGCTCAACACAAATGCATTCCCACACATAAGCTCTGTTGCAACTCTCTTTCCATTGAACAAAGGCTGCAAAGGGGATTTTCCACTGTACATTCTATTTAGTTTTTACCTAAAACAACACATTTTGTCTGTCTCTTGGCAGATCAACTGAAGAATGTTGGGGAACTCTTTCTATACCATGGGTGGTATAGATTGTGACAGTTATTGAATGGCATGCTTGTCAGAAAATGGAGCATCAATAGTGTGAGTAAATAACTCCAGTATGGCTTTCAGTTCGGTTTTATGATAGGCCAGCTAGGAAGTTAGATGATAGGTTTCTGGAAAGAATAAATTGTGGACTAAGCACTCATGTATTCATTTAAGGACATTTTAATCACAACTGTTCTCTAGTGTCTGTATATGTAACACCATTAATACCAAGATTAAATTAGGAATTATTTGATATAAAAGTGGAATAGTATAAAAATGACAAGTTGTTATATTCACAACATGTTGTGACAGCTAAGTACAGGCATGTGTGCCTATATCTTTTTAAGGCAATATGTTTTATCTCATTAAGTTCCATAATCATGTGGGCCATATTAATATTTTTTCAAAATGAAACTTTCATAACATTAATCAACCTTTACTTGTACAAGAATATCAATATCTAAAGAATCAATACAATGTATATTTAGTTTCTAAGAATATAAGACATGTAGATACTTATGTTATAGTTAGTTTATGCCTGTTTCGACTTAAGCATTACAAGGGACCTTGCTGCTTAGAAAACATATTGGTACATAGAATGTTATAGTCAAGTTTCTCAAAGGAGAAACACGATATTTATTTGATGGACAAATCTTATATAGTGCCATAAATTTAAATGAAAATGGTTACTACCAGTGAAATAAAGTGGTATATTTAATATGAGAATTTTAAAGATCATTATTTAAAATATGTCAAATGGGACTCTTTTGGAGTTAAGACCACCAGGCAAAGGCTCTGCTTAAGCCTGAGCTTGGGAAATGTGAATTTACCAAATCTGCCACTCCCTAATGTGGGACCCAAGGCAAGTTACTGAAATCACTGTAAGAAATATGTTCCTAATTACCAACCAGATGAAATATCTATCTATCTTCTTTATTAGGGATGGTTTGAAGTTTAAATGTTATAAAGTTTATATACCTAGTAGAACATCTTATACATACTAGATGCTAAATATATATTTTCTATTTTTGCAACTACCAAGCTGGTTTACTCAGGTGATCCTATTCAGTTGTCTCACTCTTTATTTTGTCAGGCTTCGAATGAGAAAGTTGGTCTACATGACTCTGAGTTCTCTCTCATTTCAACCATAAAGTTCCAATTCATGTAACTTATCTACAAGGAAATATTCCATTAATAGTCTTCACTTAATTTACTGGTAAAATGTATGTATTTCTCTATCTGTGTATATGTGTTTATACTAATGTATGTTAGACAGTAATATCAGGTAATATTATAACTAATAATCCTGATTTAAGGAGTTTATTCTCTTTCATGCTCTAAACCCTCAGAGAGGGTTGAAAGGGGAAATAAACCCAATTCTGTGATATCATATATGTGGTGTTTCTAAGACAATATTTCCAAATTATTGAGTTACAACAAATTTTTATATTTTCTGTAGAAAAAAAAACACCCATTTTTCTCAAACTGTTAGTCTAGATCCTTAGAAAAACAGGTGCCTGGAAGGGGTTAATGTTTAGAGAATTTATTGGGAGAAATGCCTGTGTGAAAGAGACCAAGGAGAGAGCCTTCAGATCGCACAATATAATTCTATCCCTGGTAAAGGGGGAAAAACAACAACAAAGCATAGTGGACTACCTTTTATGCTAAGGAACATTCTTCAAGTTAGGACATCCCTTGATGCAGACACTGGCCCGCAGTGTCCACGTCATTATAGATGACATGAGACATTCACACGGACTATGGAGTCTGGTGGAGGGAGAGGGACAGCATGGATTTTCTCTCAAGGGGAGCAAAAGCCTTGGCCCTTGCCGTGACCGGCCTTTATTGGGTTTCTTGGCACATTACATGATGGTCCTCATCTACTATGCACTGGTTCAATTTAGGTGGTTACTTTTTACAGAAAACAAAGGAGCCAATGCCGATAATCACATCACAGAAGAGGGATATTTGCAAATGAAAAGGCAAAAGTGGTTGAACCGGTTACACTCATTCTTGGAAGGTTTAGCATGGATTTTGGGAAGTTACTTTGCAGTAAATGTCCCCAATTCAGGGTGAGGGAGTTTTTTAGCAAGAGCAAGACACAAAATGGCCTAGGCACATTGGAGGCCTGATTCCCCACGGGAGAACCTATCCATGGGCACAGGTCCTGTGCATCTCCAAGTGGGAGCTGGGCCCATGCCACACAGAATGGTCTCCTACAATCTCTGAGCTAATTTGGTTTACAAAGTAGTCTTTAGTCTCCTAGAATGTGTCTGCTTTAGCATCTCCACTGCACTCCATCACGGGAAGCACAGCCCCAGCACAAACATGGTAAAGGTTTTCCAAGGTATGAACCAAGACCCTTGATCGACTGTGCAGCTCCCAGGAAGACGTCTGCAGCTGTGCTCGTATGCCCACCATGCTGGTTGTGACTGCTTCCCGGGACTCTCACATCAGAGGCGAAGGTTCCTAGGGTCTTAGAGGAGGGAGGAAGCCAGACACTGGCTTGTATTGCTCTGAATTATGAGAAGTTGTTAGGCTTTTGTGAAAACTCTTATTGCCCACTGACATCATAGGAATATGATAACATATCATTTCAAACCTAACTCAAAGGGCAGGAAATTTCTCTGAAAGTTTCTATAGACATGAAGATTATTTTCCCCATGAAGCATTCCCCATAATTTAGCCTACCTTCTTACTATTGCAATCCTAATTAAAAAATATATATATATCAAAACTACCTTTACTGTTTTTTTAATAGTTCCCTCTTCCATTATGACTAAACACAGTGTAATATGAATGGATATTTTGTTTATAATATTTTAATATTATGCCACTTCACTTATATATGTGACCTTCAGTTAATACCCTGCAGCCAGAAATCCCACACTGACTAACTTTAATAGCTGTCATTTTTCATACATTCTAGTAGGAGCAGTTACCAAAAAGGTACACAAGGCACAGGGCCAGCCCCCCCAGATGATTCCCTCTGCAGTGCTAACTGTGAAGATCGGCCAACCACCTTCAAATCTTATTTTTTTCTTGTTTTCTTCCTAAATATTAACAGTTCACATATAACATATTTGTTATTAATGTTTCCTTTCTTTTTTAACTGATTGTATTTAAAAATGGCAAATATTTGCTATTGTTGACCTAAAAACATTTAACATTTAGACAATTGATTAGACCTAGATGTAGCTATGAATTATAAATTTAATAGTTGTTATAGGATATTCATAAGAAGAATAGCATAGTTTTTCAAATGGAATTTTTTCCATTGTCAGTTTAAATATAGAATATATTCTAGACAATATTTTCAAGTATATTTTACTCAGAGTACTGAAGAGAAGAAGGCATAAATAGTAAAATATAATAGAAAAAGCCAATATATCTTTTTTAGGCTATAATATATATTTTTTAGCCTGAGTCTTAATTTTTTCTTGCTTTGGTCCTTGAACTTTAGGAATATTTGAATAAATAAATCTGAAATCCATGCAAATGTCATGTAGTCCTTTTTAAATTATGTTTAAAACTATATATATATTTATATACAATGAATTGGCAACATTACTATATCATAACTATAGCTGTAAGAGAATAATATTAGCTAATTCATGATAGCAGTCTCAGAAAGTCATAATCTTTTTAATATTAATTTCTTAGTAACCTGACATCAGAGAAAAATTCCACAAAAGAATTATTTGTCACACACTTAAAAACCAATAACTTGTAGCTACTATAAATTATATAATAAAATTATGCAGAAATACAACATAAGATTAATTAGAATACTTAGAATAATGGCACAAACCATGCGTGCTCTTCTAAAAAACAAGTCAAAAATGAAACACACAGATAATGATAGCTCATATATAGACTTCTATGAAAAATTAAATAGAAGGTAGATGGAACAAGAAAGCACAGTTGGTTCATTTTGTTTTAGCCCTGCACATTGATTTCCATTAACTTCGCTTTCCCTCCTGTCTTCTTACTGGTGCTTGTTTTCATGGGTGGTTTACAATTCTTCATTGTATTCACTGAAGCATATGGTTCCTTCTACATGCGCAAAATGAAATGCGTGTTTGGGGACTCTGTAACTAAATATGGGCTTGTCCTTACCATCAGCGTATTATTTCAGAAACCTCTGAGGCTGCAGCTGCAGCCACCTCTCTCACAGATCATCAGCACTGTCAAATGCATTCAGGAAGACAGTCAAATGGGTCTAGGAGATTTCAGCAGCACAGAAAGATTTTTTTCTCTATTTCTAACTGTTAGAAAAAAAAATACAGGTTATTTTGGTAGTGAAGAAAGCCCCAAAGTGGTATATTCATCACTGTTTCACTTCTCTGGTTTCAGTATGCACAGAGAAGAAATATGCTTCTACATTTTTTAATGCTATAACAGTCACCATGGGAAAGCTATTAAACTTACCTATGCAAAGAATAAGAATTGTAGAGTGTTTATGTAAATATTCCTAACTCAATGATGAATACAAGGGACATTTGTAAAAAAAAAACAGTTCTGTAACATGGTATATAAAGTCATGGACAAAGTGATATGAGGAAAGTCTCAGCAATACTAAACCATGAATCATAATTTTATCAGAAATGATGAAAGCATGAAATAAGACATTATCCAATAAAAAATGAAGGCCATAGTCTAAGCTAACAAGATACAACTTAAAATTAAATACAGTAATTTAAATTTTCTGGGTCAAATAAAATGGCAGTGATATTAATTTCAGTAGTGATGGGGAAAATAGAAACATTAAGTAAATTTATGTATTCTTTAATCTGAGGTGTACTGTACATGCTGTGAGTGACTTTCTGTTTATATTTCTGAGTCTTCCCAAATGAATACAGCCATGTAACTAGTCTCCAGCTCAGCTGAGATGTAGAACAGTTGAACCTCCCCTTCCCTTGACCTTCAGCCATTTCCTCATGCTCCTTTGTAGTCAACAACTCCTCACTGCTCCAGTCCCTGGCAAACACCCGCCTGTTCTCTGTTTTCCTTTTCCTGATTGTCATATAAATGGAATCATACAATGTGACTGAGTTGGGCTTATTTTAGTTAAGGTACATGATGCCTTGAAATGTAGGCATGCTATTCCCTGCATGTGGTTATCAATGGGACACTGATGTCATATAAATGGACTCCATAAGCTAACTCAGAGATTCTTATTCTGTAGGTTGGAGATTGGGCAAGAGAGACTGTATTTTTGATAAATTATCTCATGTTATTTGATGCAAGAGGGCTTTGGAAGATACTAGCAAGAAGGCCTGAACTAAGAAAGGGTAATCACTCCCAAACTAATTTAGAAGATTGTTTGCCAGTAGAGGTAAAGGAGAAGTGTAGGGCTCCTGGTACTCCAGTCATTCCTAAAGATCAGAACCTTGAGGGAGCATGGATCCTAGTTTTATCAATAAAAGTCATACACCAATATAACACCTCACTCTAGAAATGAGGATGGATCATTCAATCAGGGCTTGCATTTGGCTAATGTCTCTGTAAAAAGTCAGTGTTCGTTGGTTACAAGAAATAGGAATGCCTGTAATTAGAGGGGTAAATGAGGTGTACTGGAATTGTTTTATTTGTAATAAACTCGCTAAATAAAAAACATAAGCTCTTTCCACCACGTGAGGACAAAACAAGAAAACCGCCATCTGTGAACCAGGAAGTGAGCTCTCACCAAATTCATATCCGCCGGGGCTTAATCTTGGACTTGCAGCAAGCAGAGCTGTGAGAGACACATGGTTGTTGGTGAAGCCACACAGTCCATTGTAGAGTGAGGCAGCGTTGTTACCCCCACTGACACAACAGTGGGCTGAATCTCACAGGGCTTGGGCGATTCATTTAAGGGTAGGGTTACAGTAATGGTAAGTTTAACATTCCCCTCCAACTTACTGATCCCTAAGTCTGCTCTTCTCACTACCTGACAAAGTTTTCAGACTTCAGAATACCAGGTTAGGAAGTCTTGTCCTCAAGGAGTTTATAATTTAGCAGAGGTGTTAATGTTGTACAGGCTATTAAAAATACTCTTGTGTCTGGGATGTTCAAGATCAGATTGGCAACAGACCTAGAGATTCAAATATTTTTTTTTCTTTTATATCTACCTCCTTCTCTCCTCACCCCATGTTGTGGGTTGAGTTGTGCCAGCATTCTGTAAAAGAAACGGGTATGCTGAAGTCCTAACCCATAGTGCCCCCCTAAATATGGCCTTATTTACAAGTAGGGTCACTTCAGATGTAATAAGTCAAGGTTATAGGAGAACAGAATGAGTTCCTATCTCTTTATGAACTGGTGTTCTGATAAGAAGATGGCCAGGAGAAGGCAGATCCGCACGGAGCATACCATGTGATGAGAAAGGCAGAGATGGGTATTATGCAGCTGCGAGAAAAGGAATGCCAGAGGTTGCTAGGAAGCTAGGAGGTAGGAAGAGGAAAGGAAGAATTCCCCTATAGGTTTCAAAGAAAGCATAGCCTCAAAAATACCTTGATTTCAGATTTCTAGTCTTCAGAATTATGAGAAAGTAAATGTAACTTGTTTTAAGCTCCCAGTTTGTGGTACTTTGTTACAGCAGTCATAAGAAACTAATGTATATATACCAACAGAAATAATGAGTATTTTTCTATGTTAACTTTATTCTCATATATTTCATATTGGTTTCCTTATGAATCAGAGGCAGGAGGGGTCAGGAGGCATGAACCCAGAATGTTCAAGGTTTATATCACCTCGTTTTGTTCCTTTTTATGTTTTATTTATTTATTTGTGTGTGTGTGGGGGGGTGTCCCCAGAGAAGTGAGAATTTTCTGCATCTAGTCTTTGTACATAAAGTTCAAGGGAAACACTATGATTGGCCAAACAATGTGGTTATGGTGAAGGTTATTACTTGCATGACCCCTGTGGCAAGAAGGGAAGGAAGGTGTAATAATTTAGCCTCTCTAAAACCACATGGAGTGAAGGTGTGTAATTATGACAATAAATTTTGAGTAAAATTTATGAAAAAATTTATCATTGATTTTGAAGAACATTCAAAGTAGAGATATATAACCAGATAATAGAGATAGATAGATGAATAGAGATAGATAGATAAATGATAGATAGATGATAGATAGGTGATAGATAGATACAGATAGATGTATATAAACACACAACAGTGGAGCAAATACATTTTTACACAAAATCCAGTATACTATATACACATTGCTTTACTGGTATTTTCTACCAGGAGAGTAAATGATAAAATGTATCATTATTTATATTTTAAAGGTAAACCAAATTAAGTCATAAAAAGAGGAGCTCCTTTTACCCTGAGATCGAAGTCTAGTGATTATATTTCAGACAGACACTTGGATTCCAGTTCTAGCTCATCTGTGTGATCTGCGATGTTTAACTTGTGCTCTTAGAGCTTCAGGTTTTTCTCCATGGTAGTGGCCATTGGGGAGATTAAATTAGATACACAAAGTATTTAGCAGAGTATCTGGGATTTTAGTAAGTGCTTAGCCAATGTCAGCTAAATGTTTTACAATTTTAATTTTCCATTTTTAGGTGAGGCTGTTGCTGCCAACAGGAGTATGTTTTTATTTGCCTGGCTGTATGTGTCTGAAGTCAGAGCCCAGAAGGAAGGAAACACACCTGGAGGGGTGGGGCATGTCTGGGTTTGGGAGAATGGGCAAGCACTGCCAGGAATGCTGAGGCTGATGGTACAGGGTTGCTCTCATAAATTTTAGAAGTTTGGTTCATCATAGTGTAGATCCTTTTTGGTAGACCCAGAGAGCTGAATCTTGTAAAGAACAATTTCATGTCAGAATAAGTCCTGTATTTAAGCTCAGTATCAGAAGCCATCGTAGAATGAAAATTTAAGTATCTTGTGTACTCTACTTGCCTCTGAAGAGCTCCCAGGGTCTTAGAGGTGACACTATTCACTTAAACTACCTAGTCCTTCTGACTGTGGGAGATGCCATGATGCTATAACAAGCCAGACGCAAAAAAGGAAAAAGAAAGCAACATTTCTTTGAATTTCCAGAGTGCAATTTGAGCTTGTATCTCCAAAACCTTTAAGTCTGTATGCACGGATATCTGAAGCTTCTCTCACTTGCCTTTTCTTTTAAAGTGTCAATTTATCTTCTATTGTGCTTAGACAACCCTACTGACTATTAGACAATAGTAACAAGGCATGCACATGTTTATAATTATGATAAAAACATATGTGTTAATGGCATGTCCTCATTACACTTCATATTTCCATATGGGGAAATTTTCTTTAGATACTTTCTCTTTCCTCCTACACATTGCACAAAATGCTAAATATAAAGAGACACCTATAATTTGTATTCTTACCTCCAGTTTTTGTTTAGATATTAATTTTCTTAATTGAAGAGTACACTTGGAAAAGATGTACATTTGATCATATCTACAAATACTCACTTGCTTAATTTTTAATATTGGAAATCTGTTAATTGTATGTTTCTGTTGGATTTAAAATAAATCCATTTATATTTCTCCAACAAGAAACTACATTGTAATTCAAAGTAATTATGAAATGATGTAAGATTTATTTTTGAAGATATTATAAATATATACATGGTATACATTTACAAGAAATCATCTGTTCTCACTTTAATCTTATATCTTCTTTTCCTCCTTCTTCAGTTTTTACTCTTCTTGTCACCATTTATGCATCTTAAAGTTTGTCACACACATTAAAATGACTTTAGAAAGTAACTAAGAATAAAAATAGCATATCTGTAAATGAATGGGTTTTTAAACAAGACTGACAGAAAGTCTCAGCTCCAACACTGCTGGCTGAAATTTTAGCCAACTTTCTTAATTTCTCTGTGACCAAGTTTGTTATAATAATTGAGTTAATATGTGTTCACTTAAAAGAGTGTCTGAGATATAGTAAGTGCTAAATAAGTGTCAACTCTTATTTAACAGGAATAAAGATTGTTTAATATCAAGAAATATGAGATGGGCTTAATTTTGAAAATTACCATAATTAAAATGAAACATTAATTCACTTGCAGTAATATATTAGCATAAATAATCAAGGTAGCAAATTTATTGGTAATACATAAAAATCAATTTAGAAAATGTTCTACATAAATATAAAAACAGTTTCATAAATGTTACAAAAATAAGTGGAAGTCAATGTGATACCATTAATCACCCACTTAAAGTGGCTGTAATGTTAGCTGTTCACAATATCAAGGGTCGGTGAGTTTGCGAAGCCTCCAGAACTTTCACGCGCTGCTGGTGCGACTGTAAAATTATGCAGCCACATGGACGAACTGCTCGCCAGTTCCCATAAAACTAAATCTACCCTCATTGCATGACACTACTCCCCGGAGCTTACCAGAAAGAGTGAAAATAAAATTTATATCTACAAACAGATTTGTATGTGAAAGTTCACGAAACTTTATTTATAATAATCAAAAACTGGAAATAACACAAATGCCCATTAGTATGAGAATGTATAAGTTGCAATGAATTTCTATAAAGGAAGTATTTTTCAGCAATAATGTGAGAAACTACTGAAATATTTAATATGAATGAATGTTGAAAATAATCTGCTGATGCTGACAAAATAAACTCATATAATTTTATTTACATAAAATTATAAAATAGGCAAAACCAATCTACAGTGACAGAAAGAAGCTCACTGCTTGCCAGGTCCCGGAATGGGGATGTACTGACTAGAAACCAGAATGAGTTTCTAGAATGAGGATATATATTTAAGAAAATATGAAACTTCTACATTCTGATTGTTGTGGATGATTATGTGGGTCTACACATTTTTGACAGAATTCATTGACCATCTAGTAAAAACAGATGCACAGCATTGTATATAATTTAAAACTCAAAATGACAAAAATGTTGGAATATACAAAATATGAAAGATTAGGACAAATAAGTGTAACTTTTAAAAATATTTTTCCTATAACAGCCTTGATGACAGTGATTCTGACCCAATAGAGAGATCATTGTGTGAGGGAAATTAGGAATACATAAAGCTTCATTTGCATTATTAGTAACAATCACCTGCCTCCATAGTACATTCCAGATATTTCTGAACAGGTTTTTAAATTTTTTCAAGTATTTTAGAAATTGGTTCCCATTATGTTTTGATCCTTCCCTTTCTCAGGCTACCACACTATCCCTTCCAGTGATGATGGTTGCGGGGGAACCCCACCTCCCCCAGGAGCCCGTGTGGCACACAGTACTCATCTCAGCATGGACGATTGCTTCACGATGCTTTGTGCCTGTGAGGAGAGAATGCTGATCACATATCTCCGTCACTACTTTATTTCTGGTGTATGGCAAACCATTTTTTATTTCTCCTAGCAAAGCAGAGAACATGTTACATATCCTACTGAGAAAGCTAAGTAATTACGGAAGTGAAGTACTCTATGAAGTAATTTCCACGTGCTAGGGAGTCCTAGGGGATCCCCAATCCAGAGTATTTCTATTTTCTCCCCAGGTCCAGAATAAACTGAGGTCTAAAATAAAGAGTCAATATCAAGACAAAAGCATTGCCTTTATATGGACAAATCCAGGTGGGAGAACACGGACTATCATGAACACGTAATGCACCCTGTAACGCAGACCTGGGCTGACTCATCCAGGCTGCACACTGATGCAGACAGCACTGCAAACACCTGACACTTACCTTCCCTGGGCAAGGTGAATCCCCAGAGGAAGAAGCATCAGCTATTCCTCCCAGACTTCCAAACGTAAGTTTCTTCCACCACACAAGGGACAGAGTAAAGATAAATTTCTTTTTTAAAAAAGGAGATACTGAGAGTGGTGAAACAGTATCCCTCCCACTGAGAATATTTTCATTTCCCCAATGAGATCAGGTCTCCACCTCTCTCCACCCCAGTGAATAATTACGGCAATAAATGCATGGACTAAATAAACAGGATTCCTTGACCACCGGACCTACCGAGTTTGGCTAATGGGAGACATTGGCAGCATATAAGAGGGCAAGTCTAATTCAGGTCAGGGTGGCCAACAGCTTCATTTCTCTGCGGAAGTCTAAAGCTCTTACTTGTCATCCTTTCCAAAGCTCCCGATTCAGTTCTTTCTCTAGATTAAACCATATTTTACCTCTTAACCCTTATTTCCTTTGAATAGTAACACCTCTCATAGTTTGTCCTAACCCTGGCCACCCAGGTAAATGATAATCCCTTCTTTAAACTCTTCATAATTGCCTGTTAGAATGCCATCTGTTATTTTGTCTGTTTGGTTGTTTTTTTGCCAGTTCCTGTATTAAAACAGCAGCTTGTTCTTCCTGGTTGTGCTCATTAGAAGCAAATCCTATCACCCAGGCCCACTCAGGATCCTCTGATTATTCATATGACAGAGAAAAATTTAAAGAACTCCACAACTAGCAAACACAATAGAAATTGCAAACTTGACAGAACATGATGAGAAACTCATAGATACCAGGCTATTGGTGTAACGAGGTTATTAAGTATTTGGTATCATATAAAGAAAATATAAAGTTCTTTTTAAGAGTCTGGGCTCCTTACAATGGGTCGGTATCATGATAGTTGATAATTGACAGTGGATGTAGACTACACCAGGGTTTTCTGGATGCATTAATTTAGCCAGTACTGTAAAAAAGAAAGCAATGCAACTTTGGAGGGCATTTTATAGTTGTTATTTTCTGGTCCAAGAAATGTGAATATCAGTCTCTTAAAATCAAAAATTGATCAAGATACATTTCTCTCTGAACCAGTTTATAAAGAATTGCGTAGAAAAGGCCACTTCATGTGACACTTTGCAGTTCCTTAGTTATATCTTATCATTTAAAAATATGCATGCTTCTTATCAGACATTTCTACTTTGAAAATAAAAATTATGTACACAGACAGCCAGTGAAACACTATCTCTTGTCTTTACCATGCCGATTACAATATGGTTACAATGATCAAAATTTCACATCAAATACAGATGTAAATAAAGACCATTTTTATTCACAAAAATACATTTTAAGTGATTTGTAAAATTGCAACAACTTTAGACTGTCGATTTTCATACCCTTAAGGCAATTTCATTGTGAACATTATCAAGTCATGCAGGTTGTGCCTCCCTTGTAGACTAAAGTTAAATAAAATTGTTTCATTACCACATCTACAGCTAAATTGTATGAGGCATGAACATCTGTTCAGAAGTGAAGCTCTCCCTGGGGCCATGTGCTGGAGAACTCTGTATGTCCCCGTGAGTCTGAGACAAGACTTCAGATCCCCAGAATACCTCTAAAGCAATTTACTTTTTAGCAGTGGGAAGCCTTGGTCTGAAGAAGAGAATTCTTTGAAAAAAAATTTCAGTTTAATTAAAAAGATTAGTTATTTCTTTCCAAGTCACCATTTAGAATGGCATATTTTTCTGTTCTATAATTGCACCCCAAAGTCATTCGTGTAATACATGAGAAAGACGGAATGTGCATGTTTATTAGACAAGTTATCAGAAGAGATCAAAAAGCAGTGTTGTAGAGACTGAAGTGGGCAACTTCTGCTTAATTTTTAACAATAAAAACAATAAACTGGAGAAATGGGTAGCAGATGAACATGTGCTAATAGGATGTTTAAAAAGATATAGCAAGATGGACCACTGGCTGAAATAAAACTCCGAAATTGTCATCAAAAAAGCAAGGTTTCTTACAAGTCTGACATTAACTAATAATGTAATCTTTGGAAAGTCAACTTTTGTATTCTTCGAGTCTGATCTCTCAGCTACATGAAGAGGAACTATTCTAAATTATTTCTCAGGTTATGCTTAGCAGTTATATTCTGTAATTCCACAGGTAAATAAGTTATTAAAGGGAACATGATTATGATAATATATTCTCTACTGTTCTTTCTTTTTGCTTTGATTTTGATGGAAACTGATGGTGATGAAAGTACATGAAGGAATGGATGAATGCAGATACAGAAACTTTTAGAACTTACGACATATAATTAAATATTTAGTTTATTATTTATTGAATATAACCAATTGGTTCAGCCACACTAATTGCTGTTTAGTTCTGGGAAAGTGTAAACTTCACCCAGTAACCTTGGGCACTCGAACTCTTCCCAGAGTGCATTATCTACAACCCTTCTTCATTTATTAAAAAGCCAATCACACTTAAATCATGAGTCTAAATGTCCCTTACTCAGGAAGAATGCCTTAACATCCCCTGCACTTACCCCGCACTGTATAAACTAGTTTATCACATATATTTATCATATATTTGTAGGAAAAATTTAATAATGTGTGCATAAGTTTCCTGTTGATGCCTTAGCTAACTACCACAAACTTAGCAGCTTCAAAGAACACAGATTCATTGTCTCAGAGTTCTGTAGGTCAGGATACGGCAGGTCCCGGGGGATTAAAATCAAGGTGTCTGCAGGCCTGTGCCCCTTCTTGGAGGTTCTAGAGTCAGAACTGCCTCTTTGCCCACTCACTTCATTGACAGAACTCAGTTCCTTGACTTTGAAGGACTCGAGACCCCTTTTCCCTGCTGGCCGTCAGCGGAGGACTGCTTTCAGCTTGGAGAGGACATCCACATTCCTTGGCTTCCATCCTTCTTCCTCCAGCTTCCATTTGGAGAGTCAGCAACTGTGGGGTCAACTTCTCTCACACTGCAGAGCTCTCCTTCTCCTTCCATTGTATCTTTTTAACTCAGGCAGGAAAGATTATCTGTTTTAAAGCCTTGGTGATTAAAATGGGCCTACCTATATAACCCAGGATCATCTCCCCTCTCAAGGTCCTTAACGTTAATTCTGTGGAGGTTCAGAATGAATTACCCCAAGACATACCTCAGTGGTATGTAGATTATCTCGAACTAAAGGCAACTGAGACCCTGAGGGCCCAAGAGAAACTTCTCCTTCCCCCATAACTATCTAGAAGAATTTAAGTTAGGATTGTGGCCCATAAAAAGATTGATCATAAGGAATGATATTTTACCTATTTATAATGCAGGGCAAACTGGTCATTATTAGAGATGTTCTTTCCTGAAATTGCCTTCTGAAGCCCCAAGGTGATCACTTCATCCCCAATTCAGAATCACTCATACACCAACTCCACTTTTCTATTTCTGAATCTTTGTGAACATGTGGTCTCTGACTCTCTTATGCACTCAGAATTTCCATACATGGATATATACATTGTGGTTATTTTCTCTTGCTAATCTCCCGCATGTCTATTAGATTACTAGACCAGCTAAAAGAACCTTGAAGGCAGAGATAAGTTTGTTCCTGTCTCACAATTACATCTGAAAAGTCTCCTTAGTATTACAGGTGACTTTCTACCTGATTTTCAGGACCTGAAATGCCTCATAAGACATCTACGGCATGCACTCATATGGAATGCTTTGTAATGTTTCTCCGTTTGTTAGATCTGCTTATTAACATCAAATAGTTGTCTGTCTCTGTAAGGGAGATCAAGTTTCCCACCTGACACAGCTAGCAGTTTTATGGGCAGATTACTCAGGTATCATCCAAATCTGATCTTGGTAGGAAAGTCATTGTCTTGATTCCTCTAGATGAGAGGTCAGAAGATGTTTTCTTATAGAACCAGACAGTAAAATTTTCAGGCTTCCTAGCCAAAAGGAAATATTTCAGATATTATGTAGGTACATAGATAACCATTTATAAGGTGAACACTGGGACAGATATGGCCTTCATGGCCTTACTGAACTTCACTTAGATGAAGAGAGAGCCATTTATGGTAATCACCATGTATTAAGCTCAGAGCCCATTTTGAAGAGCAGTGAAGTCCAGAATATTGTGGACTAGAAAATGTAAACTATTATATGAGCTATATGTCTCTGAATAATCATCCTCTCTTTTTTCCTTTGTTCTCTGTAACATATTTTTAGTCATTTACTTAATCTCCTGATTCATTCTTAAATTTTACTTTCCAATTGCCAAGACATTTTTTTCATGGCTAATACTTGCCTACAGAATATATAGAATTGCCTATTAACAACTATGGAAACTAAGTATGAAAAGAGAGCTGGATGTCTCACCCTTTACTATGTAAGTATTCATTAAACCCCAATTTTCAGCATATATATGTATATTAAAAGATATAAAAGATCTACCCAAAATATGCAGAAATCCCTCAGTTCAAGGAATTCTTCTTTTTTGACATAGTGTTGCTTAAGGTTTTTTTTTCCATTGTACTGATTTTTCTAATGCTTTGCTTTGTTAACTCTCATTTTATGCCTTTAAAATATTTCATTGTTCAGACAAACATTATATAATGTTCACTGCCAATTGATATAACCATATTGTCTCTATTTCAGTCTGACTACCCATAAATAGTAGCAAAAAAGTAAAGGATTATTTTTAGTTTAGTGATTACCATTAGAGAAAAGGGTAGATTCTATACCAGGACATATATATGCAGGTTTGCATGTAACCTACGATTTGGTCCAAGGCTCCATATGGGTCTTGTAAATAAGACAAAGATAAATAAGGACATGTAATTTGAATGACTATTATATGCATATTTGTGAGTGAATAGTCAGTATGTTCTTTAAAAACTTATATTAAGTAGGAGGTAACTAATAATTAAAGATGTAGTTGTATCAATACTAACAATTGTATGACTTGAATTTCTTTCTATAAATCAGACATTTGTCATTGGATGTCCCTTAAAAGGTAAAAAAGTAAAAAGATATGTTTATCTTTACACCTATCAGTGATTTAATTTTTTCCTTTTTTAAAATTGTTGTTCAGTCACAGTCATCCCAATTGTCCCCCTTTGCTCTTCCCTGCCCCGCCCACCCCTGCTCCCTCAGTCAACACGAATCCTGTTCTCCTTTACCATGGGTCCTTCATACATGTTCCTTGACTAGACCCTTCCCCTTCTTTCCGTTTTCCCTCTCTCCCTTCCGCTCTGTCAGTTTGTTTCTTATTTCCTTGTCTCTGGTTCTGTTTTGTTTGTTTGTTAGTTTTGTTCATTAGATTCCACTTATAGGTGAGATCAAGTGGTATTTGTCTTTCACACCTTGGCTTATTTCACTTACCATAATACTCTCCAGGTCTATCCATGCTGTTGCAAATGGGTAGGAGCTCCTTCTTTCTTTCTGTTGTATAGTATTCCATTGTATAAATATACCCCAGTTTGTTATCTACTCATTTACTAATGGGAATGTAGGCTCTTTCCAGCACTTGGCTATCATAAATAATACTGCTATGAACATTGGGGTGCATACATTCTTCTGTATTGGTGTTTCAGGGTTCTTAGGGTATAATCCCAGCTGTGGAATTGCCAGGTCAAAAGGCAGTTCCATTTTTAGTTTTCTGAGGAAATTCCATACTATTTTCCATAGTGGCTGCACCAGTCTGCATTCCCACTGACAGTGCACTAGGGTTCCCTTTTCTCCAAAACCTGGGCAGCACTTGTGTGTTGATTGTTTATGATGGCCATTCTGACCAGTGAGAAGAGGTATCTCATTATGGTTTTAATCCGTATCTCCCTGATGGCCAGTGATGTTGAACATTCTTTCATATGTCTCTGGGCCCGCTGCATGTCCCCCTTGGGAAAGTGTCTGTTTAGGTTCTTTGCCTATTTTTTAATTGGATTGTTTGTCTTTCTGGTGTTGTGTTGTATGAGTTCTTTATGTATATAGGAGATCAAACCTTCATCCCAGGTATCATTGGCGGATATGTTTACCCATATGATTGGTTCCCATTTCATTTTGTTTATGTTTTCTTTAGTGGTGCAGTAGCTTTTTAGTTTGATGTAGTCCCATTTGTTTATTCTTTCCTGATATCCCTTGCCCTAACAGATACATCTGCAAAAAAATTGCTGTGTGGGATATCTGACATTTTAACACCTATGTTTCCATCTAGGACTTTTATGGTTTCATGACTTATACTTAATTCTTTTACGCACTTTGAGTTTATGAGGAAAACTCAAAATAAACACATCCATCAGTGATTTAAAATTTTAACAATTTCTATAACACAGTTGGATATTAATACCAATTCACAGGTGATAAGTTGAATCAATAGAAATGCTATCCAAAAGGATACTGTTATTATTACTAAAAATAAGTTACTTGTGTGTATATATATCAGATATTAACTGTCATGACATATTATTAGATTGAATGTATGTATATACCAGTCAATAAAATGTGTGTTTCTTAATTCACTAGACACAATATCAACAATACAACTTTTAGGTTTTTTCAACCTATTAAAATATTAAGATATCTTCAAGAATACAGCCACAGGGCAGTTCAGTTTTTTGAGCTTTAAAATATCAAAACAAATTTTTAAAAAATCATTTCATGAGGAAAACATCAATAGCTACTTTTACAATCACAAGTTTTGTTTAAAAGTAGCTCCCTAGTATTAGATGTAATTTTGTTGATTTTAGTATTTTGTCTTTTCTCAAATCCAGAAGTCACTCAGTATATTCAGAATTAGTACAAGCTTTGTCTGAGGATATTAATTAGTTTCTGAGAGCATTTTATTGCAACTTGCTAAATGTAATCAAACTGTTGAGAGACAGAATATTAAAATAGAATTGACTGAAACTGTTAATTTAACCAACTGGGTTAATTTTTTATTATATGTTTATGAGGCAATGTTTTTCACATAGTATGGTTTTATTTTTCTATTTGGATACACTTTAAAAATCTGCTGGCTCTTGAATTTTAAATATTGGGATGTACATATAAATTACTTTTAAGACTCAAAATCATGTGTTACACAAATAATATGTCTAGATTTTAGTACATTTAATTTAAGCTAAACAGTTGATTTTGAAAATGTTACATTTTTACTAGTTTTATGATCTTTTTTGAATAGTCAGGCAGCTTGCCCTGACTGGTGTGGCTCAGTCAGTTGGATATCGTCTGGCAAAGCAAAGGCTGGCCACTTCAATTCTGGTCAGGGCGCATGCCTAGGTCGTGGGTTTGGTCCCCGGTTGCGGTGCTAGGAGAGGCAACTGGTGAATGCCTCCTTTCCCCCTTTTCTCCCTCCCTTCCCCTCCATAAATAATCAAACAAACAAATAAATAAATAAATAAAATTTTAAGAATGCAGGCAGCTCGTATTTACATAGAAATTATGTGAACATAACAAGTTATGAAATTTCTTTCCTAGAATATTATAATATGCAGAATATAAACCATTTCTGGTACAATCCTTGTATTTCCATTGTTTTTATTGCTGCTTGTACTTAAAAACTAGGATTATTCTTGTATGTTTTACTAATTTCTGAATAAGACGGGGCCTACATATACCTGAAAATAGTAGACACTGAATTAAAATTTGTTCAATAAACAAATAACCCTAAATATACACATATTCTCTCTTCCTCAACTGAGAAGTCAAACATTCTCATGTGTGAGGTTGAAATTTTCCTCAAAAGGGCACTTAAGCAATAGGATATTTCTAAAATTGCCATATAAGCAGAAATAGATGGGTCTTCTTACCTGATTTTGGTTTGTTGCTTTAGCAGTAAACAACTCATTTATTTATTATCCCTACTTAGTAAGGCAGCATAAATCATAGTAGTTGGTTAGCTTCCTGAGCTAATCACAAAGTTTAATTTATTCAATTTATCTACATTTCTACAATGAAAACAGTGCCTGTCATTGACAGCATGTTCCTAACAGTTGCACTCTTGAAGTTTCGATAGGAAATGGCAGAGAAGAAGCAACTAAAGCATTGCACTCGCGTAAAAGGTGGACCTGCCTCCATCCCTTTGTTTGAGGTGCTGTTGTAAGTTCTGCACAGGCTTACCAGTTTCTACCTTGCATATTTGGACTGCATTCGTTAAGTTGCATCAACGAGAACCTGCTTGTAATACCTCAATAAAAACTTAATTATACACAAAACCACATTCCTATTGTTGCAAGACCTATGATATACTGAGGAACACATGTTCAATGCTATTTATCAAGCAATTCTTATGTGCTTAAAGTGCTAAAAAATCATAAAAATGGCACATGTATATTTAAAACAAATAATTATTTTTATCTTCACCTGAGGACATGTCTATTGATTTTTTAGAGATGGAAGGGAGGGAGAGAGAAAGGGAAAGAAACATCGATGTGAGAGAGAAACTTCAGTAGTTTGCCTCTTATACATGCCCCAACCAGGAACTGCATGAACAGCGTAGGCATGTTGCCTGACCAGGAATCAAATCTGTGAGCCTTTGGTTTATGGGACAATGCTCCAACCAACTGAGCCACACTGGCCTGGGCTTTAAAGTGTATAATTTTGATATTTTTTGTGAGTTCTATGATACAGTTAAGTATAAATTTGTTTATACCTAAGTGTTTCTTTTGTGGCATTAGACCAAATGTGGAACAACCTGGATCCAAATCCTGCATCACAAATTTTAATGTGGTCTTGGAATAAAATTAAGGCCATTACTTACTCATCTGTGATAACAGCAAACATAGTGATAACAGCATTTTATGGTTGACATACTTACTCTAACTTGAATATCAGCTGACTCGTTGTTGATCTCTAAATGCTGAGGGTCAAGAATCTCCCCCATAAAGTTTTTAATTACACATTACCTTCTGATGTTTCTTTTTGCCTGTTTGGTTCTATATCAATACATATTATTTCTGCTATTTTTTCCCATTAAATTTCAGATTTAACTCTTTCTTTGATTTTCATAAGGAATTTACTTCTCTAAAGCATAGCGTCAAGAACCATGAAGTATGTATGGAGAATCATTCCTTGGGAACCGAATAAGAACTGATCAAGGAGCATCCATTTTTCTAGAATAGCCACAATTATGGTTGTCTAATTTGATTTCAGAATTGCTATGGATCAAGAAATGATTATGGTTTTCCCTCTTCTCCTCCCCAAATGGGAACATTTTCTGTGGTTATTCTATCTTTGTATCACCGCCATAAGTTAGATTTCCATAGTGCAGATAAAATGTCTTTTCAACATGGTATCTTTTTTTAAAATTTTATATTATTCAGTTCAGTTTCTATCCTTTATTCCCATTCCAGCCCACCCACTCATCCCTCCCATTTCCAACCCTCCTAGTTTTGTCCATGTGTCCTCTATATTTGTTCCTGTAAACCCTTCCCTTCTCCCCTGAAATTCCCTCCACTCTCCTCTCTGGGCACTGACAACCTGTCCTCTATCTCAGTGTCTTTTGTTATATTTTACTTGTTCTTTTGTTTTGCTGTTTAGGTTCCTGTTAAAGGTGAGATCATATGGTATTTGTCTTTCACTGCCTGGCTTATTTCACTTAGCATAATGCTTTCCAGCTCCATCCATGCTGTTGCAAAGAGTATGAGCTCCTTATTTCTTTCTACTGTGTAGTATTCCATTGTGTAAATGTACCATGGTTTTTTGATCCATTCATTTACTGATGGGCACCTAGGTTGCTTCCAGCACTTAGCTATTGTAAATTGTGCTGCTATGAACATTGGGGTGCATAGGTTCTTTTGGATTGGTGTTTCAGGGTTCTTAGGATATAGTCCTAAGAATTGCTGGATCAAGGGCAGGTCCATTTTTAGTTTTCTGAGGAA